>LPNX011213911.1:60820-94898 GCA_001517045.1 Pseudotsuga menziesii | reverse complement strand
TGGGGGGGGGGGGGGGGGGGGCGAGTAGTTGAGTATGCTCTTAAAACCCTTCCGGTATATAGGTTCGCATTCTAGTAACAATCTTTTACCGTGACATTCTCCCCTTTAGCAAGGAGCCTGCGTTTCTCATCAGGGCGTTCTCTTGGGTTGTGGGGTTTTATGTTCTTCCAGTCACCGGCGTCCAACCATTATGGTTGGAGTTGCAAGCATACTCCCAATTGGATAACCCAAGGGAGAGAAGAGCATGTATGAGTTCTTGTCCATAAAACATAAAGGAAACAATTTGAATGGGCGAACGCTGCCATGATTGCACTCTTGTTTATCTCTACCCTATCTCAGACTCGTAAGTACTATGTGCCCTTTATTTTAGAACTCTCCACGATTTGGAATCTGGAAGGATATTTTTGCATGCTTCATTTGTGTTTGCACCTGAACTGGAGTATAGACTGCGAAATGGCACGATTCCACCTGAGCACTGCTAGCTGTTATGCTTGGGTTCCTTATACCATTCCAGAAAGTTTTGTCTTGTTAATTTATTTATAGATTTAAAATCCATGTGAGTTCATGGCCTCCTTTAAATTGATGACTATATACTGGTAATTACAATTTGAATCTCTCAGCGTGAGAGTTTTTGGCTGCGTGTGAACCCATGTAGTAATTTACGGCCTTTAAATTGATGACTATCTGCTAGTAATTAAAATTTGAATCTCTCTGCATGAGAGTGTCTGGCTGTGTGTGAACCCAGGTAGTAATTTACGGCCTTTAAATTGATGACTATCTGCTGGTAATTAAAATTTGAATCTCTCAGCGTGAGAGTGTCTGGCTCCATGTGAACCCAGGTAGTAATTTACGGCCTTTAATTTGATGACTGTCTGCGTGTAGAAGTCACTACCTTTTATTTTTTCACTCAGTATAGGGTGACTACCTGCTGCTATTTCGTTAAATTTTGAAGCTCCTGGCACTAGGGTGATCGTCCCCGTGTGGACCATTATTATTTACTGCAGTATAGCTTTTATTAATTAATACTTGAATGATTATGAATTGATTCACAAATTTCTTATTTACCTAAAGACGCCAAGATTAATATATAGAACAATAACGGTTATGAAGTAGTTGCTCTGTATAAGTCACTATGGATTGTGACATAGAAGTTATTCGCAATATGTTAGGAAGAAAACGCACAGCTCAAGCACCAATTGATTAGCGCCCATAGAGGCTCCCTTCCTTTGTTATTGATAACTATTCACATCACCAGTCGTTAGATGATTATCTGCGTAAGAATCTATATTTCTCTTTGCGTTCTATTAAAAAGGGAAAAATCATTTTAGAAGCACATTTTCACGACCAGCACTTAAAAGTCATCCTGTTCTCTTTCTTCCTTGGAAAGAGAATTTGTTCTACTACGAACGCCTATTGTTGTTTGAATTAAATATGACTAAGAAACGTCCTTTTAATGTCCTGTTGAGTATAATGTGGCTAAAGGGCATGATTTTGATTGTATCGTAATCCCACTTATGGATAGTGTGGGGATAGTTCAGGCCGGCTCCTCGAGGAGGAGACCACAATTGGGACAGAAGATGTATGCCAGCATTTGTAATTGCAGAACTTTTAATAAAAATAAATGTCACCGGTCTATGACACTTTTGGTGGATGTAGCCCCAAGGGTGGGGTGAACCATGTAAATTGGTATTGCGTCATACTTGTTTTAAGGGATTCATCTTATATGTTTTTATGTGGCTGTTTATGTGATCTTTTTGATTTTTACCTTACATATTTTATGCCTTGTGTACTTGCGGCAATCTATCTTACATATTTCATGCAATATGTTCTTGGTGTAGTTCATCTTATGAATTTGTTCTCATGTACTCCAAAGGATTAAACTAATGTTACAGCTAATGTTATTGGTGCCAATATCTGAAGTTCCCCAAATGCGTGTTCGTACATGAACATGTCAGTTGTTATAACTGGGATAAATTAGAGCATTTGAACTTAGTCGCTTCGTAATATGGTATTTACAAATTCCAGACTATGTGAGATGCATGTCTTGAGTACATATGTATATATATATATATATAATCATTTAGAAGGGTTGCCATCACAAGCTATACTGCTTGTGAAGGTGTATGGGTCATGATGCAAAACAAATCCTTCCATGGAAGACAAAAACCCGATGCATCCTTACAACGACGGTTTGTATAAAGACCTTGCCATAGATTAGGGCTTTGGATGAACGTGTATGACTTGAACAGTTCATAAGCGATGTGTGTATCTACTTATGCAACGCTTGAGACTAGCAATCCTTGCGTGGTTATTACAGCCATTCTTAAATTTTTCTTTTCTAACAAAAGAAAAATCCTTTCGTTCAACTTCTGGGGTAGGTTGCATATTAACTAAGCATGCTTGACTCTTTTCCTGATAAGAGCGCATATGGAAAAAAACATTTTTATAAAGTTCCCCCTTCCTCCCATAATAGCGTCTAGGTATAAGAGGGACATCACATATGGTATCAGAGCCAGCTACAACACTAGACCTTAAAAATGGGCTAACAAGATAGTTTTGCAGGATCACTTTCAAAAGAAATTGTGGCAGTTCGTACTCTCTCAGGGTTTTCCTGAAAGAAGATCGATCTAGGGTTCTTCAGGGAGAGTTCCAGGACCTACCTGGAAATACTTCTGGCATGACCTTCTTGAAGTTGGGTAAACATTACAAGGGATCGCAGGTGGAAGCTTTCTGAGCAGATCC
The DNA here is from genome assembly GCA_001517045.1 of Pseudotsuga menziesii. Classification (NCBI taxonomy): domain Eukaryota; kingdom Viridiplantae; phylum Streptophyta; class Pinopsida; order Pinales; family Pinaceae; genus Pseudotsuga; species Pseudotsuga menziesii. Next base: position 92,156 of record LPNX011213911.1, on the reverse strand, counting down.
AAGCCATCACGATTTTCCTTCGAGCAGCATACCAGGATTCGGTAGCTAACATTCTGACCTTATTCATGATAGAATTCTTATCATAATGATTGTTTTGGCTTTCTTATTTTTATTTGATGCCGCATACCATGATTTGGCAGCTAGCACCTCTACCCTTAAAGATTTTAAAAATTTTTACCACAACAATTTCTTGGAATTACTATTATGACAATTTGGTTGATGCGGTATTTTAATTAGTGCAGAGAGAATGAATAATCTCAGTTCCTGCATGTAGAATTATCAGTTCCCATCTGATTTCTATGAAAGTCCTTGTGGTTTTCTGATCATCAATAGGATAAAAAGGACCCCAAAAGAGGGTGTCAAGGGCGTTGGAAACTCCAGGGTTTCGGCCTATTTATGTGTTATTCTGGTAAACATGCTCTGCGTCATTCTTACTCATTAGTTGGTGAAAGTCAACCCCCCTGGTGATTGTTTAGTGTTCCCAAATACTGAGAATTTTAGTTGTGCAATTTTTGTCTTGATTTTTCATCTCTTGCTTCTCAATTTCTAGCAAGACTGGGTGATTTCTTTTAATGAGACCGATCCCATGCAAACCTGTGACTTCAGCTTGATGGATTGGGAAGGTCTCTCTGTTTTCGTGCGCCCATACGGGCCTGGTAAATATTCTACTGCGATTTTATTTGTTCCCAGTATTTATAAGATGTTAATAATGATTGCTTGACTGCAAATTAACCACTCAATCCTGAATCTCAGCCCGTAAAAAAAAAGAAAAAAAGAAAAAGACATGTAGAATTGAAAATCGTAATGGAATTCGATAGATGGAACTGATATGATATGCTGTGAGTGATTTTTTGTTTTTTTTGAAATGGGAAATAGAGCGAAGCATGAGCTGGATTATTTTATCTTACCTCGACTCCAAATAAGACCTGGTATATACACCAAATCGTGATGCTCATGGAAGTTGGTTATAAGAACTGTCATGCAAACAACGATCTTGTTTGGGTATGTGGATAAATCGATTTGTGTGTCAAATAATGCAAATGGTTATGACTGGGATATTTTAGCAAAAATGTGTTTGGGATTTCCTGCGTTTGACATATGTTGATTATTTTATAGAATCTGGTATAACCATAAAAAATAGAACCTCTTCAAGAGTCAAGTTCTTGCCAAGTATAAAGGCTTTTGAAATCCCTTCTTCCTATTAAGAATCTAGGATCTTGTAAGGACCCTGTGTGCAATGTTTTTGTGTTAGAATTTTATTTTAATGACTGCGATGTGTTGTAATGAAGATTGCTTATTGAACTTTTATTCCAATGGTAAATATCGGTATGAATTCTTTGATTTGATTTCGAGATGGAATATTGGTGGAGTTTAACATATGTCCTGACCTGAATCTTTTGGCTCTCTTTAAAAGGTGGTGTGAATGGTGCAAAGAGTATTGTATAACATTGCCTTATTGTTGAGTTGTACCCAGGTCTGGTAAGCACACTCCACCACTGAGTCACATACCCTTTTCATAACGAGTTTCCTGTTATAGAGTAAGGATTGTGATACCAACAGAAGCCCCTTTGGTTGCAACATGTAAACCTTTGAACAGGAAAATAGTAACATACTTTTCACACCGCATGGTTTTCTACTGGTTTGTTTTCCTTTTTATAGAACTGCAAAAGGATAGGGCAAATAGTCACAAACAGAAGCATTTTGTGGAATCACGGCTACTTCAGAGAAATAATAAATTGGCATAATTAAAGTGATGAGTATTCTGAAACTTTGTGTAGAAATTTGTGAAGAAATCTGTTAATCATTTTGTGGGAATTACCATGAATGATGTTGACTTATCGTGCAAATATTCTTTTAATATTTCACGAATATCGCCAACAATTGCTTGTTTGAGACTTGGAGTTGTAGTTATTAAAGTTATGCATTAAATTGACAATTGGAGATTGTTCATAATTAGAGTTATTTTTCAAAAATTATTGATGCAAATCTACTTGCATGTATTTTGGCATTCAAGATAGACAGACGTACCTCTAAGAATAAACCAAAAGCATTTTAAAGTACAAGGGCAATCCAATTTTTCTGTGTGCGGCTTAATAATTGTGATATACACATTATATTTAAGTCAAAGATAGATGATAGGTGAAAGTACTGCTTACTAAGGTGAATTATAGCCTTAAACATATGCACCATAAGTCATGTAGGCAATTGCTAGAGAATCTAGCTGTGGTGAGGCACTTGTTAATAGCTATTCAGTATATCTCAGATTCATTGGTATAGGAAGCATAATTTCAATTTATGCATTGTTTTGATCAATCGTGACAGCATATGACAGTTTCATAACTTTCCAACATTGAGTCAATCATTTGGAAGTATGCGTCAATCTGAAAGGCTAGTAGGTAACTTCCGTGTGGGAAGCTGAGATGCGGCAGGAGCAGAAGTATTATTTTTTTTCAAAATGGTTCAAATCCTGATTTTATATAATCTCCTATTACATTTTGTTGCACTCCTTCAAAATATAAATTTTATTGCCTGCTTTTCTATTGATACAGAATAGTACAATTATAGAAGCAAATAATAAATTGAAGTTAATGTGTAAGGGGTGGTTACATTGTCAAATATACCAAAGTTTATGTGGCTTCTTGTGAATTCATTCTTGCCGATTCTGGTATTAAAAAGAAATTGAAAAGGCTCTTATCCGATGAATGAGAAATGAATTAGAACATGAAGTATGATTTTTGATAAACTGAACACCTATGGATTGATTACAGGCATGGGAAATTGTGGCCGTGAGGAGTGTTCAAGCTCCTCAAGAGTTATGAAGATATGAGAGGAATCTCATCTGAGAAAGGTTGTCACCACGAGGAAGTGGTGATGGAGGTAGTGGTTGAAAACTACCTTGTTTTTTCCCTAGCCAGCGAGGGACCACTATGCATTCTGGGGACACCTAGATGTAAGATATTTTGGTTAAGACTTGTTCTGCACACATTAGAGGACTGTCACATGAGTGGGGGACTCTGTGAAGAGAATAACCTCTAGGCGCTGCTGGGGTGTGCGAGAACGAAGATGCCTCAGCTTGGTGAAGCACCTTGAATAGCACAAAAGGAGATACGCCCAAGGGTGGGTATCGTCCTTGTGTTGGGTGGCTTGAAATGGTACTTGAAGTGCTGTTAGCACTTGGAGTGCTCGGATGGAGGACATCCTGAGAAAAGAATAATGCCAGAAACTGGTATGTGTATTACAGGTAAATTGGTACCTATGAGGTAATATGTCTATTTATTGGCAAATAGAACTGACATGTATATTGGAACCATGGTGGATTATGAAAATTGTATAGTGATTCTAAGTTTTACATTGTTCCATGTCAATATACAGGCATATGTATGATTCTTAATGCAGGATCCTGACAGGAAATACAAAGCAAGTAGTCAAAGACAAAAAAAAGGGGGCAAGAGAGGATGACAGAGCAGAAGAACTATGTTGTTTGAAAATAGAAACACCGAGGACGGTGTTAATTTTAAGGGGAGAGGATGTAAGATCCCTCCTCGACCAGTGAATGTATTGTAACCTTTTTGCTTATTATTGTAATTGTCTTCTGGTGAGGAGCCCAAGGAAAAGGCCCCACCAGTAAGGCCTTGTATCCGATACTACCCCAAGTTCTTTAGGAGACTTAAGGATTGGATGCAACTCGACGACGGGCCACCGAAAATACACTACGAAAGATCTCAAATAACATCCCGGGTCGAAGTAATCCTAAATGGACTGCCTTACCTTCTCGGGCATTATGTGTGCCTTTCTGACTAGGACACCATGATTTGGCACCTAACCCTAATTTTTTGTAAAGCCCAATCGAGGGAGATGCACTCATTCTTAGCATTAACATAAGAATTAAGAGAGTGATGACGAGCGATGGAATGTTCCATCGGAAGGAGCATCAAACGTTTCAAATAGGTATATATATATATATATATATATATATATATATATATATATATATAAATGAAATAAATAAAAACAATAATATCATGGAAAGGATGATCCCCTCGGGGAAAAAGGAAAAAAGGTACGGGGACTATCATTACATCGAAGATAATGACAGATTTCGTTATAAGGAGCACGGATTGAAAATAAAACCATATATGTATATATTAATTAATTAATGTATCAAACAAAAAAAGAGTTTTAGTGTGAAAACGGGAGGGAATCAATATTGTCATAAGGACTGACAATAGTGACAAAATACATTGGGTATACGAGAATATATATATATATATAGGCTTCTATTAGGAGGTTACATATGAAAAGAATTTCATACGTAAATGGTGGAAACCCTAAAATGGAACAACCTCTTTATATATATACCTCTTTATGCATATATGTATATAGTTGGAACCTTATACATTAAAATATATATATATATATTCATACTTTATATGCAAGTACATTGCAGGATGATCTTAACTCGGAATATTATATCAGAGTCAAATCTTGGACCCGATACCAGACTTTAGCCACCATTCAAGGAGGCGTTATCTTGCCTCCCTCATATTTTAACTTTTTGTAAGCTTAGATTATGGAGGCGTTACCTTTAATTAAAGAACATAGATTTTGGAAATGAAAAATTCCCTCACTCATTCGTGCCCATACTGGAAACCATTAATTGTTTTACAGCAAATATTTTGGATCCGTTAATTACTCCCATAATTGATCTTGACCGGGGAGAAACGTTCATTATGGGGGGGGGAAACAATGCAGCCATAAAAAGGACAGTCAGTCTCCCCTTCCAGGGGGGGCGAGCAGTTGAGTATGCTCTTACAACCCTTCCGGTATATAGGTTCGCATTCTGGTAACAATCTTTTACCATGGCATTCTCCCCTTTAGCAAGGAGCCTGCGTTTCTCATCAGGGCGTTCTCTTGGGTTGTGGGGTTTTATGTTCTTCCAGTCACCGACGTCCAACCATTATGGTGGGAGTTGCAAGCATACCCCCAATTGGAGAATCCAAGGGAGAGAAGAGCATGTATGAGTTCTGGTCCATAAAACATAAAGGAAACAATTTGAATGGGTGAACGGTGCCATGATTGCGCTCTTGTTTATCTCTGCCCTATCTAAGACTCGTAAGTACTGTGTGCCCTTTATTTTAGAACTCTCCATGATTTGGAATCTGGAAGGATATTTTTGCATGCTTCATTTGTGTTTGCACCTGAACTGGAGTATAGACTGCGAAATGGCACGATTCCACCTGAGCACTGCTAGCTGCTATGCTTGGGTTCCTTATACCATTCCAGAAAGTTTTGTCTTGTTGATTTATTTATAGATTTAAAATCCATGTGAGTTCACGGCCTCCTTTAAATTGATGACTATCTTCTGGTAATTAAAATTTGAATCTCTTAGCGTGAGAGTGTCTGGCTGCGTGTGAACCGAGGTAGTAATTTACGGCCTTTAAATTGATGACTATCTGCTGGTAATGAAAATTTGAATCTCTCAGCGTGAGAGTTTCTGGCTGCGTGTGAACCCAGTTAGTAATTTACGGCCTTTAAATTGATGACTATCTACTGGTAATTAAAATTTGAATCTCTTAGTGTGAGAGTGTCTGGCTGCGTGTGAACCCAGGTAGTAATTTACGGCCTTTAAATTGATGATTGTCTGCGTGTAGAAGTCACTGCCTTTTATTTTTTCACTCAGTGTAGGGTGACTACCTGCTGCTATTTCGTTAAATTTTGAAGCTCCTGGCACTAGGGTGATCCTCCCCATGTGGACTATTATTATTTACCACAGTACAGCTTTTATTAATTAATACTTGAACGACTATGAACTGATTAACAAATTTCTTATTTACCTAAAGACGCCAAGATTAATATATAGAACAATAATGGTTATGAAGTAGTTGCTCTGTATAAGTCACTATGGAATGTGACATAGAAGTTATTCGCAATATGTTAGGAAGAAAACGCACAACTCAGGCACCAATTGATTAGCGCCCATAGAGGCTCTCTTCCTTTGTTATTGATAACTATTCACATCACCAGTCGTTAGATGATTATCTGCGTAAGAATCTATATTTCTCTTTGCATTCTATTAAAAAGGGAAAAATCATTCTAGAAGCACATATTCACGATCGACACTTAAAAGTCAGCCTGTTCTCTTTCTTCCCTGGAAAGAGAAGTTGTTCTACTACGAAGCCTATTGTTGTTTGAATTAAATATAACTAAGAAATGTCCTTTTAATGTCATGTTGAGTATAATGTGGCTAAAAGGCCTGATTTTGATTGTATAGAAATCCCACTTATGGATAGTGTGGGGATAGTTCAGGCCGGCTCCTCGAGGAGGAGACCATGATTGGGACAGAAGATGTATGCTAGCATTTGTAATTGCATAACTTTTAATAAAAATAAATGTCACCGGTCTGTGACACTTTTGGTGGATGTAGCCCCAAGGGTGGGGTGAACCACATAAATTGGTATTGCGTCATACGTGTTTGAAGGGATTCATCTTATATGTTTTTATGTGGCTGTTTATGTGATCCTTTTTCTTTTTACCTTACATTTTTTTATGCCTTGTGTACTTGCGGCAATCTATCTTACATATTTTATGCCTTGTGTACTTGCGGCAATCTATCTTACATATTTCATGCAATATGTTCTTGGTGTAGTTCATCTTATGAATTTGTTCTGATGTACTCCAAAGGATTAAACTAATGTTACAGCTAATGTTATTGGTGCCAATAGCTGAAGGTCCCCAAATTCCTCTTCGTACATGAACATGTCAGTTGTTATAACCGGGATAAATTAAAGCATTTGAACTTAGTTTCTTCGTAATATGGTATTTACAAATTCCAGACTATGTGAGATGCGTGTCTTGAGTACATATGTATATATATATAATCATTTAGAAGGGTTTCCATCACAAGCTATACTGCTCGTGAAGGTGTATGGGTCATGATGCAAAACAAAGCCTTCCATGGAAGACAAAAACCAGATGGATCCTTACAACGACGGTTTGTATAAAGACCTTGACATAGATTAGGGTTTCGGATGAATGTGTATGACTTGAACAGTTCATAAGCGATGTGTGTATCTGCTTATGCAACGCTTGAGACTAGCAATCCTTGCGTGGTTATTACAGCCATTCTTAAATTTTTCTTGTCTAACAAAAGCAAAATCCTTTCATTCAGCTTCTCGGGAAGGTTGCATATTAACTAAGCATGCTTGACTCTTTTCCTGATAAGAGCGCATATGGAAAAAACATTTTTATAAAGTTCCCCCTTCCTCCCATAATAGCGTCTAGGTATAAGAGGGACATCACACCGAGGATAGACACTGTGTTCACTGTCTCTTGTGTTGTGCTTCTGTTTTATTGCGGTGCATGTTATTCTATTAGTAAAGATCCTAACATAATTTTATGCTAGCTTAATGATAAAAATCTAACACTCTTGTCGTCTAAAATACTTTGTCTATCCCTGTCAATTTTTTTCAAGTGTTTAAATAGTACAAAGAAAAAATGTTAGTTCAATTTTATCGAGAGTCCTTAGTTGAGCATAAATAAAATTTCCTTGAATCATGTTCAAAACCTGATAGTTAGTTGTTAAGCCACCCCTTTCCCATTGATTATAACATGTTTAATGAAGAAACCCAGTCTCTTCTAACCTAGGAAAGTCATTTTTTAAGGATGGGTAGAAATAAATACATCACTAAACCACTGTTGAGTTCAGTGTTCACCCTTAGTACAGGTCTCATAGAGTCTGAACCATTGATTCAGTCAATGCAGTAATCATGCCTTAGTTTTTAGCTGAGAATATTCATTCGCAGCTAGTAAAATTCCACACGATGAGTTCTTTCAAATTTCAATCTTTTCTAATGAATATTTTTTTAGCATTTAATGAAGATAATTTACAACTCCCAGAGATGGTAATAACAGAAGAAATCAACAACGATGATTGTAAATTTATGAATTTTATCATGGCAGAAGTATACAATGTTTTCTTTAAAAAGAGATTTCCCATAGTATTACCAGAAATGAAAGAAATGCTACAGTTTTCACCTGAAAAAAGAATAGGGAATTGGTCCTATCTGAATATGGTATAGTGATTAGGGTGTATAGGTTTGTTCATCAACCCTATATCATACCATGATTTTTGACAATGAGAGTGCTTGCATTGGAGCTAATAAAAAAAAATAAATAGTTGAATATGAACATTTCCTGAGTTTTAAGAAGACTTCAGAGATTAAATTTCCATGGATGGTAGTCCCTTTTGTCATCAAGAGTAAAGGGACTCTTCTAGTTATTGAAAGCATGCACAGAGAAATTGGATTTTCAGTTGAAGCTGCTATTAATTATGATCCTCACCATGTTATCTCAAATAGGAGAGAGGCCAATAAAAATAAACCATTTTAAAATTTTGAAGTGGAAGGACTTTCTGAACCAGAGAACTTGATGGATTACCAAAATGATTTAAAAAATGGTGGAAATATGCAGGAAGATTCACTTTCATATGCACCAGGTAACAGTTCTCCTCAACATAATATTTTTAGTATAGCTGTAGCAACTACTCAAATTACACCATTGGCTAGTTTTTCTGAAAATAAAAATAAAATCGACTTCTTAGATGCCATGGATACTGAAGAAGAAGATACTACTAGAACACCCAAAAAAGAAAGATTGAAAAAGAGGGGAAACTTGTACATATCACAAAGGATAAAGGTAAAAAGAAGTAGATGAAGGTCAAAGGCACAACCTTTGAAATATAAGAATATAGATTTGATAAAATTCCTGAAGGAACTACGGATAGATACAAGTCCAATACTGAATTGTTAGACAAATAAAAGGATGTGGGGGAAAAAGATTCTAATGAAACATTGAAATTATATGATGAAGTGAAAAAAATATCCAATCAATAAGTATCCCTAGTGACTGTTAGGGTTTAGGCTAAAAATACATTCAATTTGGCAGGGACTACACGAAACAATGTTGCTAAAATGAGAATGAACTTAAAGAATATCCTTCCTACCGATATGATACATCTACATAGAGGGATAGGGGATATTATTTATACTGATTTGTTGAAAGTAACATTACAAGTGTCAAAATTACAATCAAGTAAGAAATGAGTTGAATATTTACTCAGAAAGAAGAAGGTGGAGAACAAATCCCACCAGACACAAATTAAGAAGTTACAAGTAGAATTATTGGTGGCTGGTAGTCAATCTAAAAAAGGAGATACTGCACAGAATTTGTTAAATGAAAAAGAAAGTTCAATTCAATTGTTGAAAAAGAATCTGAAAATTCCATCTACTCAGCTTATACAAACTTCTGAGATGACATAGCTTGAGAAATAAAATGAAGCTTTGACTACAGAATTGTCTAATTGTACATAAAGGTTGTTGAAGTTTGTGGAAAAGGAGAAGCAATGAGAAAAATATGCAAGGATTTAGGTTGAAAATGGAAAGGATTTAAAAACAAGACAAGTAAGGTGGAGAAGGAACTATAAGAAAATAATAAAGAACATGAAGTGCAAATTATTCACCACCTGTACAATCTCGTGCATAATCCCTATCCCAAGCTATGTATCAAGTAATTCTTAGAGATATGGAAATCACTAGTTTGAAGAACCCGAAATAAAAGTTTGGAATACATAGGTGTAAAAAGAGAACAAGAAAGAAAGTCATCAGAGAAAAAATGTAAAGAGTTGCTGGATAATAATAATAAATTGACAAAGCAAGTGACAGGATAGTCAACCTTATAGGGAGCTAAGAATATCATATGGGATGTGCTTATAGCAAAAGAAACCAAGATGAGGCCTTATTTGGATTATTTTTTAGACAAAGAGATTGTTATGCAAGCATATAGACAAAGTGTCCTGGTAGTGAAGAAAGTATTCAATAAAAAACCTAGAGACACAGCTCAAAATGCAATTAGTTTTCGAAACAATTTGACAGAAGAGGAAATAAGGAAGGAAAATATCAAAGATAGGATCTTAACAATTACATGGGAAAGAAAGGTGGTCAGAAAATATCGACATTTGGATACACCTCAAGCAAAAATTGATATTATGAATCAGCAAATTAAGGAATTCATCGAGCTGTTTAGTCCCTTGTTCAAATCATGACTTCCTTTTTTTTGGGAAGAGAAAGGAGGTATGTTGTCAAAACGATTATATTGACAGGTTGATTAATTGTAGGTTAGATCATAGGTAGTTTGAAGATATGCAATAATCCTTATCTCGAAAAATAGTGGTTGATAAATTGGATGAAGATTTTGGGATGTTGTTTGATTTTAAAGCTACATGTGCTAAATTGCGATATTTTTCTTATGTGGTGAATGTGGAGCTCAGAGTGTTGGGAAAAGAGATGATCAATCTGGATTTTCCAGCTGTTGACCAATGGAAGACAGCTGAAAATTTTGGAAAAGACAAATACGGGTAGCGCTAGTGAAGATTTTGAAGACAATTGAGAAAAGAAAAAAATCATTTTCTAATTCGTTTTGAGAAATTAGTTAGTTAAGGAGTTTAGTTTATTTCAAAAAATAGTTAGAAGCAAATAAATATTTTTTACACATGTAAAGGAAGTTGTGCCTATTTTTAGAATCAGTTATTTAGCTCATTGAGGAATATTTTGTATTTAAACAAGTGTTTGTAATATAACAAGGATTGGAACCCATGATATTTATGTTATGTACTTTGAGACCTATCATCAATACAATTTCACAGCCAAATGTTGGCCTGTTTCTACAAAGATTCATGTGTATTATGTAGTTATAGTGTGTTATTTCCTTTCCTATGTGCATGTCCTTCCTGTTAAACTTGCCATTATGTCTTCTTTCATATGTGGAATGAGTGTGTAATAGTTTCAAAATTCATATTCTTATGCTCTAGCTATTGTTTGTGATATTCACCAATCTTTCTTACTAAAGTCAATGCAGAATTCATCTCTTTTGTGCTTTATATTGATGGACTGTTCTTGTTTCTTATTTATCACTAGACAAGCAACATTTTGACTATGACCAAGTATTATCTTGGCTTTGTGGAATTTTCCCATGCAAATAGTTCCATGATTCATAAAAATATTTGTGACTCCATAGCCCAATGTATGCTTGCCTTGTTTCAACTGCAAATACAATCTGAATTTTTATTTTATTTTACACATGTATCCTTGTTAAAACAAATCAGTGAGAGATCCCTATCTGAAAAGAAAGAAGCCAAATTTATTTCTTAGTGTGGTTCTGTTGCTAGCTTTAGATTTCCTTCCACAACCTGAGGTAAATTTGAGTGATAACAATTACAAAAGACCATTTGTGTTTAACATCTATATTCATTTTACTAGATTTGTCATAACCCTTTCATATGAATGGACACAAAGTGGATGAAATAGTTTCTGGAAGTATCCAGGTCCATTGAGAACCCCTATGCTTCCACAGAAGACGGGAAATTTCCTTCAACTCCCAACTCCTTGTGTGCTTCTAAAAGATCTTGAAGCTTTGCCAAACTCATCAGTTAAAAACATGGATGAAACACCGAAAACAATTGATGACATCTTTCAATATAAACTTTTGATTAGTATATATGGCGTTTATTGAGTTGATTTCATGATCTGAAGTTTTAGAAACTATCATGAAGTTCTGAAGGATTGAAAATTAAAAGTTATTTTCTTTACCCATTTTTCATCACATGATACAGTTGATAGAATTAATAAGAGATTGGTTAGAGAGGATTTCTCTAGAAATTACAGGTGACATGGAAAATGTTGAGCAGAACGTTGTAGAAGCCATATAAACTACTGCATAGGTATGCAAATATCATACTTTTTCTTTTACATTAATCCTAGTTGAGTAAGCACAAAAAAGTCTAACATTGTATGCAATATATGGTACAAAACCCTAGTCTTTTTGTGTTTTCAGTTATATTGAATTATTTGTAAACCTTAAAGGCTAAAAATGGTGCAGGATACATGATAGTCGATATGATTAGAAAATCTGACTCCCAACACTGCAAAATTATAGAAATTGTATCATGTTTTGATTTTGTAATTTTTCTAGTTTTTCTAGCTCATGATTTTAATTACTTCTTGTTGTTGTGCAGCATGGCACGATGCAAACACTCACGAAGCTTATCATTGCAATTATTGGAGAATATAAGCAAAAATAAATTTTCTTTGGGGAGCATCTATAGTGGTTTATGCAAACTTTACTATAAATTATATTGTTGCACAATATTTCACAGGATTAATCAGCAATATCTATTATCTAGATCCTTCATAGGGAAAATTACTGCTAAATAATATAACACATTATTTGTACCCATTTAATCTATTAGACATGCTTGTATTTGTTTTATACAATATTTTCTTCATTATTGTTTTCCAAATAGAGTAGGAAGTTATATTCTCCAGTTTAATCGAAATTTTCATCTTACTAACTCTAATTTGCCTTCAAGATTCATAAAAACAAGGATCAAGACAATCAACTCTTTTTAGATTATCCGTACAACAAAAATGGTTAGTGTTTACCTTTGGTACCACTTAAGAACACCAGCTGCGTTTGTAAGCATAAAGGAAAGAATTCCCGGTGAGTAATATTTTGACTAAGCATAATGAAAAAATTACTTTGGAGACAATTTAGAAATGTAAACAAATTGTTATAAATGATTAAACATTTGATGTGATTTTCAGGACCTAAGAGACTTATTACATAGAGAAAGAGAGGATGTACATGTTCTATAGTATGAGTGGAGAAGGGATTTGGAAATGCTAGGTAAGTTACAGGAAGACAACTCTACACTCAAATAGCATTGATATGGGATAATTATTTTATGAACATTGTGATCTATACATTTGGTATTTATTTCTAGTATAGTAAGTTACTATAGGGAATTGCAAATAAGCTAGCAATGTTGTTTGCATACTATAGGAAATGAGTTCATATTGAGACATTGAAACTAATTTTTTTGTGCATTTGACATGACTGGTTGATAATCAGGTCATAAGAAGTGTTAGCCAAACCCAAGCCAAAAAAACTTGAGTTTATAGCTCAGTTATTAAAAATTTCATTCCGACCTATTTTTTTTGTTTACTTGTTGGGTGAAACCAACTAGACAAGTATACCAAATTTGGTCGGCCCTTTAGACCCGACTATTTTTCCTTTACAATATTTTTACTTGTCAGTTCTGCTGATGGGTTTTACTTCGACAACTTCTCAGTTTTACTCTACCGTTTTACTTGGACTCACTTGCTCTGGTTTTCTTTTAGTCATAATTTACATAGTATGTTTCTTAGTCTAAAATACTTAAGAATTTACAAAAAAAAATCACCTTTGAGTAAGATGAAGTAAAAACCGACACAATAACAATTCAACAGAACTATAAAAACATATAACCAAATATTTAGGAAGACTGGTGTGGGCCACTTTGTCATAAAACTAAGAACTTTCACTGAGTGAGAAATTTATGGATTCTTATTCTTTCAATCAACCATAATTGTAAACAACATTTACACAAGTAACTCTAGAAAGAATGCGGCCAAATAAACATGAATTTAACCATAAAATCTTTCATATATATATATATATATATATATATATATATATAACTTGTCTGAAAATAACAAAACATAATACAAACGTGTCGTCTCAATGACTAATCCTTTTACAGAACTTCGGTTCTTTGACGGAATCACACATACTGAAGCTTGAGCTTCAACTTCACTCTCTGCTCAGAGTTCTCTCTTTTTACCACCTAGAGTTCTTATGTCTAACTTGATTTCCAATATTCTTCTACTATTTATAGGAAACTTGAAAATTGATTTTATGTGAATCTACACAATTGCCATTAATGGCTATAATAACTATCTACCTACAAACTTAGCTTCATAAATTAATTCAATTGGTTTAGATTTCTGAATTGTGGAATCTTTCCTCTTGTCAAACTGACTGACAAGATCTAATCTGATATGGACTTTGACAGAGTCACCTGAGATCAAATATGGACATCTCAGTAATTAATATTTTCAACACTCCCCCTTAATTATGAGAAGATGGGGATTTTTTTTTTTTTAAATTTACAAAATGTATTCTTCCTTAATGCAATGGCTGAATTGTTGTCACATAATATGGTTGTTGGTGTTGGAATATAATCTGTTGGGATTATACTTTAGTGTACATATTAGGAATATGAATAGTTACATAGGAAGGTGAAAAGGCTGGTTGGAAGATGAATCTCAACCACCTTATGAAATGTATAAATGTATGCATTAGCAATGGAATAAGTGGAATTCAGGATTTATTATCTAACAGTGGTATGATGAGGTAAACAAAAAGTTTGTTATTTCCAGAGATGTCATTTTTCTTGAGACTAATAAAAATGACCAGTCCATTGAGAGACAGCTTGATCATTTGGAAAAATATACTCATCCAAAGAAATGTTCTGAAAATGAATATGAAATTCCATACCTTCAAGGGGGGATTCCTACTCTGGATCAACCTTTGGAATTTCCATATGAAGCACCAACTCCCCCGCATGAACAAGTTCCTGCTACTTCACCTGAACAAGAGATTCAACTGGATGATGTGATTGAGAGAATTGGAAGACTCTCAATCAATGATGAAGCACCACCAACTGATCAACCAGGACCATCATGGAAGATTCCTAAATGGGCCACAAAGACACTTGAAATTGTCCATCCAGATGAAGTTGGAAAGACGGGAACGAGAAGTTCAAAAAGACATGAAGATGGAGGAGAAGCAGATAATTCAGGTGATGAGATGGATGTATCATTGAAGAACTGCATGCGATTTATTTCCTGTGTTTCTTTGAGAGTTGTGCCTCTCACTCACCATCACCTGTGTGAGGAATGTACATCTGCGTAACCAGTGAATGAATATTTCTGCAGGAAATCTTCACGCCTATCATCTCACTGCGATTTAAATCCGTGACTCTCTGTGACTTGGAAGACTCCATTCTTGTGAGATTGAAGCTGCATATCAGATCTTTGAGGACCGTGGAAGCTGAGAATATTGCTGAAGCATTGGTGTGGCTGCGTTGGTGTGGTATGTTTTGAAGACTGAAGTATTGGAGTTGAAGGCCGAGGCTTGACCTTCTCTAAGAATTGTTGTAAACTTTTGTTCCATCAGAGTTATTTCTTATCTGTAGAGTGTTGCGAATTCATACAAGGATCGAGATATGCTACAAGTTATTGATGTAATTAACATGTAGTTCATATGTAATATCACTCTAGAATAAACAATAACAAACTGCATAATTTGATTGTAAAGTAGCTGCATTTTGAGTCCACTCATAGGCTCGAAACTGTGACTAGTATAGGAGAAGATTATTGTTGTTTGCTGTGACTGCTTTGAAGACTGGTTATCATTGGCATTGTTGTAAAGCTTGAGGAAGGTGGCAGAGACTTATACCTGCACCTTTACTCTTTATTATTTTTCTCCTATTATTTTAGTTGTAGATTCATCACAGAAGATGCAATCTATAGGATCTGTAGTTGGTGCCACTCTCACTGGCAAAGACACTTATCCAGAATGGTGGAGGAAGATCAAATCTGCCTTCATCTACAATGACCTTTGGGACGGTATTTGCAAAGGCACCACAATAGAGATAGAAGCTGGAGAGCCCATAACCAGAGACCCAAGACCTCCAGAATCTAAGAAAGAGAACACCATTTGGAAAACAAAAGATAAGAAAGATTTAGCAGTAATCACTACCACAGTCAGTGAAGAGGTGAGCCAGCACATATTGCCTACAAAGTCATGTTTTGAAGCACTAAAAACGTTAAAGGATCTGTATGATTCACACTTTGAAATGGAAGTTATTCAACTAATGCTAAAAATATTCAGTTTAGAAGTAAAAGACAATGACCCCATGTTACTTGCCTCCGAAATCAAAGCTATCATGCACAAGATTCAAGCCACTGGTATGAAACCATATCTTCCCCTTGCAGCATTTGTAAAATATTTGTATCCTTCTCACTCCAACTATATTGAGTCATTGCAAGCAAGTGACAAGTTCAAATCACTAACATTTAACACCCTAGTAGAGAAGATAGCTGACAGAGAGAAAGGTTTTGGTAAGAATACAACCAAGCATTCTGGAGAATCACTTTGCTTTGCTCAAAAAGCAAAGAACCACACCAAATACCAATCGAATGATCATCCCAAAGGATAAAGCAGCAAGAGAGGCAGACGAAGAAGAAACTTCAAAGGTAGAGGAGGCAGAAACAACTCCAGCAAAACATCAGATTTGAAGTGCAAGCATTGTGGAAAGATTGGACACACAACAGATTAGTGTTGGGCTTCGTGAGACTCCATCAAAGACAGACATAACCAGAAGAAAGATGACAATAAGAACCAAGATGATAGTAAATCTTCATATTCTGCTCATTGTATTGTTGCACATTGTAATCTTGGTATTAATGAATTGACTTCACTTTCATATTACAAATATTGTTGGCTACTTGATACTGGTGCAACATCACACTTGACTTTTAGAAAATATTTTTTTGAAGAACTTAATGAAACAATAAATGGCATAGTTTACTTTGCAGATAAGTCAAGTCTTAAACCAAAGGGAATGGGCACCATTCAGCTGAAGATGCCTAGATTCCCTGATTTCTTGTTGAAGAATGTTCTTTATCTTCCAAAGTTGCAGAGAAGCCTACTGTCCTTGGTGGAGATTTGCCAGCAAGGCCATTCCATCCACATGTTTGATGGAATCGTAGAAATAAGAAAGTACTTTGACAACCAAGTCATCATGACTGGATACGAACATGGGAAGCTGCTAAAGCTAAAGGGTTCATATGCAAGGGTTCAGAACTATGCCTACCTCTCTCAGGATGGAGAAGATAATTTGTCATCAAGTTTATTGTGGCATTCAAGATTTGGTCATCTGAATTATAACATTCTTCGTTTGTTGAGAAAGAATGGTGTATTTGGTTTTCCCACCATTCCCAAAGAGAAGAGAAAATGTGATGCATGTATATTAGGGAAACACAATAAGCTTCCATTCCATGAATCTAATTTTAGAGCAAGTAGGAAATTAGAATTAGTGCATTCTGATTTATGTGGCCCAATGCCAACTCCTTCTGCAAATGGGAATAAGTATTTTATGACCTTTGTTGACAACTACTCAAGAGTGTGCTGGATTTACACATTAAATACAAAATCGGAAGCATTTCAAACATTCAAGGACTTTCATGCATTGATAGAAAAACAAGCACAATCTAAAATTGGTACACTTTGTACTGGCAATGGGAAAGACTACACTTCAAATGCTTTTGAAGATTATCTTCACCAACATGGAATTTCACATCAGACTACAGTTCCCTACAATCCTCAACAAAATGGTGTAGCAGAAAGAATGAACAGAACCATAATGAATATGGTACGCTCAATGATGTTGTTTAAGAATGTAAAATTAATGTTTTGGGGTGATGCAGTGAAATGTGCAGCCTATTTGAGAAACAGAAGTCCCTCAAATGCTCTTGATAACAAGACTCCACATGAAATGTGGTTTGGCCATCTCCCTTCAGTCAGGCATCTCAGAGTTTCTGGTTCCACCTATTATGCCTTGATTCCAAAGGAGCAAAGAAACAAGCTTGGTGCTTGAAGCAGAAAATGCATTTTCCTGGGGTATGAAGAAAACTCCAAGGCATACCGTCTATATGATGAGGTAAACAAGAAGTTTGTTATTTCTAGAGATGTCATTTTTCTTGAGACTAATAAAAATGACCAGTCCATTGAGAGACAGCTTTATCATTTGGAAAAATATCCTCATCCAAAGAAATATTCTGAAAATGAATATGAAATTCCATACCTTGAAGGGGGGATTCCTATTATGGATCAACCTTTGGAATTTCCATATGAAGCACCAACTCCCCCACATGAAGAAGTTCCTACTACTTCACCTGAACAAGAGATTCAACTAGATGATGTGATTGAGAGAATTGGAAGACTCTTAATCAATGATGAAGCACCACCAACTGATCAACCAGGACCATCACGAAAGATTCCTGAATGGGCCACAAAGACACTTGAAAGTGTCCATCTGGATGAAGTTGGAAAGATGAGAACGAGAAGTTCAAAAAGACATGAAGATGGAGGAGAAGCAGATAATTTAGGTGATGACATGGATGTATCATTTGGTTGTGAATTTAATTTATCTGCTAACTTTGAACCAACATCCTTTGAAGAAGCTTCTCCTCGAGTTGAGTGGAAAGAAGCTATGCAAAATGAGTATGATGCACTCATGAAGAATGGAACTTGGAAGCTGGTTGACACTCCAGTTGGAACCAAACCAATTGGCTACAAGTGGGTTTACAATAACAAATACAGATCAGATGGCTCACTTGACAAGCACAAAGCGAGGCTTGTAGCAAAAGGCTATGTGCAGAAGGAAGGAATTGACTATGAAGAAACATTTTCTCCTATAGCAAAATGGGCTACCATCTGTACCTTACTCTCTTTAGCTGCTCAAAATGGGTGGAAAGTTCATCAAATGGATGTGAAGATTGCTTTCTTGAATGGAGACTTGAAAGAGAATATCTTCATGTCTCATCCAGAAGGCTTTTTTGTGAAAGGAAAATAACAAAAGGTATGCAAGCTTGTCAAATCCTTGTATGGCCTAAAACAGGCACCTCATGCATGGTATGAAAAATTAACCGAGCATCCTTTGAAGTTAAATTTTGAACATTTTGATCTTAATGATGCAACATTGTTTATAAATAAAGTTGGAAGATCTGTTGTGTATCTTGTGGTGTACGTAGATAATCTTTTGATGACAGGGAGCAATGATAGCTATATAGCATCCATAAAGAAATATTTGAAAAAGATCTTTGAAATGACAGATATGGGACATCTCCACTATTACTTAGGAATTGAAGTCACTCAACATCCTAAGTACATATTCCTATCTCAGAAAAAATATGTTGGAGAACTACTAGACAAATTTTGCATGACAGAATGCAACCGTATCGCTACTCCAATGGAACAGAAAATGAAGCTCACATCAAGCGAAGGAAAAGAATTTGAGGATGCGACCAAGTATCGACAACTTGTAGGAAGAATTATCTACCTTACAACAACTAGACCAGATATTTCTTATGTTGTTGGCATACTTTCAAGGTTCATGCATAAACCTTGTGAAGGACACTGGTCAGCTACAAAAAGAGTTCTAAGATACTTGAAGGGGACTCAAGACATTGGACTCAAGTACTCTAAGGTGGATGACTTAAAAATTATCGGGTACTTAGACTTAGATTTTGATGGCGATAAGGAGACAGAAGTATCAACTTCTAGATACACTATGAGTCTTGGATCAGCAGTTGTCTCATGGAGATCACGCAAATAGTCAGTTCCGGCAGATTCAACAATAGAAGCAAAATATGTGGGTACAGCTGAAGCAACGAAAGAAATAGTATGGCTTAGGAAGATACTTGAAGATTTGCAAGAAAAACAAGAGAACTCCACTCCATTATTGATCGACAATACTTCTGCAATCAAGCTGGCTAAGAATCCTAGATTCCATGATCGAACCAAACACATCAACACAAAGTATCATTTGATTCGACATCATGTAGAGGCCAAGACAGTCCATCTTCGACATTGTTCCACAAATGATCAAGTTGCACACATTTTCACCAAAGCGCTTGGACGAGAAAAGTTTGAAAGATTCAGAAACATGCTCGGACTTACTAACACCCCTTCAGATTAAAGGGGGGATTGTTGGAATATAATCCGTTGGGATTATACTTTAGTGTAAATATTAGGAATATGAATAGTTACATAGGAAGGTGAAAAGGCCGGTTGGAAGATGAATCTCAACCACCATATGAAATGTATAAATGTATGCATTATCAATGGAATAAGTGGAATTCGGGAGTTATTATCTAACAGTCAGTTCTTGATGGTTCTTTGACAACTCTTTTGAAACTCTCCTCATCCAAACATATTGAAATGCAACAATTGTAGCTGCAACACAGTCAACTTCTATTGAGGACAAAGTTACTATGGGATGTTTCTTTGAATCCCATGAAACAACACATGTACCAAAATGAAATGTGTACCCATATCTACTCTTTCTTTCATCTATGCTACCTCCATTGTCATAGTCAGTGTGGCCAGTGAGTTTAAAATTTTGAGGTTGAATACATAATTCCAAATGGTCTTTTTTGCCACTTACATCCCTCATAATTCTTTTACCTACTTTCCAATGAGATTCTTTTGGTGACTTCATGAATCTTGAGATCATACTTACTCCATACATGATGTCTAGTCTTGTCACTGTTAAATACATAAATCTTCCAACAAACCTTTTGAACAACGTAGGATCTACCGTTGATCCTTCATCATCCTTACTCAATTTTAAACCTATTATTACTGGTGTTGGGGCTTTCTTGTAATTAGACATGTTAAATATTTTTAAAAATTCAGTTGCATACTTTGATTGTGATATGCAAATACCACTTTCATACTGTTGAACTTCAATTCCCAGAAAAGACTTCATAAGCCAGAGATTGGTCATTTCAAATTCACTTTCCATGAATGTTTTAAATTATTCTAGGCCAAAGTCACTAGTGAATATTAAATCATCTACATACAAGCAACCGATTAACATCTAACCTTTCTAATTCACTTTGTTGTACAAAGTTGGTTCACTTTCACTTCTGTGAAATCCATTTTCGATGAGATAGGAATCAATCCGACTGTACTAAGCTCTAGGAGCTTGATTCAAACCATAGAGTGCCTTTTTCAACCTATACACTTTATGCTCTTGACCTGTAACTTTGAATCCTTATGGTTGTTCCACATATACTTCATCTTCTATATATCCATTCAAAAATTGCCGACTTGAAATCCATTTGATAAACATGCCATTTGTTTTGTGCAGCAATGGTGAAAACTGTTCTGACTATATCCATGAGTGAAATAGGTACAAACGTGTAATTAAAGTCTATTCCGAGTTGCTCTGTGAACTCTCTTGATATTATTCTTTCTTTCTACTTCTGCACATTCCCATCAACATCTTGTTTGGTCTTGTAAATCCCTTTGAGATTGATTACATCTTCGTCTTTTGGTACATCTACAAGCTCCCATGTTTGGTTCTTCTCAATGCATTTTATTTCTTCATCCATGGCTTGTGCCCATACTTCTTCTTCAACAACTTCTTAAAATGTTAGTGGAACATATATAGGAGAAAATAATGCAAAGAGAGAGAATGAATTTGGTGTACCAGCTTCATATATCTCACACAGAATTCTTGTCTTCACCAATTCTATCGATGTTGATCTTGATGAAATGCTTGATGGATTCTGATGTCGTCTAAGTGTGCTTGTTGGTGTAGCTTATGTTGCCACTTGTGTCGATGGTCCTTGTGTTGAACCATGTCGCAGTGTTATGGGAGTTGTCGTTGCTGCGACTGGTTCACTTACATGTGGTGTTTGAACCACTTCCTTCTCCATGTCATCATTATTGACATTTGACATAATCTTGACATTTGTGTCGATAGTTCCATCCCCTGATTCATTCTCGACAAATTGAACATCTCGACGTATTATCACTTTCCTTTTGACAGGATCATACAACTTGTATGCTTTTGTATCTTCATAATAACTGACAAAAATACATTTTTGTCCCTTCTTGCATAATTTATTTCTCCTCTCATCTGGAACATGAGCATATGCAATACAACCAAAAATATTTAAATGGAAAACATTATGATTCATACTTGTCCATGCTTCTTGAGGAACTTTTTTCTTCACACTCTTTCTCGGACATCGGTTCATAATGTATACAACAGTTGCGACTACTTCACCCCAATACTCATTTGGAAAATGCTTGGCTGCCAACATGTTGTGTGCCATCTCCATGATGGTTCTATTCTTTCTTTCAGCAATACCATTATGCTGAGGTGTATACCGTATAGTGAATTTCTTTTGTATGCTAGGGTTTTTGCAAAAATTTACAAATTCATTTGAAACATATTCACCTCCTCTGTGGATCCTTAAGATCTTGATGCAGTGTCCACTCTGGTTCTCCATGAGTGCCCTGAACTATTGAAAATAACTGAATGCATCACATTTATGTTTCAAAAAATATACCCATGTTTTTATTGAGTAGTCATCAACAAAAGTTATAAATTAATTGCAGCCACCAATGGATGATGTTTGCATTAGACCACAAATATAAGAGTGCACAATTTCAAGTGGTGTGTGTGCCCTATATGAATTTATAACTGGAAAAGTATCTCTATGCTGCTGGCCAAAAATGCATCTTTCACAAACCCTTTCTGGTGTGCCGATTAATGGAAATCCTTTCCTCATATTCTTTTTGTGCGGTAGCTTCATCCCACAAAAATTCAGATGTCCAAATCTAAAATTCCACAAATAGGATTCATCCTGAACTTCTGTTTGAAATGTAGCTTGAAAATCAGCATTGCCATTTTATTTCTTGTCAAGGGGCTCGACTATTTATTTACTTTCTGCCTTGAATGCAGCTCCTGTAATTGTATTCCCTTTCATGTCAGGAACTATCCTCAATGGAAGCAAGTGATTGCTTGTCATTGTCACTTTTTCTATCAGCTGGTTGCTTGGGCGCTTGTCTTTAATCACACAGTTATCATCTTCTATGTATACTCTATAGCCTTTCTCTATCAACTATCCAATGCTCAACAAATTTTGTTTCAGACCTTTGACATGATAGACATCAGGGATATACTTACTCTCCCCCTGTTAGGTTAGAATACCGACAATACCTTTCCCAAAACAATAACTTGGATATTGTTTCCAAGTGTAACATCAATTTGATCTGAATTATCTAGACTGCAAAACAAATTTAAATTACCAGTCATGTGATTGTTGTAGCCTGAATCTATGTACCATATGTCATTTGGAATTTCTTGAACAACATTGCATTCAATTGGAGATGTAGATTCCATTAACATTGCACTTGTCGAATTGTTGGTGTTGGTCAACTGATTTGGGATTTTCCTTCCTTGGTCATATTGTTTCTTCCTACATTCATATGCATAATGATCGAATTTCTTACAATAATGACATTGTATTTTTTATTTATCAAACCTATGACGACTTGGGTGACTTGGATTTTGATAATCTCCTCTACCAACAACATTTGCACGACTTCTTCCTCGTCTTCCTCTGGAAGAACTTCTTCCTTTGCCTCTGGATTTGTTTCTAACCCTACTTCTACCATGACTTATGGATGAATGTGCTGCAAATGCACCTTCCAATGCTGTTTTTGTTCTGTTGAGCCTATGTTCATGATTGATGAGTGAAGCTTGCGGCTCATCAATGGTAAACACCGACATGTTTGTGTGTTCTTCCAAGGTCACAACCAAGTGTTCAAATCTTAGGGGAAGAATTCTGAGAATTTTTTCAACCATCGTTTGGTCTATGATGGTTTATCCATGAGATTTAAGTTGATTTATCAAGCTAACAAGTCTGGTGTAGAATGTTTCTATGGTCTCTGAATATTTCATTGACAGAGATTCAAAATATCTTCTCAGAATCTGCAAATTGGATTTCCTTACCTTATCCAAACCTTGATAGGAGGTGTCCAATGTATCCCATTCTTTCTTAGCGTTAATTGCTATTACTACTATTGGGAGTATGCTTTTATGCATGGCTTGATGTATGTAGAACATACCCTTTCCATCTTTCTTCCTCTTTTCCCTCAAGACATCTTTCTCAATTTGTGTGATATTGTTATATGTTGTGATATATGTTGGTTTTGCATAACCATGCTCAAATATATCCGAGACATCTTGACCTACGAAGAAATACTTCATTGTTAGAGACTAATATTCATAATTATTTCATGTAAAAATTGTAGTTTGCAATGAAGCAGAAGTGGAAGCCATTTTTTATTTTTTATTTTCATTAGAAAAAATAATTTTCCACTTTTAAGACATGATTTCTTCCCTAAACCTTTCTCTGATATCAGTTAGCCAAAATAGAGCTGAATAAACTTGAGTTTACTACTCAGTTATTAAAAAATTCACGCCGACCTCTTTTTCTCTTTTTACTTGTCAGGTGAAACTGACTAGACAAGTATACCAAATTTGGTCAGCCTTTTAGACCTGATGATTTTTCGTTCGACCACTTGTCAGGTTTTACTTCGACCACTTGTCAGTTTCAATAATCAACAAATTGTCGGTTTTACCTCTTCGACAACTTGTCAGTTTTACTCGACCGTTTTACTTGGACTCACTTGCTTTGGTTTGGTTTTAGTTTGAATTTACACAGTATGTTTCTTAGTCTGAAAGACTTAAGAATTTACAAAAAAAATTCACCTGTGAGTAAGATGAAGTAAAAATTGACACAATAACAATTCAACAGAACTATAAAAACTTATGACCAAATATTTAGGAATACTTGTGTTGACCACTTTGCCGTAAAACCAGGAACTTTCACTCAGTGAGAAATTTATGGATTCTTGTTCTTTCACTCAACCATAATTGTAAACAACATTTACACAAGTAACTCTAGAAGGAATGTGCGGGAAAATAAACATGCATTCAGCCATGAACTATTTCATATATATATATGGTCCGGAAAGAAAAAAAAAAGGTAATACAAACTTGTCGGCTCAACGAGTGATCCTTTTACAAAGCTTCTGCTCTTTGACAGAATGACACACATAGAAGCTTGAGCTTCAAATTCACTCTCTGCTCAGAGTTCTCTCTTTCTCTCTTTTTGTCATCTAGAGTTCTTCTGTCTAACTTGATTTACAATCTTCTTCTACTATTTATAGGAAACCTAAAAATTGCTTCTACAAGAATCTACAGACTTGCCATTAATGGTTGTAATAACTATCCACCTACAAACTTAGCTTCAGAAATTAATTCGACTGGTTTAGATTGTGAAATCGTGGACTCTTCCATCTTGTCATACTAACCAACAAGATCTGAATTGATATGGACTTTAACAGATTTGTCCAAGATCAGATACAAAACTATGAGTAATTAATATTTCCAACAAGAAGTGACATGTGACTTTGTTTCTAAAAAATTATTTTTACAGATAACCAGAAACCAATGACCGAAAGAATCTGAAAATGAGTGATTTCCATCCACAAGATGAAAACATTGACAACAACAGAGTAAATGTAGCATCAATGTACGTGGACTTGGCCTGTAGCATGAATATGCATGGGGCGTCCGACAAATGCCAACTTTTAATTAATCCATGGTGTGGTGTCGATGAGAAGCCTATGTAGCGGTCGGAGAGTGGATTAGCCATGATTCAGACTAAACATGGCTGTCTCAGGGAAAGATGTTTAGAATATGCTCTCCTAGATATCTCGGTCAAAGTTGGGAGGCCCTCATCACATGCCTCAGAACATCCACCCGGGTCATGCTGAGAATACACACGCAAGTTTGTGATGGGAATCCAAGAGAAAAAACATACTGAACACACTACGATGAACAAATTCACATGGCATTTTTCTATTCGAACCATCGCCACTATCGAGACACAACACCTTTCCAGCCATTATTTGCCAAGCCAAGGAGACACGCGTTAAGCGGACGAGACATGTGTTGGAATTTTAGTGGATAGGTAGATGAGGAATCTTTGGAGACTACCATCTCCATTGTGTAACGTCTAGGACGTAATTATAGTATATACAAACATACAAGCATTCATATATATAATACTACATATATTCTTATATATACTTTTAACAACTATACATATCACACATCATATTATACATATTTACGTTGATGTCATATATATATATATAGATAGATAGATAGATAGATAGATAGATAGATAGATAGATAGATAGATAGATAGATAGATATATAGATATTATCTTACACTACTATAATACCTACCTACACATAAAATAAAATAAACAAAATATGAGTCATTAAAGACAAGTGACTCATTTCCTCCAAAAATAGTCTAGGAGTTACATCTCCATAAGAAAAATAAATAAAATAAAAGATAATATGAACCATTAGGGATAAGTGGCTCATTTTTTTAACTCAATAAATAAACTCGTAATATAGCTAGGATAATAATAATGTTACCACTAACCCTAACATAAATTAATTAAATAATAGAATACAAAAATAGGCCATAGCTATGTTTACCTCCAAGTGACAATTCCACAACTAACTAAAAAAGGAGAATGAGAAACACCATTTAGACAAGGGTCGCATTCCTAAAATAGCCAAGGAGTTAATCATCCATGTAAGAACCACCATCAAAGTTGCATAAATGAGACTATAAATGCATACCATTCATATAAAATGCAAAATCTATATAGGGTATAGATGTCACTTAATAAATCATATTAATATTTAATAATAATAGAAGTATATCATCTTATTAACTTAGCATTAAATCGATAATGATAACAGTAGTACCATATTATTAAAATAACAGTTATTTAGTTATCAATTAATAATCATAATGTATTGGTAAATAAGTCATACTACACCAAGAATTTCTATATTAACCATGCATTGAGGAGTAAAAGAGGCAATGCACAAGCATCAACCAATCAAGTCACTCAATTATTATATATGCACCATACAATAATTACCAATCAATCTATTGAACAACAAATATGCAATGTTAATTAATTATAAGGCATATAACGAAATAATCTATGAAGTGAGGTTTCATACTCTTCTATTAACATAATGGAGGTTAAATTAATCTTACTAAGCACATTTATAAATTCCAAATGCACATATACATAAAATAAAAAATATGTAGAAGGCCCAAGAGTCGAAGTGTTGGAACCTAAGATCTTATACCACCTTTAATGTATAGGGCTATGAAAGGGTATAAGGAGCACATCATTATCTCTCTAAGGATAATTATATAATTTTAGCATATTTTATTAGTTAAAAAATACTAAATTTCAATTTTCAATATTTAATCATGACAAAACCCCTTTAATTACCAATAAATTAAAATTAATTCAACAACTTTTCAAACATTTGATCCAACGGTTGGGAAGTATTAATAAAACCTTCTAACAGAATCACATATCTATTCTAATACAATTCATACATAAATTCCACCTCTAAAATCCATTTACTCTTAATTCACTAATAATTAGTGTTCCCATTACTATACTTAATGACACTTAGCGCACACTTGAGGGTACATAATATAATTTCATTTGTTTATAACTTAGTGATTGTTTATAAATTCAAGTGGATAACCAACAGCTAATAATATGTAAATCATCACTAATTACCATTTTTTAATTAATTAAACATAGTGATTATGAAAATGATTCCACAAGAACTAGTTAACTAGTTGTTCAATAGTAACACCTAGTGTTGCACAAATTCGATAGGAAACCATGATAATGAACCAAAAAGTGAACCTACAACCATTATACACATATTTAAAATCATGCATGTACAAGAAAATAACGTACTTTTTCATATCTGATTCGAGTACATAAACGAAGAATATTTCAACTTCAATCACTACAACTAGTTAATAAGCATTGCGAGGAATTCAATCAAACCAATCGTACTCAGTTTCGAGGGACACATAGGTGAAGGTATAGATCTATAAAATAACATTCTAAAACACAATTAATGTATCAAGAAAATAAAATATGGCTATGCATTCATCTTTTACTAAAAACAAAGATTCGAATCCAAAAAATATTTACCAATTTCACTGCAAAGTACCTAGTTTCCAATTTAACTTTCCAAATTCCAAATAAAGAGAAATACATGAATATTTTATCTCAAGGAAGTAATAGAATGGATTACTTACACTCGTATGGATGTATCTTTGAGACCATATACATTCCATCAAACGACTCAGAAGACTAGTTAATTTTACTCATTTGAATAGACTCGTAATTCTAGGAATTGCTAGAATAATGAAATGCACAACTCATAGCATCATTCAAATTAAATAAAAAATATAAATAAAAAAATTTCTTATTCATAATATAGGTATATCTCATTCGAACAATTTCTCAAACACTTCATATGCAAAATCACAAATCCACTCAAATCAATTCCATTGAAGGAGCTAGAAATTGGAAAATGGTCTAGAATTTCAGTAGACATTTACCCAACACTACCAAGAATATTTATTCTCACATTATCACACACATTTCAATATTATTTATCATACATAAGCATAAAAGGAACACTCACTCATTTTTACAAACACTTCATGTGCTAAGTGTCCAAACTATGCCAAATACTCTCATTGAACTACTAGTTTTCAAATAAAAAGTAGAATCATCAAAGAGAAGTGTCTTAACACATTCTGAGGTTATTGTACCATAAAAATACACATTACATAATAAACATGGGAATAAATATCACTTTTTAGCAGATGTACCAAAGAATTATTTTGTAAAACAAATTTTTCACAAAATACCAAAAACTAGTTTTCAATTTCTTCATAAAATGTACTTGCATAAATAGATTGAATTATGTGAGAAATTAGTTCCACAAATAACTCATAAGTTTCATCAAAAATTTGTTGTGCATCCATAAATAAATCACATGAAATCCATGTAAGTTAAATAAACATGACATAAATAACTTATCTTATCAATTCTCAACTCGCATCATCTCCACCATGTGCCACCCAACCTTTGGAACTTCAAAGCCAAATCTCACTTTGGGAGGCCATCCCCTAGGTGAGGCCATAGATCCAAAAAAAAGGTGCACTCAATAATATCTCAAGTATGAGTTTGGGAATCCAAAACTATATTCCTCACCACATAGTTCCTCTTCCACCCCACTACGAGGTGCAATGGTGATCGAGATCCCCTAGTCCATTAGGATATCACCATTCACCATTAGGGTTTATCTCTGAGTTGAGGAAAAATCAAAGCATTGGAAGGAGAGGATATATATGAGAGTTTTTTTTGGATTACCACAAACACCATACAATATCACAGTGCTTTAAACACAGAGTTAATTCACATAGCAAAGCATTCATGGTTTCTCGAGTGCACAAGCTTACCAAGATCTCACCATCAAAGGTATGGATACTGATAATGAACAACCATCCAAAAGAACCATGAAAAAACCCCCAAAACCAAGGAGATCAAACATGGATTTATAGACCAAAGAAATTAATTCTAACTCAATGGGGTCAAACCAAACCATGGTAAGCCAACTTGAGTCAATAAAATGGGGGTAATTCAACCAAAATAGGTTAACTCTAATCTAACCCAAGCAATTAAAATTTCAAGAAGAAGGACTCAAAGCCACTCCTACCAACTCAAAGTCATGTGTGGACACATCATCCATGAAGATGAATCCAAATTAGTTATGTGAGGTGTCACAGAATCCAAGGAATCTTACCAAACTAGTAAAGAGAGGTTACACCAGGATTTACACAAGTGTTACACAAGGATTTACACAAGTATTTACAAAATGAGTTACATAAGTATTTACACAACTTTTGTGATTTGTTAAGGCTAAGAATAGCGAGTGAGGGAACATTTGTGCAAATACAAGTTACAAAACCACCAAAGGGGTTCAATCAACAAGTGGCACCCACCCAAACACCATCGAGGCCCACTAAATCATAAATTAGGCTCAATAATACTAACATAGACTAAAATAATCAGAATTTGTGGATTTAGGCCTCCCATACTCTTTTAGTGGTCCTCAATGTGTGAGTTGTTTTCATTATATAATTATTTACAAAATAATAATAATGTATCTAGGAGCTTAAAGACCCTTGTTCCGGCACCGTGTGCCACAATAATAAACAATTACAAATTATGTATGTCTTGGGCTTAAAACATGGGGTATTACATCACAATCCTTATTGGAGTACCTTTAGTACATGAGCTCTTTAGTCATAGCTCACAATCCTTAGTGGATGAACTTTAGTCCATTATCTCTTTACTAGTAGCTCACTATCATTAGTGGAGGACCTTTTGTACGTTGCACTAAAATAAACTTTGAGACGAAATTGATTTAATCCCAAAGTGGAGTCACCAATTTGTTTTGGGGATTTAGTTGCATTGGTGAGAAAAAATTCCTTAAATTTAACTAGGATGTGAGCTTGATAATAGGTTGTGGTTAGTTTTGGAGCAAGCCAAATATTATTATGAAAAGAAATCAATAACATTGAAGAAGACATGTAATTATATTACAATATTAACTACAAGAATTCCATGCAAGCCCAAAATGGATGGAAACAACAACATCAATATATTATTCCAATGGAAAAAAAGATGTGTTACATCACTCTCTCCATAGGATGGGTCATTTGTTTTGTTTAACTCTTTCATTAATATGGTGAATGAATAAATCTAGGATCCTTGGGAGAAACATAAATAACCATGAGGTAAATGAATGTAGAGACAAGGGAGAAAGATGTTTGATCTCAAAATTCACTCTTCCATAGTATCTTTGCACTTCTTCCTTTTCCTCAAATTCCATTTCATGTCTCTAAATTTCAATTTTCAATATTTAATCATGACAAAGCCCCTTTAATTACAAATAAATTAAAATTAATTCAATAAATTTTCAAACGTTTGATCCAAGGGTTGGGAAGGATTACTAAAATGTTCTAGCAACATCATATATCTATTCCAAGACAATTTAGACATAAATTCCACCTCTAAAATCCATTTACTCTTAATGATGATTCACTAATAATTAGTGTTCCCATTAGCTCACACTTGAGGGTACATAATATAATTTCATTTGTTTA
This sequence comes from Pseudotsuga menziesii, assembly GCA_001517045.1. Lineage (NCBI taxonomy): Eukaryota > Viridiplantae > Streptophyta > Pinopsida > Pinales > Pinaceae > Pseudotsuga > Pseudotsuga menziesii. Next base: position 61,470 of record LPNX011213911.1, on the reverse strand, counting down.
TCACTTAACCATTGTTTATAAATTCAAGTGGATAAGCAACACCTAATAATGTGTAAATCATGACTAATTACCATTTTTTAATTAATTAAACATAGTAATTATGGAAATGATTCCACAAGAACAAGTTAAGTAGCCGCTCAACAAAAATTCGATAGGAAACCGTGCTAATGAAACAAAAAGTGAACCTAGTTAATAAACGAACAAAGTACATAAATGAAGAAAATAAAGTTCATAAATGAAGAATATTTCAACTTCAATCACTACAACTAGTTAATAAACACGGTGAGGAATTCTATCAAACCAATTGTACTCATTTTGGAGGAACACAAAGGGGAAGGTACATATCTATAAAATAACATTATACAACACAAGTAAATTATCAAGGACAGAGCATATGGATCTGCATTCATCTTTTACTGAAAACAAATATTCGAATCCAAAAACTATTTACCAATTTCACTCCAATGTACTTAGCTTCCAATTTAACTTTCCAAATTCCAAATAAAGACAAATACATCAATATTGTATCTCATGGAAATAATATAAGGGGTCACTTACACTCATATGGATGTATCTTTGAGACCATATGCAATGTACCTAGTTTCCAATTTAACTTTCCAAATGCCAAATAAAGAGTTCAATATATCAAT
>LPNX011213911.1:0-57214 GCA_001517045.1 Pseudotsuga menziesii | reverse complement strand
AATTCGGGTAAATTCAGGTAAGAAGAAAATATATATAAACCTAAAAATTCAGGTAAGAAGAAAATATATATAGATCTAGAAATTCAGGCAAGAAGAAAATAAATAGTAAAACAAACATTACCTGATGTTACCCAGTGTAAGTAGCTCTGTCATTTCCGTGTAGGCTGCTGGAGTAAGATTTCTAGTGATATCTCTGAACATTTTAATATCATCTCTAAGTATTTTCACAGCATTGGACCAATCTTTCCTGCAAAATGAAAATTGTTTAAAATTTATTTAACCAATTTCAAAGCTTTCACTGCTTTCTGCAGAACTTGATCTTAACTGCTCCATGGAATCACATAACGAAAGACACTTGATCTTAACCGTTCCATGGAATCACATAATGAAAGACTCTTTTTAAATAATACACCCTCTTAGATATATCACTCAGAAATTTAATTCAGATATAATAAACAAATAATCCTGTAAATAACAACAACTTGACATTGACAAACTTGGAATTATAAAATAAATAAAGAATTAGTAACATAATTAAAACTATCTTTTTTAATTAGAAAAAAGCAAACAAAAAATATCTCTCTGCCCCTTCAAAATTTCCTGACATGAAATTGTCTTCAAAATGCTTCAGGTTAAAGTAAAGACCGGATTCTTTCCCCAACCTGGGGTCATGCATGCCATCATTAGGATTAAAATATGCCAGGGTTCGCATTATTCACATTAACACATTCGCAAAATAAATTGAAAAATAAATATTCAAAATAGGCCAGGGTTTGCATTATTCGCATTAACACATTCGCAAAATGGCTTGAAAAATAGATATTGAAAAATAAATCCAAAAACTGCAAGGCTACATACAGCAGGTCTTTGGGCGAGAGACATTGTGCCAAAGAAACAATGACTTTCGCTTGGGTCGAAAGGACTTACGCCAAAGGACTTCCACCACAGCAACAATGCAATGAAAGACCAAAATTTCTCTTTGCTTGCTGGTGGTGGTAGTAAGATCGCCAAACTTAGTGGTAAGATCGCCAAACTTAGTGGTAAGATCGCCAAACTTATAGAGCGAATGTAGGGTGGTTGTTAGTGGTAGCATCGTGAAACACGCTGCCCGAGACCTTGTTTTATATTTATTAAATAATAATAAGACAACAAACTGTTTCATAAATGCAGGGGCCTTACCCGAAGTGAATACCAATGAATCGGACCAAATTGGGTAGAGAAAAAACTTGGAAGTTGCAGTTTGGAGTGTTTAAAATGTAATTCGGATGATTTGGGTTGTTTTAAAATAAGTTTACTTTAATAAAAATAAATTTCAATACTAAATTTATATAATTAATAAAATAACAATTTTAGGGAGTCATTTTGAGTATTATTGAAAAATTCATGGGCGTGTTATCCTATGGGGTTTTGGACAATTTCATCATGATCTATCTGAGTAGTTACGTTCTGAATTAGTCAACATCTAATGAAGGCAATTTCAGATAATGCCTCTCAAAGTTATAAGGAGAGACCCACATCATGTGGCATCGAAAGTGGTTTTTTCATGGCAAATTGACCATACAACACAAGGCTATTTAGGGTGTGAAATTAAATTTAATGGATGTATATTTTTTAAACTGTATATTTAAATTTTTGAAATTAAATTTAAATATCTTATAAATGGTGTGAAATGAAATTTAAATATGTTAACAATTGTGGGAACTTAAATCAATATTTATTACACATTTTTAAAATTGTAAATTTAATTTTTTTAAATTAAATAAAAATATCTTATAAAATGCTTGAGACCTTCAAATTTGAAAACTAGATTGAATTTAATTTGAATTTACTTACTATGCTAGATTTATGTAACCTCTTGATCTACCAACAAGAGCGATCAAAGCTCGTGAGGTGCAAACCTATCGAGTCCTTGAACCCTCTCGACCCATGGTAGATCTAGAGTTTAAATGGATCTAGGTTTGTTACAATCGAGGGAGGTCATATTAAATTTGTAGATGATTGTGATTATTTATACGAAGTATGCAAAGACAATTTCAATAGTTAAATCAGAAATAAGATGAATAACAAGGATGAAAATGATGAAACATGTGAATAGTTAAAAACTAAAAGGATGTGTATAATGAATAAGAAATATATTACAAAGTAATCAATCTCAACATATCTTTTTCGGTTTTTTAAATAGTCACACGTGCTTCTTTTTTCACCTTTTCATATTGATCATATCAAAAGGGTGGTTCAAATCGAATACCATTCAAATATTTAACTCAAGATATTACAGTAAATGTCATACCGTACCTCTCTTGTTTCCCAATATTAATAGTAGCTTTCTCCAATGTCAATCCTTCAAATTTATAGATTGTTAACCTCCATGCGAGTTTCAATGGAAGTTGTTTCGAATTACCTTTTCCAATCGGTGTAATAGGGATAGTTTGAGGAGTTGATCCATAGTTTGAGGAGTTGATCCATCCCATGGTGCATCCTTATATTTATCAAATCCTATCAAAACATATGTTGGTGGTTCTAGGTGTAATGTTCAAGGGTTATACACAAATTGTTCTACCACTCCAAGAGCATTATTGATGATTCTAGCATTTTCCCATTTGTTAGATGTAAACATCACCCTAGCTCTAATTGCAAGAAGTAACTCAACTTCCAAGTCCTCCACATTTGTTTTTGTAGAAAGCATGCTTCTTACTCTTGTAGCAACAATAGTTGCAATCAGACAATTCAGATTTCTTACAAAACACTATTTATGATGTGTACATCACCATTTGTTGCAAGAAAATGTATTTCCTTTTCAAAGGATTGTTTCGTGGAAGCATAGGAAAAAGTATATGTACATGTAATAAGCAATTTCTAGTCTTACACCATTGGCATTACATCTCTAACATTCATCATTAGATGATGAAAACATGTTTTCTCATCGCTTTTTCCATCGTGGCGAAATATAGTATCAAAGGTCACAACCATTTTGAATGAGTTCCATAATTCTTTTACAAGACCTTAAGATGCATATACAAGTTTATCCATGATAGGTGGAAATTGGCGCAAATCACCAACCAATATAATTAACATTCCACAAAAAGAGATACACCATTTTCAAGAAAAGCTTGTTGAAGTCTTCAATCTATTTTCATAAATAGATTTCTTCCAATAAAACACATTTCATTTATTAGGATATAGTTTACATGTTTCATATCTTCTTACAAACTGATTAAATAGTACCCTTGTAAAGTAGTTATCTCTTTGATTGGTATGTGAAGGTTCAAACAAATTGTTGTTGCTGAAATGTGCAATGTTGCTACCCTCATAGGAGCCAAAATGAGTAATGTACTCTTCTCTCATAGAGACTTTGTTTCAAAAAAAAATTAATAGCTCCAATCAAATATGACTTTCTTGTATGTAGAGTCCTTGGATCATCTTGCGAATTAGATCAAAACCCATTAAATAATGGTTATTGATATTATCAAAAGATTTTCTTTGTTGAACGTTGAGATTCTCAAACAAGTAAGAGTTTGCATGATCATTAGTAAGAATAAAATTCAACTTTTTCTTTTGAGATATGAACTCAATGACACAATTTGAAGTGTCCCCATCCACAAAATTGGTGTTCCAATTATAGATAACATCATGATCACTATCTCTAAGCATATCAAACTCATTTTAATTTATAAATTAATGCTTATACAAACCATGAATGATCTCCCACTCATGCCCCCTAGAATATCTATGTAGATTTGGACCTTCTTGTTTGACATCATACTCAACTAGCTCAACTAGAGGTAATAGATTGCAATCAACATGCCATGCACACTACAACAAATTTGACTTTTACGGGGGGTTGTCTTCCACCTCAAAAGCCACTTTTAGGGGTGTTTTTGGCTTTGGAGGTGGTCTTTACAAAACCGCCCCTAATAGCACCGACGGTGAAAGTTTTGAATTTTTTGGGCAGTTTTGGAAGAGATCAAAAGAACCCCTAAAAGTGACTATTGAAGGCAGTTCTATCCTCCAAAGTGACTTTTGAAGGAAGTTCTACCCCCCAAAGTGACTTTTAAGGGCAGTTTTAAAACCTCCTCATGGACACCTATGGGGGAGGTTCTAAAAACCCCCAAAACTACTTAATACAAACGTCTAGGGGCAGTTACAAACCCCCCTCATAGGTACCTACATGGGAAATTTAAAAGCCCCCCATAGTTCCTATTGAAGGGAGGTTCTAAACTCCCCTAAAAATCCATTGTACTAACCTTTGGGGACACTCTTAACAAAACCTCCCCAATAACATCAACACTAAAAGTGACTTTTTGGGGCGATTCAAAACCCCCCATAAAAGTATTTATTACAAAACTTTGGGGGTGGTTATAAACCCCCCTCGTAGGTACCTAGAGAGGTGGTTCAACACCCCCCCTCGCTAAAAGTATTTATTACAAAACATTGTTGTGGTTATAAACCCCCCTCATATGTAGCTACAGAAGCGGTTCGAATCCTCCCTAAAAATATTTACAAACCTTTGGTGGTGGTTATAAACCCCCCTCATAGGTACCTATGGAGGAGGTTCAAAACCCCCCCTAAAACTCTTTATAAACCTTTTGGGGCGGTTATAAACCCTCCTCATAAGTACTTACCGAGGAGGTTTGAAACACCCCTAAACTATTTATAAACCTTTGGGGAAAGTTATGAAACCCCCTCATATAAACTTAGGGGGTGGGGGGGGGGGGGAGAAGGAGCAAGTCGATAAAGTCGACTGGAAGGATAGCCAACTTAGTCGACGAGCTTACTAAGTCGATGGGATGACCTAGTCAATTAGCTGACTAAGTCGGTCGGTCAACTAAACTAGAGATTAGGTCGGCCACCTAAGGTCGTGTCGGTTCACCGAACCGACACGTAGTTATTTTGTAACTGTTTTGTAATCATATATATTAGGCCATTGAGCCAAATGAGAAGTCAGTTCAGTTCTCTGTGTTGTATGGACTCATTCGTATAATATAATCTGTTTATTCATGTATTTGTTCTTATCTCTTGTCTATGTTTTATATATATGTTTTAGTGTGTATTATTGGCAACCTTATGTGATCTTTGAGATTACAACATTGGTTCCATTGCCGGTAGTACATGACTGAAATGTATGCAAACAGATGATACCAGAGCAAGAGATTAAGGACTGGTTGGAACGTAAAGTTGCAAACTATTTGCAGAATTATGCACGAAGGAATAGATTAACAATCACACAAGCAAAAGAAATATTTTTCACAGAGATGCATGAAAAGTTTGTCGAATTAGTGCCCCAACTCTTGAAGAAATTCTTGGATGAGAAAGCTGGACATGACTAAAGAACAACAGTTGCTAGAATAAATGATCTCAGGAGGTAGAACAAACTTGTCAGAGTGGTTTGAGAAAATCGCCGACGACTTCTATGAGGAGCAAGTAGTCGAAGACAGAACTTCAGTGGAAACAGTCAAGGATAAATTTTACACAAATCTCACCGAACAATTTCTGTGTTCCTTACCGACCTTGCTGTTCAAATTCCTGATCGAAAAGGGAGTAGGACATATTGTCAAACCTCATCCATCACTTCACAAACTGCCATCAAACTCTAGCTGGGTGGAGAAGCAAAGGAAGTGGGAAAAATTCATTGCAGAAAGGGAGTGGGAATACTTCCTAAGAAAATAGACCAAACTATCTGGGCTTTCTAAAAAGCGTCACGTAGGCTATGGTGGGGTAGCTAGTCATATGTTGAGATAGAGTATAGCGGATTATAGTCGACTACAAACAGATACCAGTCACCAATAATGAGAAGTCGACTAAAAGGGAACTCAAGAGAATAGTATCACACAAAGGTATGTCGGACATTCAGAAAATAGAGAGGGAAGAGAGACAACAGAGGAGGGAAGTAAGACGAGAAAGAGCCTTAGAGCTGCACAGAGGAAGGAGTCCTAGGGCGACCAACAAAAAAGGGAATCCACTAGAGTCAGGTCATGGCCGACATGAGGATGGCATGGAACAAGAAGCAACCCCTACGGAGAAAGAATTGTGGATAGAGTAGCCAGAAGCTCTCCAATTAAGAGCTCCTAGTGAAGGAAAAACCGTCTCTCCATTGAATCCGTGTACTCGAATACAGACTATTGTTGAAGAGGTGCTCCTACTACGAGCTGGTGACTTTAGTATATGGAGTCGACTAGACGATGAAACATACATTGGACGACACCTCATTATACGTTGACCAGAGGAAGGGAATTGGGTGACCTTTCAAGCGAAACCCTCCAACCGAAGTATCCAATTATTCTTACCGACACATGAAGGAGCACCCCCCTCACCAATCACAACTTTAGAAGACACAGACGATTCAGACTTGTGGACAAATAGTTGTAGTGGACCATCGACAACAGAAGTCGACATTAACATACTACGAGTCGATGAAGAATCAACAACCTAAAGGAATGGAAGTTCTGTCGATGAGAGTTCCGCAGAGACGCATACACCAATAACCCCACCAACCTCATCACCACCCCCACCTCCACCACTGCCACCTCCTGAGAGCAGTGACACTGATTCAGACATGGGTCATGGATCGGCTCACATTCCTCTATATGAGGGGGATGAGGACCCCAGATGACATTGGTTCATCTGCAAGTCGACTTGGGAGGCCAATCAAGTTACAGAAGAAGATAGACAAATGGCACAGTTCATCGGTGCCTTAAGGAAAAGGGAATTGACGTGTTACATGAAATTTTCGGAAAGACAACCTAGAGCAACTAATGCAGTGGCACAGCGTAACGAGCAAAACAATCTAGCAAACGATCAGAACGGTCAAATATACGATGGTCGGTGATACGAGCGACAATATGACAACCGACACGTAGGCTATGGAGGAAGAGGTCGATTCCCTGGGAATTGAGACAATCGACTGCGTCGACCCATCCAGTGCTTTACATGTTATAAAGAGGGACATCGGTACACAGACTGTCCATATAAAGACAGAACGGATCTCAAATTTTGTACTCACAGTGGGGTAGGGGATCGCTCACTAGAGGATTGCCCTACCATGCTAGAAAAAATTAATATGAAAAAAAATGTTAATGTCTTGTCCTGTGTGCGCAAAAATGATGTAATAAACACAAAAAATTTGCATATTGTAACTTGACAAGGAACAAAAATAGGAGCTGATAACCCAAGAATCACTAATATAAAAGCGAAAAATGTCTATCCTGACCCACTGAAAGAAAAACAAACATACAAGGAAGAAACTAATGTATTCAAAGAAATTGCACAACAAGAAAACATTCATGATAGTCGACATAACACGATAAACGAATTAATCTAGCTCGTTCAAAAAGATTACTCAGTATCCCAGTTCATCAATTTTTTGTATGAAATAAAATGTACCAACTCTAAAAAACAAACAGAAAACATCTGCAGCTTAAATAAAAAAGACAAAGGTGATGCCGACCCACTTGTCGACCTAGAAATCGAGGGATACCATGTCCGACAAGTAGTGCTCAACTTTATCTCATAAGTAAACATCATGACTTGTGACACTTGGGAACAAATGGGCTGAACTCCACTCTATGAGTCAGGCATCTACCTGAAACTAGCCGACTAGGGAATAATTGAACCCATTGGAGTTTGGAAAAACATCGACACGACTATAAAAGGAATCTCAACCAAGGTCGACTTTGAAATCATTGACCCAAAGGAAGGATCTAGTTTCTTCCCAGTGTTAGTCGGGCAACCTTGGGGTAGAAAGATGAAAGCATCCATATACCTGGACAAGGAATGAATCAAATTAAAAGGAAATGGCCAAAAGGTTATTGTACCCATTCATCCATCTCAAAGGGAACCTTGAATTGAACCTATTGATGAAGAAGTTGATGTTTGACAACTCTACCAAATCCAAAACAATACAAATTACACAAAACCAAACATCCACAGAGAACTTTGCTTAGGTAACCAAGACTCAGTTGGTTATAAATCAGACGCTGAATTATATGATTGGGATATCGAGAAGTATGAAACTCAAGCAAGAGGGTGCTGGACTATACGAAAGGTGCAGAAAAGCCTACCCAATAGTGCTTCATAGTGTCCATTGTCCCAAAAATATTTGAAAATAAAATTAGGGAACACCCTACCTTACAACCGACCAACCTAAATACTACACAACTACCAAGATATAATGAAAGGGAATCACCAGTCATGCATGTCGAGCAAGTGTCCAAAAATATTGGTGAACATGGCCGACTTCAAAGCCTAGTCCAAAATTTTACGCGATAAGCTTCTAGATGGTGGGATACCCATCAAACAAGACTATAGACGTGGAAAACTGCTTCGACCTAATTTTTCGAAAGGTTTGGAGGAAATAAGTTAACCCAACAAACTTAGATACATGTATTCACTCAAGGACAGAACCCAGAGGATCATATCAAAACCTCTGAAAGAGAATGGAGAAAACTTGGATACAAGGATGAACGAGCATGGCCACACTTATTCCCATCAACCCTCGCAGACTTACCAAACAAATGGTACAAGATGGAAGAAGCCAGGGGTGAAACCTTCTTATGGCATGAACTCAAGGAAAATTTAATTAAAGATTTCAAATTTATACCACAAAATGAAAAATTGGTCGAAACAGGAAAACAAATTAAATAATTTATACAACCGACCGAAAACAAACCCTTACAAGATCACCGACAGATAAGGAGATGTAAGAATATACAAACAAGGTCAAAACCATAGTCAACACGACTACAATTAGAAAATTAAAACACAAAAGGAAAAATCTTTCGCTGGAAATCAAACCATGTCGAAACGACCAAACCTATTTACACAATCCTAAAAGTCAAAACAACTGACAAACAAGATACTGACAGAATGACTGTGTCCAACTTCCCTGCCACATTCTCGCAGTTCAAAGAAGGAATTCGACCGATCAATGAATCCAAAGCACTAGAGTGGCTAGATGCTAAATTCAAAACTAAATAATTTGACATCTCAAATGACGACCCACAAAAAATGGCAAATATTGGTGACTATTGGAGCGAAGAACAAACCACAGAGATAGTGAACTTATTAAAGGAGTTCCAAGATGTATTTGCTAGATATTGCAAAGACCTAAAAGGCTTATTCCATGCAATGGGAGAGATGAAAATTGATACTAAACCTGATGTTTGACCTGTCAAGAAAATGCCTTATAAACTAGCTCACAAATACAAGGAGATAGTCAAAAAGGAAATTGATAACATGTTGGCAGCAGGCATCATCTACCCTATCAACCAATCCAAATGGGCAAGTCGAATGGTTGTACAACCTAAGAAACATGATCCGACCAAACTAAGAATTTGTGTCGACTTCGAGGAACTAAACAAAGTAACATTGACAGACCCATTTCCAATCCCTTATGCAAATGAAATATTGAACGAAGTTGTAGGACATGAATGCTACTCATTTACAGATGGATTCTCAGGCTATAACCAAGTCCCAATAGCTAAAGAAGACCAGAAGAAGACAACCTTTGTGTTTGAATTTGGTTCATTTGCTTGCAAAGTTATGCCTTTTGGATTAAAGAATGCACCTGTAGTGTTCTCTCGAATTATTGTCAAAACATTTCTCGAATTATTGTCAAAAGATTTCAACAATATATCTATAAGACCATGGCAGTATACTTTGATGATTGGACAATATACTCCATGTTAAAGGATCATTGCAAATGACTTAAACTTATGTTGGAGAGATGTCGGCAGATTAAACTATCCCTAAACATAAAGAAATGAATATTTGTGACCCCCATAGGGATATTATTAGGGCACATTGTCTGTAAGGAAGGCATTAAGGTTGACTTTGCAAAGATCAAAATTATCCTCGACCTAAAACCACTAGTAAACCAAAAACAAGTTACGGTGTTACTTGGCAACTTAGGCTATTACAAGAAAATTCATAAGATATTATTCAGATATGACTTATCCTATTGAAGAACTATTAAAAGAAGATCAAGAGTTTAACTAGATAGAGTAATGCCACATATCATTCAAAAAATTAAAAAGAAAGCTCGTTGAAGCCCCCATCCTAAAATTTCCAAACTGGTCGATCAAATTCCATGTTCATATTGATGCATCAGGCCTAGCAATAGGAGCAATCCTAACTCAACCAGGAGATGATGGAATGGATTATCCTATAGTTTATAGCAGCAGAAAATTAAATATTGCTGAACGAAACCATTCGACAACAGAAAGAGAAGCCCTAGGAATGGTCTTTTCCCTAAAAAAATATCGACATTATCTCTTAGCTAACCTCTTTATATTCTAGACCAACCTTCAAACTTCATAGCCGATATAAACTTATTGGGGGGGGGGGGGGGGTGTAGAAGGAGCAAGTTGATAAAGTCGACTTGAAGGATAGCCAACTTAGTCAATCAGCTAACTAAGTCGATGGGATGACTTAGTCGATCAGCCAAGTAAGTCGGTTAGCTGACTAAACTAGAGATTAGGTCAGCCACCTAAGGTTGTGTCGGTTCACCAAACCGATAGGTAGTTATTTTGTAACCATCCTGTAATCATATATATTAGGCTGTTGAGCCATATGAGAAGTCAGTTCAGTTCTCTATGTTGTATGGACTCATTCATATAATATAATTTGTTTATTCACGTATTTGTTCTAATCTCTTGTCTCTGTTATATATATATATATATATGTTTTAGTGTTTATTATTGATAACTTTATCTGATCTGTGAGATTACAACAGTATGTCGATTGTATGAGGAAATGCGGAGCTAACTAGTTGGGAATTATACTCAAATTCCCGCTTATTTGGTGGCCAACAAAACCATATAGGGAGGGCCAAAGAGGATATGAGCAACCCAAGTGGGCCAAAGAGGATATGAGCATTCCCTATCAGTTGTGACTTTCTAGTCCTGTCTATACATGCAGATCCAACCAAGGTCCATCATTCCATGCGAGCTGTGAAAGACATGGTTGCAATAGACACAGCTGCAACAGACTTAGCTACAACAGTGCCCCACTGATTGAAGTTAGCTACAATCATTTGGGCCTCTCTTGAATTGGTTTGTTATTTATTTACTGGCTCAAGAAACAAAATTTCCTATATTCCTTGCCTCTGTTTAATTCCACTCACAGTTGTAACAACGCACGTAATAGGGCAGCCTAAAGATTGTAGATCTTCATGGCTACCCAATATTAGTGGGTGAGGTTTACAATTGTTGATGTATAAGTATGGTTAAGTATTTAGAGCCAAGGGTTGGACAATATCATATTTTATTGTGTAAGCTGTAAACGAGACTGTACCTTCATTTCACCATTTTAATACAAGTAGGATTCTTCAAATTTTTGTGTTTTAACTTGTGTTATTTTTGGTGTCTCTATTCGAAGCCTTGCCCTGCCTTCCCACAGAGATCACCGAGTTAATTAGATGTTTGCTTAAATAGTTGTGTGGTGTGGATGTTACATTGTATGAATTTGTTTCAGTAGCTGCAACAGTCATGTTAATCGTTGCATTTCCTTGAATACTCAGTACTTGCATTTTCGTTAAGCTACAGCAGTGTGGTGTGACAATTGGCTGTGTAGGTTAGCTTCTTTTATGCATGTGTGTGATAGCTATAACAGTCAAGCCCTCCCTTAGTTTCCTTTCAATTACTCTTCCTACTCAGGTTTGTTGATTCAGGTAGACTATGTTTTAGAACTGTTGATTCAATTCATGTTATTTCTCATTTATATATTAAGGTTGGAGTAGCTAGTCATAAGGGATCTACATATAGTTTGGTAAATTAGGATTTAACATTCTTCAAAAGTAATTCTAGATATTTATTTCGGGAATCATTCATTACTGTATTGAAGTTGTAGGAAGTAATTGCAATTCTGGATTCTTAGATAGGTAGTTTAGATCAGTTTGATTATGGGAGGAGTTTGATAAAATAGACACGTAGGAAAGTTTATTCAGTCATCAACTACTTAGTGTTTAAGCACAGATAGTGTAAGTTATCTTTGAAATAAAATACTTCCCTAGGTTAACAATTTATATTGAGCATTATGCATGATGGTTTTAATTAACTGACATATAGAGTGACCAACACATACCAGAAAAATTCTACAAATTTCTTGGTTTTTTTTATCATGAATATAGTTATATCGAGGAAACACACATACAATACCTGCATTACTTTGTGGTAACCATTTTTTCGTCGGTGAAATTTGTAATACAACCATGATTTTACAACATCTATCAATGGAAGGTGCTTTATATCCACATGTACCTTGGTATATGCATTTATATGATAGTTATCATTGTTGGTATCGTATCTATCAACATGCACTTGTTTGAAACTTTCCTACCAATATTTAGAACGACATATTGATGACTGCATTCTAAAAGAGGATGTTCCAAAAGAAAATCATATGTCTCCTAACCACCTATGTCCCTCTCAACAATTGTTTCACACAACAAACTCTTATATGCATGTGTTGCTGGTTCATTTGGATTCTATATAAAAGAGAAACACATCGACATATTGTGGAATGTTTCTAATCATTTTTTTACATTTAGCGACATATTCGCTATGTAATTAATGCCCGCCTACTTCGAAAGAATAGGTTCCAATCTATGTTATCCCTTCATCTCATCATTTCTTCATGATTGTGTGTATTTAATTTATCATCGCCTCTTCTTTCTTCATACTTTTCTCCAAACTCATCAACATACAGTTTTGAGTTTTCACATAGATCTCATAGATCCTTATATTGACATACCAATTTTCCTTTATTATTTTGGAGATAGGATTTCTAATTGCATGTTATGTGATTCTCTACATAGTTTAGAAGATATTCATAATCAATCATTGGATCACATTGAAATAGTTCTTGTGTTTCCTTTAAGACAGCCCGATTATCACCTTTAATTTTAACTTGAATACTTATCTCATGTCAATCACGTGGATTCATTGCATGTACACATCTATCGAAATATTATTTTGCATATATAACTTGTGCAGGATCATCCTAGTTCAATATCTCCATCTTAGGAGCATTTTGTAACCACATAAATCCAACTCAAGGGGTTAAGGTATTTCAATAAGATTGATCTTAAGTTTGGATACCACTATCTCATAATTGAGAAAATCAATGTCTATAAGACTGCCTTCAAGTCCAAACAAGGTCTTTTGAAGTGGTTTCTCATGTATTTTGTCTTAATTATTGCTCTAGAAACTTTCATGTGGATGATGGATGATGTCTTGAGTCAGTTCATCAATTATTTTGTGGTTTTTTATATGGAAAACATCCTAATCTTCAACAAAAATTGGGATGAGAATTTGTAGCACATTCAATAAGACCTCAACACCTTCCAATGACACAATTTATATGCTAATATAAATAAATTCTCTTTTGGCATGTAGAGAATCCAATATCTAGGTTACATCATCAACGGGCATGGTGTTCATGTCGATCCATCCAATTTCCAAGTCATTCATGATTGTACAACCACAAAAACCATAATCGAGCTCCATAGTTTCTTAGACCTAGCTAATTTATATTGCATGTTTATATCATGGTTTTCACATGTCACTTGACCCTTCAATGAAGACACTAAGCAGATGTCCACATCAAAGTTATTTTAGGATAACCCACAACATAAATCATTTGAAGTTATTTTTTAGCACTATTTTTGAGCTAAGTAGTTGGTAAGGGATTAGGCCATTGAAAGTAGAAATAAGGTCTAAAAATTTCTTATCATGTGAGGTGCAGGAGCATCCTGCTCTCAATTCAAGTCTAAGCTCAATGTTTGATCAGAACTGGAAGAGGTCTTCATATTCTAAATTAATAGTCCTTATACTATTACATTGTAAATAAATCTATGTTGACTATTCTTCTAGATAGGTGATGAGTCATTAAGTGAGTGATGAGTCATTAGATGAGTCAATTAAGTAAGCCCATGTCAAATGGTAGCATTCGATAAGGGTCAAGGCTCTCGTAAGAGAGTCATTGAGATAAGGGTTGATTATGTTGCTTTATTTAGAATTAGTTAGCATACTGTTGATTATATTGAGGATATGAACCAGAATGGCTTCATGAATCCTATTGTATATATGTTTGTAAGCCTTCGAGGAAAAGCGGAGAAGGGAGTAAAGGGAGAGACAAAATTAGCCAGAAGAGCCAGAGGAAGTCATTAAATCTGAACAAGAACTGGCCAAATCATTGTAAATCAGGGCAAGGTCATTGGTTGTAGTTGTATCATACTAAGGGTATCAGAATGGAGTTTCTAAGATAATCATGAATGTCCACTTTCATTGTATTAAAAGAAGGAAATCCTATTTAGGTGTATCTTTGTGTGTGATTATAATTCTTTTTGAATGTATGATTTCATGAATTGAATGATTGGTGATCCTTGTTAATGATTGATAAATCAGTGTATGTATAGTCTGAATTTAGGGCTCGAAATAGTTGAATATTACAAAGGTTGTGTAAGACCACTGAGAGCTTGCGCAGATCTGGAAAAGAGAGATTGATTGAATTTAATTGATCAAACCTCTAATCAATCATCGAATAATTATGAATTCGTGGGAGTCAAGTTTAGCATAGATTGGATACCTAAAAACATATCAAGAAGATGGATCAATGGCAAGGAAAGATTCACTAAGTGAATGTGAGTGGAAGATAAAATATATGCAAGGTTAAGTCAAGTTTCGTTGGAGATAGTAGATTGATGGATGAGATCAAAGGTGCAAGACATCTGACACTCCAGAAGAATCCTACAAGACAAAGTTTTAAGGAATATAAAGGATATGGAAAGATAAGATGAGATATGCATTCAATATTAGATCAACGGTCAGGAAGGAAGATGTTACCACCTAAGTTGTACTTAGTGGTTTTTTATCAAGTGAGCTTGGTGAATGGGACAAAGATTTTATATTCGGACTTCAGAGGACCTTCAGAAGTGCTTGTTGTACTATATCACATGTTCATACCCTATGGGAGAATTGTAATAAATGTTATAGCATGATAATTTCTGTAAAAGACTTATTCTATTAGACTTTATTTGTCAATCTGATCAGCCCAGGGTTTTTTTTCCCTTGGTTATTATTGGTTTTTGAATAAACGATTGATTATTTCTGAATTTTTCACTCCATACCTCCAAAGTTAGGGTGGTTGGTTTCATATTTAGGCCTATCGAGGTTATTATAGTCTATGTTTAAATGTATAAACATGCTAGGCATCATGGTCAAGTCATATGAACATGTCTAAGTCCCCCTAGGTTTTTCATTTTTTTTAATTTTTTAATTTTTTTCAGTGTTTTTTATTAAATTTAATTTTTCCAAAACTTAGGCTATTTTTTAATAGTTTAATTGGAAAAATTGGTTTTGTAAGAAAAGTGGGCCAAATAATCAGTTTCAGTCATATAGGTGCTCATTTTCAAGCTAAGAGCACAATGTAAACCCATGAACCCACGTTTTCAAGTTTTGAGTGATTTTCCATCACTCAGGTCAAAAAACCCCAAAAAATAGGTTATTGATTATTTTAATTAATAAATTGATGAATAATGGAGCAAATCCAAAATCCTAGATGAGTGGATTGTTAGCTGATTTGATTGAAATCGGTCAGATCTAAAACAGATTGACTGGATTTGACAAATCCTTGAATGAAGGAGGTGATCTAGATAGATCCAAAGTTTATCTTCAGCATCCTTTATGGTGAATTGCGCCCTCTCTCTCTCCTCCACACGTGTGGTCTCTCCTGGAAGCTCTGTGGATTGATGTGTCAGTCTGTGGGTTGATGTTTTAGCTAAATCAGCCCCCCGATTGACAAGTAGCCTCAGTTCAGCTTCATATCGGTATTGATGGACTCTCCTTCAGCTACAGTGGTCTATCACCGTGCCCTAGCTTGGATCTCCTATTTTTTTGTATAAATAAAGCTGAGGATGCCTCTTCCAAGCTAGTTAGAGTTGGATTGAGGAGCCATTGCTATTGTAATACTATGTAATATCTTTTTCTATTGGAATAAAGTGAATCTTTGGAGGTCAAATATGTGTAATGCTTTCATACATGTGGATTTAACATTGTCTTGCAGCTTTTTACTGTTGGCTTTCTCTCAATTTCTACATCTGAATCTTGGCTGGCTTAATGATTCAGCTGAATCAATAGGAGTATAGCTGGGCAAGTAATATTACGTGATTTTCAATATATCATAGTATATATTCTTAAAGATTCATATCTTACAAGTTTAAATAAGTTTATTTGTATGTAAGCCCTCTCTTTCTTCATATATTTATATCCAGATCTCATAAGGTTTTGTGTAGGATTGTTTGTTAGTTTTCAGGTAATAGGGTTTGGACGAACTGTGGATCTAGCTTGAATCCATGGGGAATTCAACTATTTTGTGAAGGCATTTTCCCTTGGCATTCCACTAACTAGTCTTCTTGGCAGATCCAATCCCCGACAACAAGCGGTCTTCCTTTCCTCTTCCTCCAAATTTCTTCAAAATCAGTCTAGTTACTTGTTTTTCATATTTAAATTTGTTAGATATATCAGTTTCAGAGTTCATATTACATAGATATTGTTTCCTTAAATCTCTTAAAACTAGTTCTCATTCCTAAAGAAATTTTTACAAGCTTTCTAGATCTAGTTTTAGGGAAAGTTGTCATTTTTCAAAGCTGTGAAAGTAGATCTAAAGCTTGTTGAATGCATGGTTGTTTCCTTAGAATAAAAAAAGTTTATATTCATCAATTTAAGTGATTCATATTTGCTTCCCCCAAAGCAGGCCAATATCCCAAGGAAAACGTGCTTTCCTTGGTTCTTTTTTCGCTTCTTTAAAAACTAGTTTTAACTTAGAATTTTTGGGTAAAACATTTGTTCATCCAAAAGTACTTTAAAAGTAATTTTGGGCATATTAAAATGTGATAATATTTCTGGTTTTTAGCATGTGTAACACAAAAGAGGAGGAGGCTCTGTCCAGAAATAATTTTTGGACCATTCGAAACCCCCCCGGGGGTCTCCATCTTCCAAAAATTTCGTAATTTGTAAACCTTGGATATCATTCCATATAAGGACCAATTAAATAATTTTCAGTTTTATTATATTTTAATTGATGTTAATAAAATAATAACCTCTTCAAATACGCTCTTTCGGGCTTGTTCACCATCCCCCGTGGGGGGATTTGCGTCTATGTGATTTTTTACTTTTTGTTCATATTTTTTCAATATAGTGTAGTTCTAATATACAGGGTAGTATAATTTTACTTATAATCATTTCCATATTCCATATCTAGTTGTTTCAAATTAATTTTAATACGTACTCCACGCACCTCCTTTTGAGGCGAAAGGTG
Source organism: Pseudotsuga menziesii (assembly GCA_001517045.1). Classification (NCBI taxonomy): domain Eukaryota; kingdom Viridiplantae; phylum Streptophyta; class Pinopsida; order Pinales; family Pinaceae; genus Pseudotsuga; species Pseudotsuga menziesii. Next base: position 39,901 of record LPNX011213911.1, on the reverse strand, counting down.
AAAAAAGGGTGGTGGTAGTCTAATTAGAAAATTGTTGTTTGATTATATGTTTATGCTTCATCTATTACCATAATTTGTTTTAGTATTCATAATAAAATTAACCCCTCCTTGATTCCATGATTGAGGTCCACTTCGACCCAAAGAGGTTCCTGGAGGGTTTTCTTTTTAACAAGAACACCTCCTTTAAAATTTACTAAAAGTAACAAAGACTCCAGTATGTATGCTTTGTACTTGGTTGTTCAAGCTGCATCAAAATCACTTGAGTGACTAGAATAATTAGGTTGAACTCTCACCAAATTGACAAACCATTAGGCAAAAATCCAACTCCTCGATCAAACCATTATGGTGGCAAAATATCCAAAGGAAGTGGGAACTCCTGAAAAGTGACCTCGGGGTGCCGATCTCTATTACACCTTCGGATGCATTATGAAAAATAGCCTCAGAGACTCCATTCATCGAACATATTTCTTGCGGGTATCTGTGATGGTTTAGTTTTGGACATACTTCAAGTATCCCTTGGATATATCTAGAGTCCCCTCGCATAAGTTAAATTATTCATCTTCTTACATTAATTTAAAATTAACAAAGATACAATTGCACAACATTCATTCCAGCACTTGCAAGCACTCTTGAATTTTTTTCGACTCCATTTCCAAGGCACTGGTCAACTGTTTATTTCATTCAATCTATATGTGATTGTGTTATAGCTAATTTTACCACTCCAGGTGAATCACACTTTGGATGGAATTCCCCTGTCCCACTGCAGACTCCTTAGACCTCGTGGACCATTTTTTTTCCTTTGATGTTTCCCTGACCATCCCCGAAAACATGTGAAAAATGATACACGCGACTTTTAAACCCTTAATCACATATATACACGGGTTTGACCCCTAAAAATTCGTACATCGAGATGTGTACAAAATCCAAATCCTTTTGGAGTTTTCCTTGACATGGATCCAACTCACTTGACTCCTGGCCTTCCCTATGCCTTGAGATCACTCGGATTCGACCTTTCATTACCCCTTTGAAAAGCTATATAACGAACTCTATGATACATTGAAGGCATATGAGAGAATTGAGAGCAAAGAAACTATAGTCCATTGTTGCCGAAACTTATGCTTCAGTCTGCATCCCTTTGTCCCTTGGAGCACTTTTGTGTTCTTCCCAAGATTTCCTTTTGCTTGTGAGATTTCTATTGAGATATGGAGGATTGAGGTGGTGGAGGCCCAAGTGGGGGATTCAGTTTCTCTGATTCGCAGACGCGCCGGCTGAGGTTGTATCTATTGTAATCTATGATTTATATTAATAGAAATATCCTTTCTTGTCCAATAATGTGTGTTTGAATGAATATTTTATCCATGGGAGTATTTCAAATGCTTATACATTGTTGATTATATACGCTAGAATAGATCTAACATCATGTTATGTAGTATGCTTGTGTTGTTTACTTGTTGTTGAGGAAGTAAGTTATCAATTCAAGCTAAAGTTGGAAAGCTCAACGAGGATCTAATTCAACCGTCTGGAATAAGGTATGAGGCCTGATCCTTTAGTGTTAGACATTTATTTTCTATTGTTGTCAAGCTGTCAAGCTGTCTGTTGTGGTACCCCAAGACATATGAATTTCTCTGCTTAATAGATTGGGTGTCATTTTTGTTCTTAGTTGTGATTATCTCATCATGTTATTTGTTGTTTACAATTGTTAAATTGAAACTCATAAAAAACTTAATCTTTAATAAAATCATCATACTAAATAATTTTTCCTTAGTAACTTAATAGGGTCTATCCCCCTTGGCTTCGTTAGGAGTTGAGCCTAAATGGAGGAGTCAAGAACAAGGTGACAACCTTGACTCAAGAATTTCCCCCAAGGACACACCAAGTGGCTTGAAGATTTCTGCCATGTAAACCAGGTGTGTGAAAGGCGGCAACACCTTTTGGCATCGTTGTTGGGGATAAACTTTTTTATTCTCGAGTACGACTTAGCTTAAATTTTTTCTAAACAAGTAAAAAGATAATAAAAAAAATTTATTGATCTTGTCTTTAAAAAATATAAAAATTAAAACTCGATCCATATGGCGACTCCACTGTTTAACATCCCTCCAACAATTTCTACTTGAAGAAATCGCCATAAATTATTCAGTCCTCTCCCTGATCCTGAAAGTTTTATTAGGGAAATATTGAATAGGCAGACTTCTTGTAGAAACCTTGAAAAATTAGGAGACAAATCCCTCTCAGATATCCATCCTCATATTTGTAGAGAGTCATGTTCACCAATCTAAAAAAATGACGGAATTATTCAAACCCCTTGAATTTTCTTAGATAGCAGGTGCTCCCCATGCCATTCCAAAAGATACTATCAAGAAGATCCACATATTTCAGGGCAATAATGCCATCATTTCCAATTCTCACCTTCAAATGTTTGAAAAGAACCTAGTCAATTATTGCAATGATGTTTCCCATGACCATGGCAATGTCAAAATGAAGCTCTTTGCTTTATCCTTAGATGATGATGATGAAGAATGGTACGTTAACATAGGTGATGATTCATATAAAACTCTTAGTGAATTCCTAGAGCGTTCTAAGAAGAAATGGGGTGAAAAGAAAGAACCAAGAAATCTGCTTGCTGCCCTTCATAACATGAAGAAGATGGAGAATGAAACCATGGATGAATTTAACACTATGTCCAGGCGTATGGTTGCAGAAATCCCTAAAGAAATCAAGCCAAAAGATGCATCAATCCTCATATCTTACATCAAAGCTTTCACTGGAGATTTGAAGCACCAGTTAAGAGACAAAGAGTTGGCCGATCTAAAAACTACTTAGGAATTGGCCAAGAAAATAGAAAAGAATATGCAGTCTTTAGGGAAGTCCAACATTCCAGGTCACACTAGGGGAAACAATTCCTGCAACAAAGAGACCAAGGGTAAATCCATTGAATCAGAAGAAAAGGGAACTTCTCAAGATCCCATGGAAAAGGTGACATACATGATAAAAAACTTGGTTCCTAGTAAAAACAAACTAATGGCCAATCATTATGCACACTTGAGTCACATGCATAATAGATTGATCACAACGGAAAGGAATAATGGACCTAGGAACTTTCAGCCTAAGGAGAATCAAATGTATCAAAATAAATTTCCTCAGCAGAAGCATAGGATTCCAAACCAGTTAGACTCAGCTAACATGGTAGAAAAAGTAATTCCATGGTGCAGACCCTGTGAACAATTCCACCAAGAAAGCACTTGTTATGTTGCAAATCAAGTCATGGAACATGGATTTTGTTGGGCCCAAAAATGGCCTCTTTTGACCACCCTTAATTACCTTTTCTTGTTCTATCCTACCCTATTCAACATGCCAATTAAACGTTTTACCCCCACTCTACTCTTCAAACCACCAAGGTATGATTGGTCATTGTTTTATTTTATTAATACTTATGATTGTGATAATTAAGGCTTCGTATCTCTCAATGAGCTGACATATTATGGTTTATAAAGGTATTTTGAGGTATATGGACTGCAAGAAGATTGGGCTGAATAGGCTACAAAAAGAAGGGGCATTCACCGCTTAAGTTGATCCCCATCCATCCTATCATCACCCAAGGAATGCGGCTCCGGTACGATATCCTGGACAAAGCTGTGTTAAGGTAGTTGTAACAAAATGCATCAGACTTGGAGGTCAACAGTGTGTTTATGCTTGTGTGTAGCCATAATCTGAAGATATTGTCACTCTTGGGGTGATTAACAGTTTTCCTATGTTTCCTATTTTTCATCCTCCCATGTTTGTAACAGCCGTTTTCATTTAGGGTGCCTGAAGATCAGAGATCTTCATGGCCGCCTCATAATAGGATAGGATGTTATGATTTACATTGTATAAATGTGGAGAATTGTTTCAAGCCACGGGTTGTTGAACATATCATCAATTCATTGTATTAGTTGTAAGGAGGAATTGTGTAATCACTCTGTATTTTAATACAAGGAGTTACTTCTGATCTAAAGGTTTTTACATGTGTTCATCCAACATCTCTGTGTGAAGGCTAGGCCTGCCTTCCACAAGGATCACTGAGTTAAATTAGGTCCTTTCAATTATTTTGTTGTGTGATGTTATGCAAATTTTACTTCTTCATAGGAAGCTGTAACAAGTGTGGATTTACAGTTTGTCGTGATTGCATTCCTTGGAGATCTGTAGTGGCATAGTGTGACAGTCGACTAAGTAGCTAATTATTTCTTATGCAATTTGTGTGGTAACTGTAACAGCTCTATTCATCCCTAGATCTTTTAGTTGTCATTTCCATGAATCTTTGTAGCTTGTGTCTTATTTTTATGATTATAGAATTTCATTCATGTACTTCAATTTCCTAGAACAACTGAACTCAATCTCTGTATTTTGAATTCCTAGATCAATATTCAACTTATGTTTTTGGATTCCTAAGACAATCATATTAGGTAGTTGAGTTAATCATTAAGTGGTGTGAACAGGATTTTCCCTTATCTACAATTGTAATTTAGAGGTGAATTTTTCCATTCTTAGACTAAGCCATAGCAGAACGTAATTGTGATTGCATTCCTTAAAAGGTAACTAGAATAATTAGATTCTTGGGATGAGCATAGCCGAGCAGAGGATAGTATTGTTCAATTACACTAATTTCATGTTTAATCATATACTATGCATGTTATCCTTGAAATACAAGACTTTCCCGAGTTGACGATAAATATTGTACACTCTGTATGTTAGTTGTAATTCACTTGCATATTGGGTGCTCGACAGATTTCCTGAGTTTCGTAGTCAGGAAACAACTTCAAGAAATCCTGATCATGTATACATGATAGGCCAGGCCTACCCTTTGTCACTAGCTAAACAATACAAGCCTAAGGATGAAACCACTGTAGAATCTTATAGTGAAACTTATAATCAAAATTGTAATGTACATGATGGGACTCCTACATGTTCTCCATATAATGATGATAGTATGGAAGGCTTAATGCCTTGTGACCTTTTCTTTGAAGAAGATGAGTATGAAAATGAGGAAAAGTATAACTTGGAGCATGATACAAGGGATGCAGACTCCCTTATCTCTGACAAAGATGTTGATGACGATTCCTCGACATTCATGGAAAATCCAGTCTGTGATATGAATAAAGAGGAAAATAATGAACCAGAAACTTTTGATGGTTTTGTTGATTTTTCTGTCTATGGAATATATAAAGGAGAGAGCACGGACCATGTGGCCTTGGGAAACTTTGATATGGAAAAGGAGCATGCATTTTATCCATATGATCAGTCTAAGCCATATATCAGTATCAGTAATGAAGACAAAGAGAACTTGATATCAACAATAGGGAATCCATCACATCTGACATAGATGGTGGTGATGACTATTCGTATTTTTGTGGATATATTATTAAGAATCCTATATATGCTATATCCAACAAGGGGAATGTCTGTGTAGAAATTTGTGCAAGTCCAATTTACTATACTTGCACAGAGGGAAGCATGGATCTGGAGACCTTGGAAAATCCCAGTATGGAAAAGCAACATTCAAAACTCTTAGTGAACTCCTAGAGGGTTTAAGAAGAAATGGGAAGAAACGAAAGAACCAAGACATCTGCTCGCTACCCTTCATAATATAAAGAAGATGGAGAATAAAACCATGGACAAATTTAACACTAAGTTCAGGCATATGGTTGCGAACCTCCCTAAAGAAATCAATCCAAAGGATGCCTCCGTCCGCATATCTTACATCGAAGCTTTCACAGGTGATTTGAGGTACCAGTTAAGAGACAAAGAGTCGATCGATCTAAAAACTGCTCAGGAATTGGCCGAGAAAATAGAAAAGTATATGCAGTCTTCAAGCAAGTCCAACATTCCAAGTAAAACTAGGGGAAACAATTCCTACAATAAAGAGACCAAGGGTAAAGCTGTTGAATCAGAAGACATGATAAAAAAATTGGTTCCTAGTCAAAACCAACTAATGGCCAATCATTTTGCACACTTGAATCACATGCATAATAGATTGATCACAATGGAAAGGAATAATGGACCTAGGAACTTTCAGCCTAAGCAGAATCAGATGTATCAAAATAAATTTCCTCAGCAGAAATGTAGAATTCCAAACTAGTTAGACTCAGCTAACATGGTAGAAAAATTAATTCCATGTTGTAGACCTTGTGAACAATTCCACCAAGAAAGCACTTGTTATCTTGCAAATCAAGTCATGGAACATGGATTACCCGAGTTCAGTAGTCAAGAAAAAACTTCAAGCGAGCCTGATCATGTAGACATGGTAGGCCAGGCCTACCCTTTGTCACGAGATAAACAGTACAATCGTAAGGATGAAACAATTGCACAATATTATAGCGAAACTTATGATGAAAACTGCAATGTACATGATTGGACTCCTACATTTTCTCCATATAATGATGACAGTATGGAAGCTTTAATCCCTTGTGACCTTTTCTCTGAAGAAGATGAGTATGAAAATGAGGACAAGTATAACTTAGAGCATGATACAAGTGATAGAGACTCCCTTATCTCTGATAAAGATGTTGATGAGGAGTCCTGGACATTCATGGAAAATCTAATCTCTGACATGAATAAAGAGGAAAATAATGAACCAGAAACTTTTGAGGGTTTTGTTGATTTTTCTATCTATGGCATATCTAAAGGAGAGAGCATGAACCATGTGGCCTTGGGAAACTTTGATATGGAAAAGGAGCATGCATTTTATCCATATGATCATTCTGAGCCATATATCAATATTAGTAATGAAGTCAAAGAGAACTTGATATCAACAATAGGGAATCCATCAGATCTGACATAGATGGTGGTGATGACTATTGGTATTTTTGTGGATATCTTATTAACAACCCTATATATGCTATATCCAGCAAGGGGAATGTCTATGTAGAAATTTGTGTAAGTCCAATTTACTATACTTCCACAGAAGAAAGCATGGATCTAGAGACCTTGGAAAATCCTAGTATGGAAAAGAAGCATTCAAAACTCTTATATGATCATGCATAGTCATATCATGCAGAGCCGTAGAAAAGTATCAATAATGAAGACATGGAGAAGTAGTGTTGTGAAAAGACAAATGTGATGCAATTAGTAGAATATCAGTCTCAACTATCATCTCCACATATAGAGTTTTCTCATGATTTGGAGCCACTTGGGGCTTATACAGTGGATTATCATCCGGTAATCCTTGATGACCAGTATGATGATGTAGTCAATATGCCTCATCATTTAGATTTGTACATCAACCCTATCCAGTCGTAAATAGAAGCATCCTGCACAAGGACTTACCAATTTCGGAGGAAATTTGACGACAATATTGATGCCTATGATTTCTCATCTGTCCCGTCCCTTCCGGATCATCACACAGGTTTGAATTTTCTGAATAAAGTATCCTTTATTTGGCTAGTAACCAAAGACAAGGAAATTTTTTTTTATGCTAATAAAATGCTTAGGTGGTTACATTGGATTTTTTTATTACACTTAACCCTTTTTATATCATGCTTAGAGTAGGAAAAGAAGCTCCTTGAAAAAAAGCATTTACTTTCCGCATTTTTTGTTTTGTACTTAGCTATAATTAAAAAAAATTTCATTAGTTAGTTACATTTATTTTGTTTAAATAAATCAGCTTAATGGTTCATTCGGGTTTTTATGTAAAGCTTGTGCTACTGAGGTTTTCTTATCAAGTTGAGATGTTTTTACAGGGTGTATAAACCAGAGATTCTAGTGTTCTCGTATCCTCTCCTTGCCCTATGACTAGATCGAGCACACATCTCGTAGTTGGAGCCAGAATGTTACCACCTAAATTGTACTTAGTGGTTTTTTATCAAGTGAGCCCGGTGAACCGGACAAAGATTTTATGTTGAGACATCAGAGGAACTTCTGAAGTGCTTCTGGGATGTGCTTGTTGTACTATATCACATGTTCATACCCTATGGGGGAATTGTAATAAATGTTATACCATGGTAATGTCTATAGAAGAATCGGTATCTTAGAATTTATTTTTCAATCTGATCAGCACATGGTGTTTTTTCCCTTGGTTATTATTGGTTGTTGAATAAACAACTAATAATTTTTGAGTTTTTCACTCCATACCTCCAAAGTTGGGGTGGTTGGATTGGCACTTAGGCCTATTGAAGTTATTAGAGTCTATGTGTCAATGTATAAACATGATAGGAATCATGGTCGAGTCATATGAACATGTCTAAGTCCCCCAAGGTTTTTAATTTTTTTTTATTTTTTAATTTTTTCAGTGTTTTTTATTAAATTTAATTTTTCCAAAACTTAGGCTATTTTTTAGTAGTTTCATTGGAGAAATTGGTTTTGTAATAAACGTGGGCCAAATAATTAGTTTCAGTCATATAGGTGCTCATTTTCAAGCTAAGAGCACCATGTAAACCCATGGACCGAATTTTTTCAAGTTTTGAGTGATTTACCATCACTTAGGTGAGGAAACCCCAAAAATTCAATTATTGATTATTTAATTAATAAATTGATGAATAATGGAGCAAATCCAAAATCCTAGATCAATGGAATCTTAGCCGATTTGATTGAAATCAGTCAAATCTGAACCAGATTGACTAGATCTAACAAATCCTTTACCTAAGGAGGTGATCTCGACAGATCTAGAGTTGATCTTCAGCATCCTTTATGAGGAATTGTGCTCTCTCTCTCTCCTTCACACGTGTGGGCTCTCCTAGAAGATCTGTGGATTGATGTGTTAGTCTATGGGTTGATGTGTCAGATAAATCAGCCCCCCGATTAACAAGTAGGCTTAGTTTAGCTTCAGATCAGCATAGATGGACTCTCCTTCAGCTGCAGTGGTCTATCTCCTTGGGATTTGTGCCCCCCTTGGGCTGGATCTCCTATTTTTTTTGTATAAATAAATCCGAGGCTACCTCTTCCAAGCTAGTTAGAATTGGATTGATGGGCTATTGCTGTTGTAATACTGTGTAATATCTTTTGTTATTGGAATAAAGTGAATCTTTGGAGGCCAAATCTATGTAATTCTTTTATATGTGTGGATTTAACGTTGTCTTGCAGCTTTTTACCATTGGCTTTCTCTCAATTTCTGCATCTGAATACTGTCTGGCCTAATGATTCAGCTGAATCGATAAGAGTATGGCTGGGAAAGTAATATTACTTTATTTTCAATATATCATGGTATATATGCTTAAAGATTCATATCATACATGTTTAAATAAGTTTATTTGCATGTAATCCCTCTCTTTCTTCATGTATTTCTATCCAGATCTCATAAGGTTTTGTGTGGGATTGTTTGTTAGTTTTCAGGTAATAGGGGTTGGATGAAATGTTGATCTAGCTTGACCCCACTGGGAATATAACTATTTTTTGAAGGCATTTTCCGTCAGCATTCCACTAACTAGTATTCTTTGCAGATCCATTCCCAGCAACAAGCGCTCTTCCTTTCCTCTTCCTCCTTCAAATTTCTTCAAAATCAGTCTGGTTACTTGTTTTGCAACTTTAAATTTTTTATATTTATCAATTTCATAGTTAATATTTCATATATCTTGCTGCCTTAAATATCATAAAACTAGATCTCATTCCTAAAGAAACTTTTACAAGCTTTCTAGATCTAGTTTTAGGGAAAGTTGTCATTTTTCAAGCGTGTGAAAGTAGATCTAAAGCTTGTTGAATGCATGGTTGTTTCCTTAGAATTGAAAAAATTATATTCAGCAATTTAAGTGCTTCATATTGGCTTCCCCCAAAGCAGGCCAATATCCCAAGGAAATCTTTCCTTCCTTGGTTCTTTTTTCGCTTCTTTAAAAACTAGTTTTAATTTAGAATTTTTGGGTAAAACATTTGTTCATCCAAAAGTACTTTCAAAGTAATTTTGGGCATATTTAATTGTGATAATATTTCTTTTTTTTATTAAGTGTAACAGAAAATAGGAGGAGGCGCTGTCCGGAAAGCATTTTTGGACCATTCGAAATCCCCCAGGGGGTCTCCGTCTTCCAAAAATTTCAAAATTTCGCAATTTGTAAACGTTGGGTATCATTCCATATAAGGAAGAAGTAAATGATTTTCCAATTTCTGATATTTTAATTTCTTTTAATAATAAAATAACCTCTTCGAATAGGCTCTTTCGGGCCTGCTCACCATCCCCCTTGGGGGGATTTGCGTCTGTGTCAGTTTTTACTTTTTGTTGATCTTTTTTCAATCTAGTGTAGTTTTAATCTGCAGGGTAGTATACTTTGACTTATAAGCATTTCCATATTCCATATCTGGTTCTTTCAAAGTAATTTTAATACTTACCCCATGGGCCTCCTTTTGAGCCGAAATGTGTAGAACGGGTGGTGGTAATCTAATTAGAAAATTATGGTTTTCTTATCTGTTTCTGCTTCATCTGTTATCATAATTTTTTTTAGTAATCATAATAAAATTAACCCCTCCTTGATTCCCCGATTGAGGTCCACTTGGAACGAAAGAGGTTCCTGGAGGGTTTTCTTTTTAACAAAAACACCTCCTTTAAAATTTACTAAAAGTAACAAAGACTCTAGTGTGTATGCTCATTAATTGGATATGGTTCATCTAATCAATCAAGCTACATCAAAATCACTTGAGCGACTAGAATAATTAGGATTCACTCTCCCCAAATTGAAAAACCATCAGGCGAAAATCCAACGCCTTGATCAAACCATTATGGTGGCAAAAATACCCAAAGGAAGCAGGAACTCCTGAAAAGTGACCTCGGGGCTCCAATATCTGTTACACCTTTAGGTGCATTATGAACAACAGCCTCAAAGACTCCATTCATCCCACAAAATCCTTGCGGGTAGCTGTGACGATTTAGTTTTGGACATACTTCAAGTACCCCCTGGATATATCTGGAGTCCCCTCGCCTAAGTTAAATTATTTATATTCTTACATTAATTTAAAATTAACCAAGATACAATTGCACAACATTCATTCCAGCACTTGCAAGCACTCTTAATTGTTTTTAGACTCCATTTTCAAGGCACTAGTCAACTGTTTATTTCTTTCAATCTATATGTGTTTGGGTCTCATTTTTGTGCTTACTTGTGATTATCTCATCATGTTATTTTTTGTTTATAATTTTTAAATCGAAACTCCTAAAAAACTTACTCTTCAATACCATCATCATACTAAATAATTTTTCCTTGGTAACTTATTAGGGTCTACCCCCCTTGGCTTCGTTAGGTGTTGAGCCTAAACGGAGGAGTCAAGAACAAGGTGAGAGCCTTGACTCGAGACTTGACCCCAAGGAAACACCAAGTGGCTTGAAGATTTATACCACGTAACCTAGGTGTGTGAAAGGAGACAATGGAAGCCACATGAAATAAACAATTGTTAAGGTTTGCGGAAAAGGAATTGCAGGAGGGAAATTGCAGTTCAACTTCCTGGAAAAGCTGGATCAGGAATTTGCAATCCACAATCCAATGGCAGAAAGGAGTGTTGCGAACACATATTTTGAGAAGTTGATTTGGAATTTGAGAATTTCCACAATCCGCAAATATAGAAACAGAGTTGTGGAAACTCTGTTGCAGAAAGAAACTTGCAAAAAGGTTGAATTTGCAAAGAGAGACGGAGGTTGCGGAAAGATAGATTTGCGGAAATTTGTCTTGTGGAAGGAATTGTCTTGAGCTCAGAGATGTGCAATAGAGTTGCGAGAGAATAAATATTTTGACAATAAGCCAAATTTAGAGTTTTCTAAATGTAGAGCAAGCTAAATCATGGGCAAATCAGATGGGATAATGGTTGTTTGTGGTTCTGTCTCCATCATATTGGCATCAAAGCACAACTAGCTCTTGGAATGAGGTAATGATATTTTTTATGTTATGATTATAATTAACTATGGGAAAATACTTGCAGAAAAAGAGTGTGTGATTTAAATTGATATTAGCCATAGGAGAGTGCAAAAGAAACCCTTGGAAGGATTTAACAAGTTACAATAGACTAAAGGAAGTGGAGTTGTACACAACACACTTATGTTCCTTATGAAGAAGAGTTTGTGAACTCTTAGAGGAAAGAGGAAGCAGTGGAAGAAACCATAAATCCAACAGAGGTTGGAAAAAAAAGGACTATTGTATGTTATCAAAAGATAAGTGGACATGCATAAGCCAAACATAAGAACAAAGGATATGTTCAAAAGGTTCTAGAGGAGAAGAACAAGAGATAAAAAAAGGACAAGCTCAAGGAGAGATATCTTGTTGAGGTATAATATACAAGTGTGGAGACTTGTTGAGGGAGGCTTAGGAAATAAGTCCACAAGTGGATAGGATGAAGTTCACAAAAGAGAGGGAGATAGAGATGAAGATTACTGGGTCATTGCAGGGGTTTATTAATTCTTGCACATGATCTAGCAACTAGGAATCAAAAACATCAAGAATAATTAACAAATACTCATGAATTAGCAATAATTGGAAATAATCGGAACCAGAATAGGTTTCCTCTCTGTATATTTTATAAAAAATAAAATGGTTACAATATCCATGCAGAGCAATGGCTTAACTCCATTAAGAATTTGAATACCTAAGGGACAATTCGAATTCAATGAGTGAGTCTAGCTTAACTGACTCTTTTCCATGCAATCTCACTCAGTTAACCACTTGACCAAAACCCTAATTGACTCACCAAACCCTAACTGAAGTCGGAGTGCAATAAATGACTTAATCTCAACTGAAGGAGATAAAACACATGTCATAGCAAACCAACCATCAAGTTCTAGTACTGCATGACTCCAATGAACCCTGATGAGGTTAACTGCAGCTGAACTGACCATCAGAAGTTGGTGGAGGTGCCTTGTTGACTCCAGTTCATTAAATAATAATTAAATAATATATTTAATGAATGGGGGTGCCTTAACTGACTGTAACTGAGTGGTTGAACTGAATGTAACCACTAGTTAGCAATTAGGTGCATTAATGTCACACAGATCACCCCTGGAGTGCTCCAGTTAGCCTCCTTCACTGTAGGTAGGTGTGGGAGTGACTGGAATGATGGTAGTTAATGCTCCACTGATGTCAATTAAACTTAGGATAGTGGTTTAACTAGGCCAATTTGACCAAAAGAGTGTGTATGATGGTAAATGTCTCCAACACCCCCCCCCTTAACCTATACTTAGGAAGAGTTAGAAAACATAGATGCATAAAATGCTAGGGCCCTGGAAACAAAGGCCATAGGTCACCCTGTACAATAAAGTAACTGCTTAATATAACCAAGGAAACGGGGAAAACCTCATGGGAAAAATACCCCCCCTCAAACTAAGCAATAAATCAGGAATTGGTTCTTCTATGCAGCAGCATCCTGAGACTATGCATGTGAACCTCTGAATCCAAACTAAATGAATATGTCTAGAGGAATCTTCCACTTTGGAAGAAGAACAATGCACTCAATTGAATCAAAAATATAAACAGCTGCACGGTGGAAACTGGACCCATGTAGAGCAACTGAAATCATCTGAAGAGAGAGCAAAGGTTCTTGAGGATTCAAACCATGTGTGGAACATTCAAGAAACTGATATGTTGTAGCCTTGAACATAAAAACATGAGTGGTAAAATCAGCCCCAAATCTTAGGAGCAAGTGTCCATGCGGATGCAGAATGTCTTCCTCTTTACTAGTTCTGTGAGGAGATGAGCTTGTGACCAAAGGTACAGAATCCATGGGACTCTGGAGAGAGAATTCTTGAGATCCATAATCTGATATAGATTCTAAAATATCTAATGATTCAAAAAATAAAATATCAGCAACCTCACAGGAGGAAACTAACACCAAATCCCCATCAGCAAAATTGAAGAAGAACCGCGGTACTTGATTTTTCACACCAATGATGAGAACAGCTACAAGCAGTACTGAAGGTTTATGAACCTGAAATTTTGAACCAATAAATATCAAATCAGATACAAATAATATCATATCAGATCCAATAATGTTCATATCAGATCCAAAATTATGGTCAACCGAGACGGTAGATGCACAGTTTTCTTCTTCTTCAAAATTATGAATTTTGGTGCATGCAATCTTGCAGGAATTTGCTGGAAGATATAGATCGTGGGGAGCGAATGGATCACTCTGGTAATCTGATATTTCTTCCAAAATATCCAAGGTATCACATATTTTCACACCAGCAGCAAAATTAGAGGAAGAAAATTCAAATTTCTCCTCACTGTCGGAAGCAGTTACTGGTAAATTTTGCACAGAATTCAAAAGAAAATCACCGGTGAATGTTTGCATGGAAGTGCAGCAGTATTTTTCTTCAATATCAGAGATTTGAATGTCTTCTTATGTTTCAGCAATATGAGAAGATGAGATATCAGAGATCTCATGAACTTCCAGAGCATCAGGAGAAGGAATCACTTCATGGAGACTTTCTTCAATTCGAATTGAATGTGTAGAAGATTCTGCTTCATCTTCATCTTGAACAACTTCATCAGAGAGAGTAGAGGATGAGTATTTTAAGTGAATAACTCTTGTGGTGCTGGCTGTGATCTCTAAAGTACTATTAGGATCCTCATTGTGCTTGCCAAAGGTTCTATCCAATATTGGCCAAAAATTATTTGGGTATTCAGCAGAATAAGTAAGGTAGTACAAGCTATCATCAAGGGCCAAACATATTGCTCCAAAAGATCTATCACCGTCATTTAGCTAGTCATTATCATTCTCATAAGTCTCTCTTCCAATTCCAATAGACACCTCATAGAGACCTCGTCTCTTCAAAGAGGCAATCATCTTCAAGTTCCATTCCGAATAGCTTGTGAATGGGGTGAGAAGAGGGATTGATGAGTCCATTCGAAGTTGTAACTGATAAAACCTACAAATCAAAACAAAAGGGGCACCATAAGGTCAGACAACCTGCACATTCTAGGCTTTCATCACACCCAACATAGTCAATCAAGCAAGCTTGATCAACAAGTTCTTTACTTGGGGTATTAAGTGGTAAGCCTTGGCTTCTGGTGCAGTGCTGGAATTTTGAGCTATTGCTCACTTCTCATGGAGAAATCTGTCAAAAATATTGTTTTTTGAGAGATTGTTCTTCGTCCCGCTGCATGCTCTAACACCATATTAATTCTTGCACATAATCTAGGAACTAGGAATCAAAAACATCAAGAATAATTAACAAATACTCATGAATTAGCAATAATTGGAAATAATCGGAACCAGAATAGGTTTCCTCTCTGTATATTTTATAAACAATAAAATGGTTACAATATCCATGCAGAGCAATGGCTTAACTCCATGAAGAATTAGAATACCTAAGGGACAATTCGAATTCAATGAGTGAGTCTAGCTTAACTGACTCTTTTCCATGCAATCTCACTCAGTTAACCACTTAAACAAAACCCTAATTGATTCACCAAACCCTAACTGAAGTCAGAGTGCAATAAATGAGTTAATCTCAACTGAAGGAGATCAAACACATGTCATAGAAAACCAACCATCAAGTGCTAGTACTGCATGACTCCAATGAACCCTGATGAGGTTAACTGAAGCTGAACTGACCATTAGAAGTTGGTGGAGGCACCTTGTTGACTCCAGTTCATTAAATAATAATAAATAATCATTAAATAATAATTAAATAATATATTTAATGAATGGAGGCACCTTAACTGACTGTAACTAACTGGTTGAACTGAATGTAACCACCAGTTAGCAATTAGGTGCATTAATGTCACACAGATCACCCATGGAGTGCTCCAGTTATCCTCCTTGACTGTAGGTAGGCATGGGAGTGACTGGGATGATGGTACCTAATGCTCCATTGATGTCAATTAAACTTAGGATAGTGGTTTAACTAGGCCAATTTGACCGAAAGAGTGTGTATGATGGTAAATGTCTCCAACAGGGTTCAAAGGAAAGCCACAACAAAATAAATAAGAAAGAAAGTCAAGAAGAATGTAATAGGGAGTTCCTAAATTTAGAAAGAGACATTTGATGCTTCGAGAAGTGTATACAAGCAGTTGTAGAAGAAACCCATATGTATGGTTGGGTAATGAGGAAAAGGAAGGTAAGATGGCAATCACTACAGGTGAATTTAAGGAAAAATAGGTATGCTAGATTGAGAAAAGAGCTCACAGAAGATGAGTCTGAGATGGAGGTTTCATATTATGAACCTAAACAGGGTCCTTTATTTGGAGATGATGATGAAGTAGAAAATGAGATACTAATTGAAATTCTCATGGATTATGTAAAGAGTATAGATAAACTTATGGATGAGATGACTATGAGATTAAATGAGACAAAGAGGTTTTTTTTTGAGATTGATGATTTTTTTGTGATTACAGGTTTTGTTGCATACGATAGGAAGTCTTTTGAAATTGTCTTCAAATTTGATGAAGTCAAATATGATGAAGAAGTCTCTCAAATGAGGAAAGTTCCAAAGTAATGAGACAAAAGGAACTCATTGATGAGTTTCGTGAGGGAGGAACATAGTCAATTGGAGATGATATGAAGATGAAGGAAGAAAAATAAATGTACAAAGACATTTCGATAGGGAAGAATCAAAATTACATTTTGATGAAGGAAAAAGTTGAACAGTCACCTTGCACTGTCATGAAGTCTGAAGGAAACAAAGATGTTCTTTCCAAAATCATGAAAATAGAATATAATTTTGTTGTGGTAAGAGCGGGGATGGTATCGTACGAATATTGTATGCACCTTGTAGCTCAGACTGTTGAAGAAATTGATGATGGTGAAAGTTTGATGTTATGTTTAGACCAACTCAAAGGGAGCATGCCAAAGAAAATATCAATAGGGAATTCAAAGTCTCATGTTTTTGAAACTGATTTTTGGTGTGTGTTTCCATGTATTGAATAAAGTGAAGACAGATAGAGAAGAAAATCTGTCATCACAAAGGCAGAGAATTGTTGGAATATTGGTTAATAAATTCAAGGATTGTTAAATATGAATGCTCAACGCATGATTTCAGAATTGGAAAAGAAAATATAGAATGTCGAAACACTGAATTTCCCTATACGCTAGTAGAAGGAAGTAAAAAGTCAAAGGAACAAAAACAGTTTCAGAACAAGAGGATGCAAGCATACTGACGAAAGGATAGTTTTTACATGGAGATTGAATAAGTAAGGATGCTAATGGTGAAGGTGTCTTAGAGAATTCATGAAGAAATAATGAAGATTTCCATCATTAGATAAAATAGACAAAACAACAATAGAAGATAGATGGCAGAAGAAAATTGCAGAAGCAAAGCTAGTGGAGCATTGCAACCAAAAGTATGGAGACTAGGAGAACTAAGGATGACAAAGACAAAACAACATGATGAGATGATTGATCAGCTACCACACAAAGTTTGGGATCTTGTCATACTTAAGATGGAAGGGTATGAATAGGAGGTCATATTTATTTCCTCCTCAGGATTCTGATGCAAGAGAATCCTGCTCTCCATTCAAATCTAAGCTCAATGTTTGATCAGACCTAGAAGAGGTCTTCATATTCTCAATTAATAGTCCTTAGACTATTACATTGTAAATAAATCTATGTTGAGTATTCTTATAGATAGGTGATGAGCCATTAGGTGAGTGATGAGTCACTAAATGAGTCATGTAACTAAGCCCATGTCAAATGGTAGCATTCGATAAGGAACAAGGCTCTCATAAGAAAGTCATTGAGATAGGGTTGATTATGTTTCTTTACTTAGAATTAGTTAGCATATTATTTAGTATACTAAGAATATGAACCATAATAGGTTTATGAATAATATTTTATATATGTTTGTAAACCTTAGAGGAAAAGTGGAGAAGGGAGTAAAGGGAGAGACAAAAGTAGCCATAAAAGCCAGAGGTATTCATTCAATTTGGATAAGGAGTGGGAAAATCATTGTAAATCAGGCCAACGTCATTGGTTGTAGTTATACCAGACTAAGAGAGTCAGAATGCAGGTTCTGAGATAATCATGAATGTCTAGTTTTATTGTATTGAAAGAAGGAAATCATATTTAGGCATATCTTTGTGTGTGATTATAGTTCTTTATGAATGTATGCTTTCATGAATTGAATGATTGATGATCTTTGTTCATGATTGATAAATTGATGTATGCATAGTCTAAAATGAGGGCTTGAAATAGTTGAATATTACAAAGGTTGTGTAAGACCACGAAGAGGATGTGCAGATCTAGAAAAGAGATATCAATTGAATTTAATTAATCGAATGTCTAATCAATCAACAAAGAATTATGAATTCCTGGGATTCAAGTTTAGCAGATATTGGATGGCTCAAAACATCTCAAGAAGATGGATCGATGGCAGGGAAATATTCACGAACTGAATGTGAGTGGAAGATAAAAAAAATATGCAAGGTTAAGTGAAGTTTTGTTGGAGATAGCATATCAACGGATGAGATGAAGGGTGCAAGAGATCTAACACTCCAAAAGAATCTCGCAAGAGAAATTTGTATGGAGGATAAAGGATCCACAAAGATAAGATGAGATTTGCATCTGAACTAAGATCAACGGTCACGAAGGAAGCCACATGAAATCAATAGTTGCAAGGAGTTGTGAAAAAGGAATTGCTGGAGGGAAATTGCCGAATTTCAACTTCTAGAAAAGTTGGATCAGCAATTTGCAATTCGCAATCCGATTGAGGAAAGGAGTGTTGTGGGCACATAATTGTTGAAGTCAAATTTGGAATTTGGGAATTTCTGCAATCCGCAATCCGCAATCTGCAAATGCAGAAACAGAGTTGTGGAAAATCTGTTGCGGAAAGGATATTGTGAAAAGGTTGAAGTTGCAGAGAGAGACTGAGGTTGGGAAAAGACAAATTTGTGGAAATTTGTCTTGTGGAAGGAATTGTCTTACGGAAAAACAAGCTTGCAGAAACCTTTCTTGCAGAATTGAACCTGCATAAGTAGAGCTACACAATAGATTTACAGGAGAAGAAATATTTGGACATGAATCCAAATTTAGAGTTTGATAAATGTAGAGCAAGCTAAACCCTAGAGAAAGTGGATGGTATAATGGTTGTTTTGGGTTCCCGTCTGTATCAGTGACCTTGAATGATTTTAGTGAAGTTTTGCAGTTATTTTAAAGGATCATTTCTAAGTTGGAAGTGCAAACTAGTTGAACAAATTGTATATTTGAACCTTGCAAATGTGTATAAGTGAGAAAGTTTGTTCGAAGGTGTATGGCAATAGGAAATGAAAGGCCCAAATGAACAGGATTAACATTTTGGTATGAGTGGGAACATATTAACTTGCAAACATAGTTGTCCTTTGGATGAAGAAGTGTAATTAGATCTATGGTTTTGGAGAATGTCGCTGTTTTAACATGCAGAAGGACCAAAATTTCTTAAATCAGTGGAATATCATATAAGCTTTGTCAATCAATGATGGCGATCAAAGGTTGAATCAAATCAATGGTGGAAATGCATTCTGCTGATCTAACTTGCACAGGAAAAGTAATGTTTCATATGGATAGAATCGCTTAAAGGCCTGCGTGTTTCAATGGTCAATATTGATGATGGGGTAAGATCAATGGAGGAGGTGAATTCCACTGATCTAACATGCTCATTAAAACTAACTTTTTCGATTTGCGGAATTGCTTAAAATGGTTGCATGTTTTAATGAAGGATATCTAATCATGAATAAATATACAGCCGAGAACGATTCCACTCATTCAACATGCGAAGATAAATAAACATTTGAAATATGGGGAATATGGTAGGCCTTTAAATATTGAATGATGTATATTTAAAGTGGATTTTGATTAACAGATGGAACCAATTCTGCAAGGTGAACTAGCACATAAGAAGTCAGAATGAGGAATTGTGGAATTGGATATGGGCCACATATTCCAATGATTTAGATTAAAGCTTGATTTAGATTAACGACTGAAAATGGTTCCATTAATACAAGGTGCAAGGAAGGACAATTTTGGTGAGGATGCAGAAAGTATAACTATGGAAAATAATCAAATGTGTATATTTGAGCTAGGATAAATCTACGTGTGAGAATCAATCTGTGAAAAAAAGTTGTAAGAAGGATAAGAATGTGATATAACAAAGAGAAAAGTTTAATGGAAGTACAGATGGGTGGTTCATATTTGGGAGAGTTTCAGATCAAAGATGGAGATTTGAGTTTGCAAGAAAAATAAAGAAGGGTAAAAGAGCGAGAATAAGGCAATGTAGTTAACCAACAATAAAAGAATCAAGGGATCATATTGAAATATACTAGATCTACGGGTGGAAATACATTTGGTTCGAGAAGATGCACAAATGTTATGAAGAATAAACTATTACAAAGATGAGCACATGGATGCAAATAATTTTTGTTTTCTAAGCATTGGAAAGCGAGAGCTCATACTGTGTGGAAAGTGCCACCATGGAAAAAAAATTTTGGACCATCTGTGAGCTGACCAGGTAGGATTTATTGTCTGTTGAAATAATATTTAATGGCTGAGATGGAATATTTAGAGGTCGAGAATCTTGAGTATCAGAAAAATGAAGAATTTATTGAAAACAAGGATTTGGAAATCTTTAATACTATTTTGCTAAATGATACCATAGAAACCGCCAAGAACAAGTTGAAAATACTTAAAGACCAGGGAATTGATACTCATGGTGTGTTCTATTTGTATTTCTTTTATTTTTTTGTGGGCCAAATCCCAAGTTGTCTAGATTTTGTTGATTGGTGTGACAATAATTATTCTCCTTCTAAGGGGGTAATCATGGATGCATCTAGGTCTAAAATATTCTGTCTAGTGAGTTCTATTTGTTGATGTATTTATAACTTCCGAATGTATTCATCCATATTCTTATGTATTGTAACCTGATGTTTATTTTGGTATGTATTGTAATGTATTTGAGTCGTGTCATACCCCGATGTTTATTCTAGGAAGTTTCTATAATAAGAAAGTCATGTCAAGTCATTGTGGGTAACCCCCATATTGGTCAAGGGTTAAAGTCCCCATAGTTGTGGGGCCCTTGGGTTATTAGACTATCCTAGTGAAGTCGAACCTAGGTGAGCCATTGTAAGTCAGGGTGATAGTCCCCACTATTGTGTTACCCTCATATTGGTAGGAGGAGGAAAATTCCCCAAAAGTGGTGGGGCACTAGGGTTATTAGACACTCCTAGAGATGTCGCCTCTAGTAAGTAATTGTTAAGTGAGGACGACATGTTGGAGTGCACTTCAAGTGAACGAAAGAATATAAATAGAGAGTGAGCTTAATGATAAAAATATAACATGGTATGAGAGCTAACCTGAGAAGAAGAAATTATGCAGCTACAGAAGCTAGGGATTCTTATTTTTTGGGTCTCTCTCCACAATCCATCAGCAAAAGTATGCTAGGATGACTCTCCATTGAGGGGCGCATCTTTCTGTCGAAGCAGAATTCGATTCTGAGCATTTTTAGTTTTCGATGCGGAAATTAGGGCTTTCTACATAAGAGGAAATTTTGAGTGAGGCCAGAATAGGATTGTTCTTCTCATAAAAACCAAAGTTTTGATACCTGGATTAAGAAATTTGGTTGGGTGAAACACCAGGAAAGTCAAACCCTAGTTTGACGCCGATCTAGAAAAACCCTAAATACTAAAACTGCTAAGTGTTGGTACATTCGCTATATCCCGAGATTGGAGAAGGATTAGGAGTGAAAATTGGCAGGGGATGAAGCTACAATCATGAGGTACACTTTGTCCAAAACTCAGCCTTAGATTCACTATATTCTGAGAGATATGATCCCTCCAAGTTAGGGTTCCAGCCTCTTCCAGAATTCATCCCTAAACAGGACACCTAGGGAGAATTGCAATATATTGGGATACAGAGGTCCAAATGGAATTCCTAAATATGTTCCAGAAATGGAACCAAATTTACTTTCATTAGTCCGAATATCAGACTTAGAAGATGAACCAGTGACATATGGCATGCCGTACAACTTCTCTATTCTGAACAGTCATGTAACAGGTCACCTTGGGAAAAGAATCATAACTCCCAATTGGTGAAACTAATTCTGATGAAACATGTGTTTTTGGATCAAGGACATGTGAGGTTACTTCAGTACAAAATTTCAGACATAGAGGAGTAGTAATTTAGGAGATATCACAGAAGCAGTGATAGGCATTTCTGTGGAAGAAATTGGAAAACTAGGGCTTCCCGTTCTAGGAGCTTCCCTCCACTGTTTTCAGAAAAGGAGTACATTGGACAGCTCCATTTGAAGAGATATATATTTATATCCAATCATATCTGAAAGATTCCAAGTTTTGAAAATTATGTTTTCTGTGACAAACCCTAGATCGGCGAGCTCTGGAATAAGGAAGAACACCTCAAATCGGTAAGATCTAATCTTTTGCTATTTCCATTGGAGGCTCTCATTTCAAAGTGATCTATCACATCAGCTTAATGATAAGCTTGGTGAAGTTGACAACTTCCAAGCATGGAAGTATATGATCTCTCTAAAGAAAATGAATGGGACATCTACATGAGTAGAGAGATTCCAGTTTCAGAGGGAGATGAGTCTAGAAGCCTTACCCAAGAAGAACTTGGTCAACGCCAAGAAGATCATTGCTGATTCAGTCATGAATCAACTTGTACTACAAGTGTCTTCCTTAAATACACCAAATAAGTTTGATTTCTTGACCAAGATATTTGAATGGAAGAACATACATCATAATATGACCTTAAGAAACCAGTTGGAGAATGTGAAGATCGAGAGACCATGCAGTCATAAAGGTCTCTCAAATCAAAGAACAACTTGAAGTGATAAAAGAAGAAGTGAAGAATGAAGAAGTGGTGACGGCCACCTTGAATTGCCTCCCAGGATCATGGATTCATTCATTCAAGAAATGTGTGCCAGAAGGAAGTGATTACTTTCAGTATAATCTGGGAAGAAGAAGAATATCGACTCATAAGAAGAGAAGAGAAGATGGGAGCAATTGAAGATCAAGCTCTCACCATCCAAAGAAGATCCCTCAAGAAATGAGGAATATGAAGAACTCAACTCTTGAAGAATCTCTTATCCACCTTAGCATTTGGATAAGAAACGATGATATTATGAATGAATAAGATGATGAAAGTGAAGGCTCAAGAAGGAGTCTACCCATGAAAGAAATAAAGATAAGTATTCAATTATCATTTCATGATATTGTTTTGTTATGCATTTGTTCATATTCAGTTGATGTATTATGCATGATAGGATGTTTGCATTAATTACAATATACTACTAATATGCATGTGATGGTTAAGTAGCTCATGGTGCTATACAACTATCCATTGTTACATATCTAGAATGAAACCTCTTTGCTGACATATTGGATTAGTGCACAATCTCAATGTTGTCCTGGTAGAGATGGAAGGCATCTAGAAAAGTTTCTATGAGATATGGATGAATGTTGTATTGGCTAAAGTAGTTGCATAATCATATATTTATGCCTAAGAATTTGCGAGTATGAATATTTCTTATAAAATGTTTCGAACCATACAAATGCATTTGACTTGTCGGAAAGACCGCATACATAATCACATACAAGCAAAGAAGGATGAGACTTGTTCTGAAGAACAAGTGATGACAGTTCAAGATGAAGAACAATATGACGAATATAGTGACATCATTGATACAAGACCTTCCAGCTATAAATATGTTAAAGAAGAATGAAGTCTAGGATGCAGTATCGATATGTGAAGGAAAGTTCATAGTTCCATCATGCATCATGGGATCTAAGGCAATATTCGTAGCATGAGACTTCTCATGAAAAGAAGGCATAGACTACAAAGAGACACTTGTTGCCATTGCAAGAGAAGACAGATGATAGGCAGAATCATGTGTGCAAATGAAAGAAGGCCTCGTACATGCTCAGAATACACCCATGGGATGACACATACATGAGGAGCTTGATGAAGATCTGAACCTTTGCTACAAGCTTGATAGAGGATGACAAGCTCACACATGGGCGCGAGATGAACCTTTGAAAAAGGTTCAAGATAGAGGATCTTAGTATCCAGTGATCCTAGATGGATACATAGAAGATTAGTAGCATAGGAACCTACTTGTCACTCCGGTACAAAATGTTTAACTGCATAGAGTACGGAAGACAGAGGGAGTATGATGCTTCAGAGGGTGTGACTCTAGAAGATCTTGAGGTTCGACATGGTACGACAGGATGGATAGATTATTGGTGACTCTAGGATTTACCGAGAGTAAATTGGATTCCAACCTTTTCTTTAAGGTTGAAGGTGAAAGACGAGTGATGCTCCTCATATGTGTCGATGCACTAGGCATGGAGGTGTGGACAAGGGAATTATGCAGTAGAGATCCTGAAGAGGTTCAGGATTATGGACTGCATGACCACACCTATGGCATCAAACTTGAAGCTATTGAGTGTTGCTTCATCAAAGTCAGTTGATTCCACGATGTATCGTCAGATGATTTGTTCCTTGATGTACCTGACAAATATGAGACTAGATACTTGGTTTGTTGTGAACACATTGAGACATGTTCACTTGATGGCTACAAGTATGATACGAATCGGAAGATTAACCTGGAAGGTTATATGGATTCAGATTGGTTAGTGCCATTGATAGTAAGAACACTTTGGGGTGCTTTTTCAGTGTGAGATCATGTGTGATCTCTTGGTTGGAAGGATGGAGTCCTGCATGGCGCTGAGTATAGCCGAGGCAAAAGATGATGCCACTTGGTCTTCGGGAGGTAGTATGTTTCTTTTGAAAACTACTATTTGATTTGATTGATCTGACTTGCATTTTTGGTATGATGCAGAGAGGAGAAGTGAATCTCCAGTTTGTGATACAGATCGAGATCTCTCAAAAGAGGGAGTTATAGCATAGCTGGGAGACAAGTTGTTTGAGAATAAATCCTTGCAAAGCTTGTAGGTTTCTCAGACGTAAATGGTCCTGTAGGTTGTCCTCGGATGTAATTGGTCCTGGCGAAGCTCTCAGGTTATCCTTGGACGTAATCAACCTTGATGTGATTCTATGATAGAAATGGCGAGAGTGAAGTTTGAGTACTTCAGGGCGAAGCTTGGTGTTCTCCAGATCAAGGTTCCTCCCAAGAGGAAGTGATGTGTCCATGCTATGCCATTTGGACATGGTGAGAGGATTGGTTCCTTCCATGATCATATGTAAGTGCCGTGCCATTCCGACATGGTGAGAGGATTGGTTCCTACCATGGTCGGATGTAAGAGCTATGACATGGTGAGAGGATTGGTTCCTTCCATTGTCAGGTATATGTGGATGCCACATCCAACATGAAAAAGGGCTGGCTCTATGAAGACACATCTAGTATGAAAAAGGACTAGCTCTGTGTAGCTGGCACATCCAGCATGAAAAAGGGATGGCTCTATGGAGGGTCATCTGGTATGAAAAAGGACTAGCTCTAAGTATCTTCCACATCTGGTATGAAAAAGGACCATCTTTATGATGCCCTACCTAGTATGAAAATAGACTAGCTCTGGGAAGGCTCATCTAGTATGAAAAAGGACTAGCTCTGAGTAGCTACCACATCTGGTATGAAAAAGGACCAGCTTTGTGATGCCCTACCTAGTATGAAAAAGGACTAGCTCTGGGAAGGCTCATCTAGTATGAAAAAGGACTAGCTCTGAGTAGCTACCACATGTGATATGAAAAAGGACCAGCTCTGTGATGCCTCATCTGGTATGAAAAAGGACCAGCTGTGTGATGCCCTACCTAGTATGAAAAAGGACTATCTCCCAGAAGGCTCATCTAGAATGAAAAAGGACTAGCTCTGAGTAGCTGCCTCATCTAGTATGAAAAAGGAATACCTCTGAGATGATACATCCAGTATGAAAAAGGACTGGCTCTGTAGAGGTTCCTATGACAAGAAGAATCAAGAGATAGCACCTGTGATGATGCCCAGTGATGATCTAGATCAAGTGATGATGATCCAAATCTAGTGATTATGATCCAACAGTGATGATCTAGATCAAGTGATGATCTAGATACAGTGATGATGATGATCCAGATCGAGTGATGATCTAGGTCCAATGACGATGATCCAGATCGAGTGATGATCGAGATTCGATGATGAAGATGACTTGAAGATGAAGATGACTTGAAAATGAAGAAGACTTGAAGATGACAAGGACTCGATGATGATCCACAAGATACAGAGAAGAAGACTTGTGCTGAAAATTATGTCGAGAGAATACCTTCCTAAGTTAAGAGGGAGTGTTGATGTATTTGTAACTTCGAAATGTATTCATCTGTATTCTTATGTATTGCTACCCGATTTTTATTCTGAGATGTATTGTAATGTATTTGAGTCATGTCATAGCCTGATGTTTATTCCAGGAAGTTTCTATAATGAGAAATTCATGTCAAGTCATTGTTGGTAACCCTCCTATTGGTCAAGGGTTAAAGTCCCCACAGTTGTGGTGCCCTTGGGTTATTAGAATATCCTAGTGAATTCGACCCTAGGTGAGTCATTGTAAGTCGGGGTGATAGTCCCCACCATTGTGTTACCCTCCTATTGGTCGGAGGAGGAAAAGTCCCTACAAGTGGTGGGGCACTAGGGTTATTAGACACTCCTAGAGATCTCAGCTCTAGTAAGTAATTTTTAAGTGAGGCTGACATGTTGGAGTTCACTTCAAGTGAATGAAAGAATATAAATAGAGAGTGAGCCTCTATATTTATCTCACTTGCAATGCTCACACTGCTGAGTGAGAGAGAGAGACTGCTGCTATCGAGAGATCACTTACTGTTTTGGGAATTTTCTATTTTGGTGGTGATTCTATCTCTGAGGAAGTTGCAGGGTTTTCACAATTTATGGTTTCCCTGAGCATAAACACTATGTTCATTGTCTCTTGTGTTGTGCATGTTATTCTCTCAGTAAAGATCCTAACATAATGTTATGCTAAATTAATGATAACAATCTAACATGGTATTAGAGCTAACCTAAGAAGAAGACATTGTGTAGCTACAGAAGCTATGGATTCTTATTTTTTCAGTTTCTCTCCACAATCCATCAGCAAAAGTATGCTAGGCTGACTCTCCATTGAGAGGCGCATTTTCTGTCGAAGCGGAATTCGATTCTGAGCATTTTCAGTTTTCGATGCAGAAATTAGGGATTTATACATAAGAGGAATTTTTGAGTGAGCCTAGCATAGGATTTTTCTTCTCATCAAAACGAAAGTTTTGATACCTCGATCAAGAAATTTGGTTGGGTGAAACAAGGGGAAAGTCAAACCCTAGTTTGACCGCGAGCTAGAAAAATCCTAAATACTAAAACGACTACGTCTTGATACATTCGATATATCCCGAGATTGGAGAAGGATCACGAGCGAAACATTGCAAGGGATGAAGATGAAATACTTAGGTACACTGTGTCCCAAACTCAGCCTCAGATTCACTATATTCTGAGAGATATGATCCCTCCAAGTTAGGGTTCCAGTCTCTTCCAAAATTCACCCCTAAATAGGACACCTGGGGAGAATTGTAATATCTTGGGATACAGAGGTCCAAATGGAATTCCTGAAGATGTTCTAGAAAGGGAACAGAATGTACTTTCATTGGTACGAATATCAGACTTAGAATATGAACCAGTGACACGTGGTATGCCGTACAACTTCACTATTCTGAACAGTCCTGTAATAGGTCACCTTATGAAAAGAATCATAAATACCAATTGGTGAAACCAATTCTGATGAAACATGTGGTTTTGGATCAGGAACAAGTGAGGTTACTTCAGTGCAACATTTCAGACACAGAGGAATATTAATTTAGGATATATCATAGAAGCAATGACAGGCATTTCTGCAGAAGAAATTGGAAAACTAGGGCTTCTCATTTCGGGAGCTTCCCTCCACTATTTTCAGAAAATGAGTACATTGGAAAGCTCCATTTGAAGAGATCTATATTTATATCCAATCATATCTAAAAGATTACAAGTTTTGAAAATTAGGGTTTCTATGACAAACACTAGATCAACGAGCTCCAGAATAAGGACGAACACCACAAATCGGTAAGATCTAATCGTTTGCTATTTCCATTGGAGGTTCTCATTTCAAAGTGATCTATCACATCAGCTTAATGATAAGCTTGGTGAAGTTGAAAAATTCCAAGCATGGAATTATATGATCTCTCTGAAGAAAATGAATGGGACACCTACATGAGTAGAGAGATTCCAGTTTCAGAGGGAGATGAGGCTAGAAGCCTTACACAAGAAGAACTTGGTCAAGGCCAAGAAGATCATTGTTTATTCAGTCATGAATCAACTTGTACTACAAGTGTCTTACTTAAAGACACCGAAGAGGTTTGATTTCTTGACCAAGCTATTTGAAGGGAAGAACATACATCGGAATATGACCTTAAGAAACCAGTTGGAGAATGCGAAGATCTGGAATGTGGGGACCATGCAGTCATAAGGGTCTCTCAAATCAAAGAACAACTTGAAGTGATAAAAGAAGAAGTGCAGAATGAAGAAGTGGTGATGGCCACCTTGAATGGCCTCCCAGGATCATGGGATTCATTCATTCAAGGAATGTGTGCTAGAAGGAAGTGATTAATTTCAGTAGACTCTAGGAAGAAGAAGAAGCTCGACTCATAAGAAGAGAAGAGAAGATGGCAGCAATTGAAGATCAAGCTCTCACCATCCAAAGAAGATCCCTCAAGCAATGAGGAATATGAAGATCTCAACTCTTGAAGAATCTCTTATCCACCTTAGCATTTGGATAAGAAACAATGATATTATGAATGAACAAGATGATGAAACTGAAGGCTCAAGAAGGAGTCTACCCACGAAACAAATAAAGATAAGTATTCAATTATCATTTCATCATATTGTTTTGTTATGCATTTGTTCATATTTAGTTGATGTATTATGCATGATAGGATGTTTGCATTAATGACAATATACTACTAATATGCATGTGATGGGTAAGTAGCTCATGGTGCTATACAACTCTCCATTGCTACTTATCTAGAATGAAACCTCTTTGCTGACATATTGGATTAGTGTGCAATCTCAATGTTGTCCTAGTAGAGATGGAAGGCATCTAGAAAAGTTTCTATGAGATATGGATGAATGTTGTATTGGCTAAAGTATTTGCATAATGATATATTTATGCATAAGAATTTGCGAGTATGAATATTCCTTATGAAATGTTTCTAACCATACAAATGCATTTGACTTGTAGGGAAGACTGCATACATAATCGCATACAAGCAAAGAAGGATGAGACTTGTTCTGAAGAACAAGTGACGACAGTTCAAGATGAAGAATAATATGATGAATATAGTGACATCATTGATACAGGAATTTCCAGCTATAAAGAAGTTCGAGAAGAATGATGTATAGGATGCAGTATCGATATGTGAAGGGAAGTTTGTAGTTCCATCATGCATCGTGGGATATAAGGCAAGATTCGTATCACAAGAATTCTCACAAAAAGAAGGCATAGACTACGAAGAGACACTTGCGGCCATTGCAAGAGAAAACACATGATAGGTAGAATCATGTATGCGAATGAAAGAAGGCCTTGTATGTGCTCAAATGACACCCATGGGATAACACATACATGAGGAGCTTGATGAAGATCTGAACCTTTGCTACAAGGTTGATAGAGGATGACAACCTCGCAGATGGGTGTGAGATGAACCTTTGAAAAAGGTTCAAGATAGAGGATCTTGGTATCCAGTGATCCTAGATGGATACATAGAATATTAGTAGCATAGGAAGCTACTTGTCACTCTGGTACATAATGTTTCAATGCATAGAGTATGGAAGACAAAGGGAGTATGATGCTTCAGAGGGAGTGACTGCAGAAGATCCTGAGGTTCGACATGGTATGAAAGGATGGATAGATTATTGGTGATTGTAGGCTTTACTGAGAGTAAAGTGGATTCTAAACTTTGCTTTAAGGTTGAAGGTGAAAGACTAATGATGCTCCTGTTATGTGTCGCTGCACTAGGCATGGAGGTGTGGACAAGGGAAGTATGCAGTAGAAATCCTAAAGAGGTTCACGATGATGGACTACATGACCACACCTATGGCATCAAACCTGAATCTATTGAGTGTTGCTTCATCAAAGTCAGTTGATGCCATGATGTATCATCAGATGATTTGTTCCTTGATGTACCTGACGGATACAAGACCAAATACTTGCTTTGTTGTGAACACTTTGAGACATGTTCACTTGATGGCTGCAAGTATGATACGAATCGAAAGATTAACCTAAAAGGTTATATGGATTCAGATTGGGTAGTGCCAGTGATAGGAAGAACAATTTGGTGTGCTTCTTCAGTGTGAGATCATGTGTGATCTCTTGGTTGGAAGGATGGAGTCTTGCATGGTGCTGAGTACAGCTGAGGCAAAAGATGATGCCACTTTCTCTTCGGGAGGTAGTATGTTTATTTTGAAAACTACTATTTGATTTGATTAATCTGACTTGAATTTTTGGTATGATGCAGAGAGGAGCAGTGAAGCTCCAGTTTGTGATACAGATCGAGATCTCTCGAAAGAGGGAGTTCTAGCATAGCTGGGAGACAGGTTGTCTGAGAATAAATCCTGGCGAAGCTCATAGGTTGCTCAGATGTAAATGGTCCTGGTGAAGCTCGCAGGTTATCCTTGGACGTAATCAGCCCTGATGTGATTCTATGCTAGAAATGGCTAGAGTGAAGTTTGAGTACTTCAGGGAGAAGCTTGGTGTTCTCCAGATCGAGGTTCCTCCCAAGAGGAAGTGATGTGTCCGTGATATGCCATTCTAACATGGTGAGAGGATTGGTCCCTTCCATGATCACATGTAAGTGTTGTGCCATTCCGACATGGTGAGAGGATTGGTTCCTTCCATGGTCAGATGTAAGAGCCGTGACATGGTGAGAGGATTGGTTCCTTCCATTGTCAGGTATATGTGGATACCACATCCAGCATGAAAAAGGGCTGGCTCCGTGAAGACACATCTAGTATGAAAAAGGACTAGCTCTGTGTAGATGACACATCCAGCATGAAAAAGGGCTAGCTCTGTGGAGGCTCATCTAGTATGAAAAAGGACTAGCTCTGAGTATCTGCCACATCTGGTATGAAAAAGGACCAGCTCTATGATGCCCTGCCTAGTATGAAAAGGGACTAGCTCTTGGAAGGCTCATCTAGTATGAAAAAGGACTAGCTTTGAGTAGCTGCCACATCTGGTATGAAAAAGGACCAGCTCTGTGATGCCTCATCTGGTATGAAAAAGGACCAGCTCTATGATGCCCTGCCTAGTATGAAAAAGGACTAGCTCTGAGTAGCTGCCACATCTGGTATGAAAAAGGACCAGCTCTGTGATGCCTCATCTGGTATGAAAAAGGACCAGCTCTATGATGCCTCATCTGGTATGAAAAAGTACCAGCTCTGTGATGCCCTAACTAGTATGAAAAAGGACTAGCTCTGGGAAGGCTCATCTAGTATGAAAAAGGACTAGCTATGAGTAGCTGCCTCATCTAGTATGAAAAATGACTAGCTCTAAGATGATACATCCAATATGAAAAAGCACTGGCTCTGTAGAGGTTCCTATGACGAGAAGAATCAAGAGATAACACTTGTGATGATGCCCAGTGATGATCCAGATCAAGTGATGATGATCCAGATCCAGTGATGATGATCCAACAGTGATGATTGAGATCAAGTGATGATGATGATCCAGATCGAGTGATGATCTAGATTCAGTGATGATGATCCAGATCGAGTGATGATCCAGATCTAATGACGATGGTCCAGATCGAGTGATGATCCAGATATGATGATGAAGATGATTTGAAGATGAATGTGACTTGAATATGAAGAATACTTGAAGATGATGAGGACTTGATGATGATCCAGAAGATACAAAGAAGAAGACTTGAGCTGAAAATTGTGTTGAGAGAATACCTTCCTAGTTAAGAGGAAGTGTTGATGTATTTGTAACTTCGGAATGTATTCATCCGTATTCTTATGTATTGTAACCCGATGTTTATTCTGGGATGTATTGTAATGTATTTGAGTCATGCAATACCCTGATGTTTATTCCGGGAAGTTTCTATAATGAGAAAGTCATGTCAAGTCATTATGGGTAACCCTCCTATTGGTCAAGGGTTAAAGTCCCCACAGTTGTGGGGCTCTTGGGTTATTAGACTATCCTAGTGAATTCGACCCTAGGTGAGTCATTGTAAGTTGAGGCAATAGTCCCCAGCATTGTGTTACCCTCCTATTGGTCGAAGGAGGCAAAGTCCCCACAAGTGGTGGGGCACTAGGGTTATTAGACACTCCTAGAGATGTCGGCTCTAGTAAGTAATTGTTAAGTGAGGCTGACATGTTGGAGTGCATTTCAAGTGAATAGAAGAATATAAATAGAGAGTGAGCCTCTCTATTTATCTCACTTACAACACTCACACTCACTCATTGGGGCTCATGAGTGAGAGAGGAGAAGCTCTCTCAGTGAAAGAGAGAGAGACTGTTGCTATCGGGAGATCACTTACTGTTTTGGGGATTTTCTATTTTGGTGTTGATTCTATCTCTGAGGAAGTTGCAGGGTTTTTCCTGTAAAAATTAAAGTTTGCAATGAAGCAGAAGTGGAAGCCATTTTTAATTTTTTTATTTTCATTAGAAAAATTATTTTTCCACTTTTAAGACATGATTTCTTTCCTAAACCTTGCTCTGATATCAGTTAGCCAAAATCAAGATGAATAAACTTGAGTTTACTGCTCAGTTATTAAAAAATTCATGCCAACCTCTTTTTCTTTTTTTACTTGTCAGGTGAGACCGACTAGATAAGTATACCAAATTTGGTCAGCCTTTAAGACCCGACAAGTTTTCCTTCGACCACTTGTCATGTTTTACTTCGACCACTTGTCCGTTTCAGTAATCAACGAGTTGTCAGTTTTACTCTACTATTTTACTTGGACTCACTTGCTCTGGTTTGGTTTTAGTTTGAATTTACATAGTATGTTTCTTAGTCTAAAAGACTTAAGAATTTACAAAAAAATTTCACCTGTGAGTAAGATGAAGTAAAAATTGACACAATAACAATTCAACAGAACTATAAAAACATATGACCAAATATTTAGGAATACTTGTGTCGACCACTTTGTCGTAAAACCAAGAACTTTCACTGAGTGAGAAATTTATGGATTCTTGTTTTTTCACTCAACCGTAATTGTAAATGTTCCAAAAAAAAAAAAAGTAATACAAACTTGTCGGCTCAATGAGTGATCCTTTTACAAAGCTTCTTCTCTTCGACAGAATGACACACACAGAAGCTTGAGCTTCAAATTCACTCTCTGCTCAGAGTTCTCTCTTTCTCTCTTTTTCTCATCTAGAGTTCTTCTATCTAACATGATTTATAGTCTTGTTCTACTATTTATAGGAAACCTAAAAATTGCTTCTACAAGAATATACAGACTTGCCATTAATGGTTGTAATAACTATCTACCTACAAACTTAGCTTCAGAAATTAATTCGACTCATTTAGATTGTCAAATCGTGGACTCTTCCATCTTGTCATACTAACCAACAAGATCTGAATTGATACGGACTCTAACAGATTCGTCCAAGATTAGATACAGACCTACGAGTAATTAATATTTCCAACAAGAAGTGACATGTGACTTTGTTTCTAAAACATTATTTTTACAGATAACCAGAAACCGATGACTGAAAGAATCTGAAAATGAGTGATTTCCATCCACAAGATGAAAATGTTAACAACAATAGAGTAAATGTAGCATGAATGTACATGGACTTGGCCTGCAGCATGAATATGCAAGGGGTATCCATCAAATGCCAACTTTTAATTAATCCATGGTGTGGTGTCGAAGAGAAGCCTATGTAGCGGTCAGAGAGTGGATTAGCCATGATTCAAACTAAACACGGCTGTCTCAGGGAAGGATGTTTAGAATATGCTCTGCTAGATATCTCGGTCAAGGTTGGGAGGCCCTCATCACATGCCTCAGCATATCCACCCGGGTCATGCTGAGAATACACATGCAAGTTTGTGACGGGAATCCAAGAGAAAAAACATACTGAACACACCACGATGAACAAATTCACATGGCATTTTTCTATTCGAGCCATCGCCACTATCGAGACACAACACCTTTCCTGCCATTATTTTCCAAGCCAAGGAGACACGCATTAACCCGATGAGACACGTGTTGGAATTTTAGTGGATAGGTAGATGAGGAATCTTTGGAGACTACCATCTCCATTGTGTAATGTCTTCGACGTAATTATAGTATATACAAACATACAAGCATTCATATATATAATACTACATATATTCTTATATATACTTTTAACAACTATACATATCACACATCATATTATACATATTTACGTTGATGTCATATATATATATATATATATATATATATATATATATATATATTATCTTACACTACTATACTACCTACCTACACATAAAATAAAATAAACAAAATATGAGTCATTAAAGACAAGTGACTCATTTCCTCCAAAAATAGACTAGGAGTTACATCTCCATAAGAAAAATAAATAAAATAAAAGATAATCTGAACCATTAGGGATAAGTGGCTCATTTTTTTAACTCAATAAATAAACTCATAATACAGCTAGGATAATAGTAATGCTACCACTAACAATAAAATAAATAAATTAAATAATAGAATACAAAAATAGGCCATAGCTATGTTTACCTCCAAGTGACAATTCCACCACTAACTAAGAAAGGAGAATGCGAAACACCATTTAGACAAGTGTCGCATTCCTAAAATAGCCAAGGAGTTAATCATCCATGTAAGAACCACCATCAAATTTGCATAAATGAGACTATAAAAGCATACCATTCATATAAAATACAAAATCTATATAGGGTATAGATGTCACTTAATAAATCATATTAATATTTAATAATAATAGAAGTATATCATCTTATTAACTTAGCATTAAATTGATAATGATAACGGTAGTACAATACTATTAAAATAACAATTATTTAGTTAAAAATTAATAATCATAATGTATTGGTAAATAAGTCATACTACACCAATAATTTCTATATTAACCACTCATTGAGGAGTAAAAGAGGCAATGCACAAGCATCAACCAATCAAGTCACTTAATTATTATATATGCACCACACAATACTTACCAATCAATCTATTGAACAACAAATATGCAATGTTAATTAATTATAAGGCATATAACGAAATAATCTACGAAGTGAGGTTTCATACTCTTCTATTAACATAATGGAGGTTAAATTAATCTTACTAAGCACATTTATAAATTCCAAATGCACATATAGAGAAAATAAAAAAATATGTAGAAGGCCCAAGAGTCGAAGTGTTGGAACCTAAGATCTTATACCACCTTTAATGTATAGGGCTATGAAAGGGTATAAGGAACATATCATTATCTCTCTAAGGATAATTAGATAATTTTAGCATATTTGATTACTTAAAAATTACTAAATTTCAATTTTCAATATTTAATCATGACAAAACCCCTTTAATTACCAATAAATTAAAATTAATTCAACAACTTTTCAAACATTTGATCCAATGGTTGGGAAGGATTAATAAAAACTTCTAACATAATCACATATCTATTCCAATACAAGTCATACATAAATTCCACCTCTAAAATCCATTTCCTCTTAATTCACTAGTAATTAGTGTTCCCATTACTATACATAACGACACTTAGTGCACACTTGATGGTACATAATATAATTTCATTTGTTTATAACTTAATCATTGTTTATAAATTCGAGTGGATAACCAACACCTAATAATATGTAAATCATCACTAATTACCATTTTTTAATTAATTAAACATAGTGATTATGAAAATGATTCCACAAGAACTAGTTAACTAGTTGTTCAATAGTAACACCTAGTGTCGCACAAATTCGATAGGAAACCATGATAATGAACCAAAAAGTGAACCTACAACCATTATACACATATTTAAAATCATGCATGTACAAGAAAATAAAGTACTTTTTCATATCTAATCCGTGTACATAAACGAAGAATATTTCAACTTCAATCACTACAACTAGTTAATAAGCATTGCGAGGAATTCAATCAAACCAATCGTACTCAGTTTTGAGGGACACATAGGTGAAGGTATAGATATATAAAATAACATTATACATCACAAGTAATGTATCAAGAAAATAAAATATGGCTATGCATTCATCTTTTACTAAAAACAAAGATTTGAATCCAAAAACTATTTACCATTTTCACTGCAAAGTACCTAGTTTCCAATTTAACTTTCCAAATTCGAGATAAAGAGAAATACATGAATATTTTATCTCAACGAAATAACAGAAGGGATTACTTACACTCATATGGATGTATCTTTGAGACCATATACATTCTATCAAACAACTCACAAGACTAGTTAATTTTAATCATCTCAATAGACTCGTAATTCTAGGAATCACTAGAATAATGAAATACAGAGATCATAGCATCATTCAAATTAAATAAAAAAAATTCTTAGTCATATTATAGGTATATCTCATTCGAACATTTTCTCAAACACTTCATATGCAAAATCACAAATCCACTCAAATCAATTCCATTGAAGGATCTAGAAATTGGAAATTGGTCTAGAATTTCAGTAGACATTTACCCAACACTACCAAGAATATTTATTCTCACATTCTCACACACATTTCAATATTATTTATCATACATAAGAATAAAAGGAACACTCACTCATTTTTGTGTCCAATCTATGCCAAATAATCTCATTGAACTACTAGTTTTCAAATAAAAAGTAGAATCATCAAAGAGAATTGTCTTAACACATTACGAGGTTATTGTACCATAAAAATACACATTACATAATAAACATGGGAATAAATATCATTTTTTAGCAGATGTACCAAAGAATTATTTTCTGAAACAAATTTCGCACAAAATACCTAAAACTAGTTTTCAATTTCTTCATAAAATGTACTTGCATAAATAGATTGAATTATGTGAGAAATTAGTTCCACAAATAACTCACAAGTTTCATCAAAAATTTGTTGTGCATCCATAAATAAATCACATGAAAGCCATGTAAGTTAAATAAAGATGACATAATTCACTTATCTTATCAATGCTCAACTCACATCATCTCCACCATGTGCCACCCAACCTTTGGAACTTCAAAGCCAAATCTCACTTTGGGAGGCCATAGATCCAAAAAAAAGGTGCACTCAATAATATCTCAAGTATGAGTTTGGGAATCCAAAACTATATACCTCACCACATAGTTCCTCTTCCACCCCACTACGAGGTGCAATGGTGATCGAGATCCCCTAGTCCATTGGGATATCACCATTCACCATTAGGGTTTATGTCTAAGTTTAGGAAAAATAAAAGCATTGGAAAGAGAGGATATATATGAGAGTTTTTTTGGATTACCACAAACACCATACAATATCACAGTGCTTTAAGCACAAAGTTAATTCACATAGCAAAGCATTCATGGTTTCTCAAGCGCACAAGCTTACCAAGATTTCACCATCAAAGGTATGGATACCGATAATCAACAACCATCCAAAGGATCCATGAAAAAAACAACAAAACCAAGGAGATCAAACATGGATTTATAGACCAAAGAAAGTAATTCTAACTCAATGGGGTCAAACCAAACCATGGTAAGCCAACTTGAGTCAATAAAATGGGGGTAAGTCAACCAAAAGAGCTTAACTCTAATCCAACCCAAGCAATTAAAATTTAAGGGAGAAGAACTCAAAGCCACTCCTACCAACTCAAATTCATGTGTGGACACATCATCCATGAAGATGAATCCAAATTAGTTATGTGACGTGTCACAAAATCCAAGGAATCTTCCCAAACTAGTAAAGAGGGGTTACATGAGGATTTACACATGTGTTACACAAGGATTTACACAATGATTTACATAAATATTTACACAAATTTTGTGATTTGTTATGGGTAAGAATAGCGAGTGAGGGAACATTTGTGCAAATATGAGTTACAAAACCACCAAAGGGGTTCAATCAACAAGTGGCACCCACCCAAACACCATGGAGGCCCACTAAATCATAAATTAGGCTCAATAATACTAGCATAGACTAAAATAATCAGAATTTGTGGATTTAGGCCTCCCATACTCTTTTAGTGGTCCTCAATGTGTGAGTTGTTTTCATTATATAATTATTTACAAAATAATAATAATGTATCTAGGAGATTAAAGACCCTTGTTCCGGCACCGTGTGCCACAATAGTAAACAATTACAAATTATGTATGTCTCGGGCTTAAAACATGGGGTATTACATCACAATCCTTAGTGGAGTACCTTTAGTACATGAGCTCTTTAGTCATAGCTCACAATCCTTAGTGGATTAACTTTATTCCATTATCTCTTTCCTAGTAGCTCACTATCATTAGTGGAGGACCTTTTGTACATTGCACTAAAATAAACTTTGAGACGAAATTGATTTAATCCCAAAGTGGAGTCGCCAATTTGTTTTGGGGATTTAGTTGCATTGGTGAGAAAAAATTCCTTAATCTAACTAGTGTGAGCGTGATAATAGGTTGTGGTTAGTTTTGGAGCAAGCCAAATATTATTATGAAAAGAAATCAATAACATTGAAGAAGACATGTAATTATATTACAATATTAACTACAAGAATTCCATGCAAGCCCAAAATGGATGGAAACAACAACATCAATATATTATTCCAATGGAAAAAAAGATGTGTTACATCACTCTCTCCTTAGGATGGGTCTTTTGTTTTGTTTAACTCTTTCATTAATATGGTGAATGAATAAATCTAGGATCCTTGGGAGAAACATAAATAACCATGAGGTAAATGAATGTAGAGACAAGGGAGAAAGATGTTTGAATCTGATCTCCAAATTCACTCTTCCATAGTATCCTTGCACTTCTTCCTTTCCTCAAATTCCATTTCATGTCTCTAAATTTCAATTTTCAATATTTAATCATGACAAAGCCCCTTTAACTAAAAATAAATTAAAATTAATTCAAAAACTTTTCAAACATTTGATCCAAGGGTTGGGAAGGATTACTAAAATGTTCTATCAACATCACATATCTATTCCAAGACAATTTAGACATAAATTTCACCTCTAAAATCCATTTACTCTTAACGATGATTCACTAATAATTAGTGTTCCCATTAGCTCACACTTGAGAGTACATAATATAATTTCATTT
Organism: Pseudotsuga menziesii; assembly: GCA_001517045.1. Classification (NCBI taxonomy): domain Eukaryota; kingdom Viridiplantae; phylum Streptophyta; class Pinopsida; order Pinales; family Pinaceae; genus Pseudotsuga; species Pseudotsuga menziesii. Next base: position 803 of record LPNX011213911.1, on the reverse strand, counting down.
CTTTATCACTTAACCATTGTTTATAAATTCAAGTGGATAACCAACACCTAATAATGTGTAAATCATGACTAATTACCATTTTTTAATTAATTAAACATAGTAATTATGGAAATGATTCCACAAGAACAAGTTAAGTAGCCCCTCAACAAAAATTCGATAGGAAACCATGCTAATGAACCAAAAAGTGAACCTACAACCATTATACACATATTTAAGCATGCACCTACAAGAAAATAAAGTACTTTTGGATATCTTGTCCGAGTAAATGAACAAAGTACATAAACGAAAAAAATAAAGTTCATAAATGAAGAATATTTCAACTTCAATCACTACAACTAGTTAATAAACACGGTGAGGAATTCTATCAAACCAATTGTACTCATTTTGGAGGAACACAAAGGGTAAGGTACATATCTATAAAATAACATTATACAACACAAGTAAATTATCAAGGACAAAGCATATGGATCTGCATTCATCTTTTACTGAAAACAAATATTCGAATCCAAAAACTATTTACCAATTTCACTGCAATGTACTTAGCTTCCAATTTAACTTTCCAAATTCCAAATAAAGAAAAATACATCAATATTGTATCTCATGGAAATAATATAAGGGGTCACTTACACTCATATGGATGTATCTTTGAGACCATATGCAATGTACCTAGTTTCCAATTTAACTTTCCAAATGCCAAATAAATAGTTCAATACATCAATATAGTATCTCATGGAAAGAATATAAGGGGTCACTTACACTCACATGGATGTATCTTTGAGACCATATACGTTGGACATTAAAAA
>LPNX011213903.1:812923-858263 GCA_001517045.1 Pseudotsuga menziesii | reverse complement strand
TGAGATTGTGCACTAATCCAATATGTCAGCAAAAAGGTTTGATAAGTAACAATGGAGAGTTGTATAGCACCATGAGCTACTTACCCATCACATGCATATGAGCAGTATACAGTCATTAATGCAAAAAAGAATACATCAACTGAATATAATCAAATGTATAAAAAAACAATATCACGAAATGACAATTGAATACTTATCTTTATTTGTTTCATGGGTATACTCCTTCTTGAGTCTTCAGCTTCATCGTCTTCTTCAACATCGTTTCTTATCCAAATGCTGAGGTGGATAAGAAGTTCTTCAAGAGTTGAGATCTTCATATTTCTCAGAGCTTGATCTTCAGAGACGAGCTTCTTCTTCTTCCCAAAGTCTGCTGAAAGTAATCACTTCCTTCTGGAACACATTTCTTAAATGAATGAATTCTATGATCCTGGGAGGCCATTCAAGGTGGCCATCACCACTTCTACATTCTTCACTTCTTCTATCTCCGCTTGAAGTTGTTCTTTGATTTGAGATATCCTTATGACTACATGGTCTCTTCATTCTGGATCTTCACATTCTTCAGCTGGTTTCTTAAGGTCATATTCTGATCTATGTTCTTCCCTTCAAATAGCTTGGTCAAGAAATCAACCCTCATCGATGTCTTTAGGAAAGACACTTGTAGTACAAGTTGATTCGTAACTGAATCATCAATGATCTTCTGGGATTTGACCAAGTTCTTCTTGAGAAATGCTTCTAGCCTCATCTCCCTTTGAAACTGGAACCTCTATCCTCATGTAGGTGTCCAATCCATTTTCTTCAGAGAGATCATATACTTCTAGGATTGGAAGTTGTCAACTTCACCAAGCTTATCATCAAGCTGATGTCATAGATCACTTTGAAAAGAGAACCTCAAATGAACATAGCAAAGGATTAGATCTTACCAATTTGAGGTGTCCGTCCTGGTTTTGGAGTTGGCTAATCTAGGGTTTGTCACAAAAACCCTAATTTTAAAACTTGGAATCTTTCAGATTTGATTGGATAGACAGATAGATCTCTTCAAATGGAGCTGTCCAATGTACTCCATTTCTGAAAACAATGGAGGGAAGCTCCCGGAACAGGAAGCCCTAATTTTCCAATTTCTTCTGCAGAAATGCCTGTTACTGTTTCTGTGATATCTCTGAAATTTCTGCTCCTCTATGTCTGAACTTTTGTACTGAGGTAACCTCGCATGTCCCTGATCCACCACCGCAGGTTTCATCAAAATTGGTTTCACCATTTGGGATTTATGATCCTTTTCCCAAGGTGACCTGTTACAGGACTTTTCAGAACAGCTTAGTTGTACGGCATGCCACGTGTTACTGGTTCATCTTCTGAGTCTGATATTCGGACCACCGAAATTACAGTCCGTGCCCTTTCTGGAACATCTTCAGGAATTCCATTTGGACCTCTGTAGCCCAAGATATTGCAATTCTCCCCAGGTGTCATGTTTAGGGATGAATTCTAGAAGAGGATGAAACCCTAACTTGGAGAGAACATATCTCCTGGAATACAGCGAATCTGAGAATGAATTTTGGACACAGTGTTCATCAAGATTTTCTCTTCGGCCCCTGCAATTTTCAGCTCCTGATCCTTCGCCAATCTCGGAATATAGCGAATGTGCCAAAACGTAGCAGTTTTAGTATTTAGGGTTTTTCCAGCTTGGGGTCAAACTAGGGTTTGACTTTCCCGAAGATTCACCCAACCAAAAATCTTGATCCAGGTCTCTAAACTTCGGTTTTGATGAGGAGAACAATCCTATGCTGGTCTCACTCAAAAATTCTTCTTTTGTAGAAAGCCCTAATTTCCACATCGAAAATTGAAAATGCTCGGAATCGAATTCCGCTTCGACAAAACGATGCACCCTTCAAAGGAGAGTCAACCTAGCCTTCTTTTGCTGATTGATTGTTGAGAGAGAACCAAAAAATAAGAAGCCATAGCTTCTGTAACTTGTGAAAGCTGCCCTATTCAGGTTAGCTCTGATACCATGTTAAATTTTCATATGCTTAACTAAGACATCAGTATATCATTTCATTTTTCATAATAAAAGCATATAAAACAGGATCACTGAAAGAAACATTATCACAAGAACAACACAGATTTATTCTGGGAAAACCCTAAAGGGAAAAACCCAGCAAAAGCTTTCTCAATATAGATGCCCCAAAAAGGGAAAAAGGTAAAACCAACAAGGAGATCAAAAACTTGATTCTCCTCCTTCTCCAGCAACTCCTCTCCTCCACAAGTGCGCTATTCCAAGTGAGTGTGTGTGTCTCAAGTGAGGAGCACTACACCTCTATTTATATTCATCCGTTCACTTAAAGTTTACTCAATTAACATGTCAGCTGAAGTTAACTCATGTAGGCTCGAGTTACACATGTAGGCTCAAGTAACCACACTGGGGTGCTGATGACCCACCTTTACAATTTGAGGGGACTACCTCATGACTCTTATTAGTTCTTCCGATTAGGAGCATCGGGGTACAATGAAATACAAATGGTTCTCCCGGTTGGACCATCGGGGACCACAAAAGATACATAAAGAATATTCTTCGAAGTTACAATATTTCAACAGATCACATATGCAGCAATAAAGTAAAACTAACTATCTATCTATCTATCTATCCCCGGGGAGCCAAATTCTAAATTATTTATGCGTAATGTATATTGTGCATGCATTATAAAGAGAAATTACAGATAGCTGATATTCCATCCTACAACACATGAACGATTAAAGATATTTAGACAATCAGATAGCCAATTGTTTCATGAACAACATGCATTACTCATGGTGGTAATTTCACAGAATAAACCAGAAATCATTTAAACAAGAACATAGGCTCTAAGAGTTAGAACAATCTCACAGTTAATGGACAAAAACTGGAAAAACGAAATAGTTCATCTTTCACCAATCCATAGCATAGCATTTGAACGTTCCACCAAACTTTCTCCGACAGGCAAACAATAATTCTTTATTGCAAAAAAAAGTAGTTCTTCTTACAATATCTCTTTACATGTCTAACTGGGAAAAAGCCCTATGTTCTTATAAGTCTTCTATATTTATAAAAAAAAAGGATGAGACTGTTGGGCTGCCCACAAATAACCCTTGGGCTTCCCAACTCTTCACCTCCCAAAATTTCACTTTCCTCAAATGTTTACAAAATCGTTACATATTACACAAGTGAACAATCCTTCACGAGGAGGGCCCCACTTGAGTATTCAGAAATTTCTTCCACGCCAAAGCCTCAGAGGCAATGCCTTCAAACGCACAAGGTTCCAAAAATTGAATGTTTATCTCGAACTTCGCAGCTTGGTTCTTGATGGCCTCAATTCTGGCCGCACTCAAACGAAGCTAATCCTCCAATAGTTGCACACTGATGGCTGAATGATCTACTTCACTCCTTAAGATCTGGTCGTCAAGGGCCTTAATGTGCTGTATTTTTGCTTCCTCCTCTTGATACCTCTTCTGTAAAATCTCCACAAATGAGTTGTGATCTGGAAAAACATCTGGCCTCTGCTCAGCTTCTACTTGGCACCGGTTATGGGTAATCAGGAGCCTTCTGAAGAATTCTGTGCATGCTCCTTTCGTCTTTCTAACAGCTTTTTTGAAATCCTCTGCTGTGTTTATAGCAAACTCTAATAAGTCGTAATCTTGCTTCAGGGCCTGTCGATCTTTCGAGGGCAGCTCTGCAGGAGTTTCTTCATTATTTTCCAACCTTGCCATTCTTGCTGTCAGGACTTCCAGGACGTCCTGAGATCTATCAACAAAATAAGAGGAAGTCTCCAGAATTTCCTCTAATCAACCATCTACTTGCAAAACTTTGCATCTCTCCTCTTCTATGGCAGTCTGCAGCTGAAGCATCTTGGCCTTTTGTGCCAGCACATGTTCCTTGAAAGGTTGAAGGTTAACCTGCTGCTCTTTTGCTTCCTCTAAAGCGGTTGTTAGAGAAGAAATCTGCTCTTGAAGTTTTGTCTTTTGTTCTTGAGACTGCTTCTCACTTGCCTCCAAGGTCGCCTTTTGAAGCTCTAAGTCTTCTATTTTTCCCAGCAGCTGTTCCTTCTCCGCCCTTAGCTCTTGATACTTTTGCTGCACTCTCTCCAAACACTCTTGTGTAGTTTCCATAGACCTCCTTTCTGCTTGGAGAACCTGCAGTTCATCCTTTGAAGACCTCATCTCTTTTCGCATGTCCTCATATTTTCTCTTCAGCTTACTGTTTTCTTCTCTCTCCTTTCTTAATGTGTCTTTCAGTTGAGCAGAAGACTTCTTGGATTGCTCCAGATCTGTCATGATTTTGTCTACATTATCCTCCGAAGCGTGGATCAATGTAGCTCCTGCTCTAATGGTGAATCTGGGATCTCGGTCTGTCCCATATACAACGGTTGTATCCGTTATCATCTTCTCGGACAGACCCCCTGTTGCAACCTTCTTCTCAGTTCTCTTCACTATCCTCTTGGTTTCCTTGTCATAGAAGATAGTATTAAAATCAGGGATTTCTTCCCCTATCTTCTGTTCAAAAGGGATCAGTTTAAGTGTGGGGACCATAGACTGTCTAGGTGTGCTGGCAGCAGGTACTTCTGCGTCCTGAACCTCGGGGTTCTCCACGTTCTGGGTCTGAATGTCAGCTGTGTCAGAGGCTGACTGTTCTGTCGCTGTCTGGGTCAGCTTCATCCTATCCGCTTCCTGTTTCTGAAGCTCTTCATCAAGCTTCTTTTTCCTTTCTTCTTCTTCCTTTCTCGCATCTTCTTCTGCCTTTTCGGCTGCTTCTTGGGCAGCTCTTCTTTTCTCTTCCTCTTCTCCCTGCAGCCACCCTGCAGCTTCTTGTGCCAATCTTTGGGCTTCCTCATTTCTTTTCCTGACTTCTTCATCGACTTTTGCTTGTTCATCCTGCCCCTTCCCCCCTTTGGTGGTGATCTTCTTTTTGAACATTTTCCTCAAGGCTGTTATATTCAATGCACTGTGGAAGACGGACTCTTCTCTGTCCTAATGATGAGTGTACTCGAAATGAACATTTGCGTCTTTGCAGTGTTCAGCTACTTTGTTGCAGGAGCCATTTCTATGGAAGGGCATCTCACCAAAATGAAACGTTTTCAATTCTTCTACAAACTCATCTGCTTTCTTCACTCTGGTAAACTTATAACTTCCTAACTTGAAAGGCAAAGCAGGATAGGCAGCCTTCTTGTGCTCAAATAAAAAGCTTCCTATGCCATCCAGGAAGACTTGCCTAACTGCCTCTTTATGAATGATGTAGTCTGTGGCATATTTGGGTAGTAGGGAGGGTGCTCTTGAACCTCCAAACATTCTGAAGTAGAGGCCATCCTCGATCAAATAATAATCCGCATATTCCTCAATTACCTGCAATGCCTCTTCCGACACGCAGTCACATTCCTTCAGAAAAATGAGACTATACAATGGCATGATGAAATGTTCAAAGACCTCCCAGTAGTGACTGTGGTACTTGTGCGCCCATAGTGGCTTGTATGCAAAATAAACAGGCATCCTCTCCCTGTCCCAGATGCACCTTAGACCGGGGAAAGGTTGATTGCACAGTATACAATCGACGAGTATGGAACTCATGTAAAATTCTGACCTCTTTTGGGACACTCCTCCCAAAGCTGAGGCCATGCAGGCTGAATGACTATTTGACACTATGTTGGCCCAGTTGAAGATGGTCCCCTGGGTCGCAACATAAAAAATAATGGGCATCCACTCCAGTGTGAAGCTTTTGCCATGCGCTCTTCCAAAAATTCTGTTGAGCATCAAGGCAATGACCCTGTACGGGGCCCTTAAGCTCGCTGTGTCATATTCTCCCGTAGGCCTGGTTCTGAAATTTCTTCTAGACAACAGCATTCTTTTGAGGGTCTCAACAAGGTCCATTCTAATGTTTCTCAGCCAATCATCAGACAAAAATACTTGTGCTTCTGGCAGGTGGTAGGCTAGGGCTACATATCCTGGGCTATAGGCAGCATAGCCTTGTTTGTCAATATTCTACAGGATCATAGTGGTTACATCTGCCCGGGGCAGAATCCAACCAATCACTTTAGAGCATGGGAAGAGCTCTGGTCTTGTGGCAATCTTCATCAATGAAGATCTCTCTATATTGGCGTATATGCCTTCTTCCTCGAAGCCCATATCAGGCACCTCTCGGCGCGTGATCAACCTATATATCTCTCCCCACTGGTACTCAGGCTCTACACTAGATATGCACTTGGTGTCGTCATAGATGTATTCGGTTTTGGTGATAACTTCCACGTCGGGATCCTCTTCGACTACAAGGGGCTTCTTCTTTTGTCGCTTCGACATTTTGAGTTCGGAACCTTCCTGTTATACATGCAATTATCATCATTAGGCCCTTTCCGGCTAAGTTGCACACATTGAGACAACAATGTGCAGTGTTTCACTTTATCTATGTTTAACATGACAAAAATTAGTCAAATGAAGCAAATATGTGCAAGCTAACACTGCTGTCTAATACCAAAACAGTTTCGCCAACAAACTCGAGTGGGAAGCAAATCTACATAAAAATGAAGAAAACTCGGGCTCTCTGCGGGCGCCATGTTCATCACGCTGCGGGGAATGACAGGGGGATTTATTTGAGTTTTTAACGGTGAGATTTCAGGAAAAACATTGTCTGTGCGCCATCTATGGTCCGTCATGGTCATGCGGTGCAATACAACCCCTAATCGGCTCAGGTTCAAAACCGACCGTGAACCGGGTCGCCTGAACAGCGCGGTGAAACGCGACTCGATCTGAAGAATACGGGAAACATGAAAGGGGGAAACCAATCTAACAATCACAGGGAAGGGCCAAAAAAACCTTTTTCTACCGACCTATCATCATACGGGGTAGATTGGTGCAGAGAACGCAACGGTCGTCTGCACCAAACTCCCCAACCACCGAGCGCAGGGTCGAAACACATAATGGCCGTGGAGGGGGGAAACTACCCTGTGGGCCAAAAGACGCCCCCACAAACAGTTACACTACAAAACCCCCACTATATACACATGTAAACGATGGGGCCAAGGGAAAACGACCGTTAAAACCTAATCGTGGAGCAAAATCAAGAAACGCTCAGCGAAACGAAACGAGATAAGGCATACAAGAGCCTACCTGGCACCTCGGCGCGTATGGCGGGAGAAAACTGTTAAGCTTCGACGGTTGAGCCACCTGGAACAAGGGTACACCGACAGTGGGGGTCTGACCAAGCTCGAGCAGAATGACAGCGCACGAAAACGACAGTGAGCGACAGTTGGAAATAGTAATAGAATAATCCACATGCCCAACCCCATATATATAGATAGTCAACCATAAGCGGCGGGCGAAAAAATAAAAATCGGACGACGAAGACAAACGGATCGGATGTCACAAGGACATTTCTTTCCGCAACGTCGGGTGGTAAAACAGCTAAGCTATCCGCAGAGCTAACTGGGAGAAACCAATAGCGCATCGGGGCTCGCAAGACTAAAAGTCGGGGCAATAGCGGAATAAGGAGCCGCAACGGCGGGAACATAAAGGACATCACACCCCGCCATGTAAGGTCTGAATCGGAAGAGAAAACAACTAAAAGATCGGAAAGGTAGTTCTTTCTGCGACCACAACGGCGGAAACCCAAAACCCAAGGATCGACGAAACAACAAAGCGGAGCTTGAAAGGTCAATACAATAATCGAGGGGCTTCGTAGTTTGTCGTCCGCAACTGCGGAGAAAGTAGTAATAAAATGTTCCGATGTGAAAACCAAAAGTTAGCCGATTGAGACAAATATCGAGGCTGGAGCTTATTATTTCTCCGCAACGGCGGGAGCGCAAGCAAAAAATCTTTCGATTCAAACACTTGAAAAATGCACTCAAAGACAAAAACAAAAGTGGATCACTTCAGGCATTAGAAAAGTCTTTCTGGAGAGTCATCAAATCAAATCAAAGAAGAAAATCAAACCAATCTAAGCAAAAGGAGGGTCCCAAAATTTTTTTGAATTTTGGGAAAATGTTGCAGCTGCAACAATTGGCGACTACCTGGTGAACCCCAGATTTCTGACTTAACTCTTCCCCAGTAAAAAATTGTCTAGCTCAAAATTGAAATCTTCTAGATGTTTGTATTCCTAAGCTGGCCAACTCATGCATTTAAATCATTGAGAAGTAGTTCATTCTTTGGGGAATGGTAACATCAGAAATATTTGCAAGTCTAAATAACTCTTTTGAGGCCTGATAAGTGAGATTTATTTTACCCGTCCTTAGGTAGTTTCTAACTTGGACACCACAGGATTGTAACATATGGTAAACAGCACTATCCATTTGTTCCTCATTCCCATGCCAATTGCACTTTTGTGCTTTTTGAACTTTAGTTCTTTTGAGTCCTCCATCTGCTTTTCTTTCTGAATTTTATTCAGGCTCCTCTATCCATAGTGTCCTTTTGTGTGAGAGAAGAATTTACTTTTCATCTCACGGACGGAGAGGAACTTTTGGCAATTTGAAATTTATGCTTTTGATACTTTGCTTTGATAGGTATTGTTTTTTTAAAGAGTTTTGACTCTTGATAGCCTTAGGCCTTTTATGAAATCATGGCATGGGATCATTTATATATGATACACTATTTACTTTGCTTCCTTTCCGTGAGTCCATAGCTATCACTCCCTTGGACACTTTAGATGTGCAATGGATGGAGACTAGAAATAGTATTCCATACCTTTAAATTCTGAGTTATTTACCAGGGGTTAAGTAGGACTTCAATGAATACATGGCCAATTAGGAACACTGCTACTAGAAGACATTCTATGTTTTAAAGCACAGTCTTTTGCTCAAGATTTCAGTTAATTAAGAACACTGATGTTTTCAATGCAACCAAAAGTTTGCCTCTTTATTCAAAACCAAAAGAACTAATAACAAAGCATTAAAATAAGAGAAAACAGCATCAAAGCAATAAACCAAAAGAAAACACCATCAATTATTTATGTACAAAATCATTAAAACAAAAGAAACGAAAAAGTGCCCACTCCTGAAAATCCTTTAACCTGGTGAGTCGAGGGGTGGGCTGGATTGTAGACATGAGATACCTAACCATGGTCTAGTTGTGCTATTTTTGAAATCGAAACCATGTCTACTAGTCTACAGTCATCCTTTTCAGCCTGAGGAAATTGAAGGAGCTCAGGCTGAGTGTCAATCATAGAACTGGCCTTTCCTGAGGTATGATATCTTAGTTTAAGCTCCGTTAGATAATTTCCCAGGACAGAAATAGCAGATTCATTACCTTCTCCCAGCTTGGTGACAGTATGCTTCATGTAAGGTTCTCTCAAAATTTTAATCTGATTTGGGGTACCCTTGAGAGGTAACCACAAATGAGACCAGTCTGAAGCAAAATAACCCTTTAACCTGGAAAACCAATCTCGGTTAAGAATAAGCCCATATCCATCCAGTACGTCAGCCACCATAATGTCAATAAATTGACATATCTTGTTATTTGCAGATAAGCGTATGAGAACATTCTTCATTTCTCCCACTACTTTGACACCCGTTCTATCTAGTTGCACTACCTCCCAGGCTGTGGGCTCTGGCTGCCCATTAATCTTTCTGCAAACTTCCAGTGGCATAACATTTACCGATGACCCAGAATCTACCAAACAATTATGTACATTATGATCCAGCATTTCTAGAGTCAAAAGAAAAGGCGGGGTTTTAGCCTTTTCTTCCCAAGTGCCTTCTTCTCCCAACTAATTTTTTGTGGGTACATCTTCTTTAACCTCCTTAATTTTTTCGGTGTTTCCTTCATCAACATCTACCTGTCCTTCCACAGGTTTGACAGGCTCATTGATTGGCTCTGTTTCCTGGTTGACAGTAGTGACTTTAGGTGTTTTATCTTCAACATTGGCATCTATCTGTCTCGACATTCGTTTGCAATTTCTTAATCTTCGAAATTATTGCATTGTCTTTCATTATCAGTTCCATGTCTCTTGTTGTTGTAGGTGTGTATTCAGATTTAGGAGTATTCTCCCTTGTGTCAAAAAGCGAAACACCATCCCATAAAAACATGGTATCATTATCTTGTTTCTCTATGGTCTTGTCACTCTTTTCTTCTTTACCACTGTCCTTAGTCAATTTAGAATCCAACAGCTGATTCATAACCAATGTCATCGAATTTAACCATTGAGGACACTTCTTTTCAGAATGAGGTTGTTGGTGAAAAGTGCAGAAATTGTCCCCCCTACCTCTGTTATATTCATTGATGCTGAATTTGGTGGAGGGATCTTCAATTGGTTGTTATTCTCCCTTTTATGGTAGTAAGGTTTATAAGTTTTCTGAACTTCCCTTTCTTTCTCCAGATCTATTATTCGGTTTGAGAGTTTTTGAATCATTTTCAACATTCCCTCACAATCATGTGATCGCTCCTCTCTAGGTTTAGACAGCAATAAGGCTCTTCTCCCGATAGTTTTTTCTTCAGGGAGCTCGGGGTAGTCTTCTATACTTTCCTTTTCAGCCTCTACCCTTTCTGCTTCTTCATAAGTCTCTACCAACGTAGGTCTGGCTTTCATTTTGGCAAACATCGCTAGCTCAGGTCCTAGGGTTGAGGTATAATATTCAATTAAGACTTTGTGTGAGGGTCTATCAGTTTCAGAAAAGTTCTTTAAGTATGTTGAAAACCTTTGAGTCAAATGATGTACCTTCTCATCTTTCTCTTTTTTTTAAAAACCAAGACCTTTCATTAGTGAGGCATGTGTCTTTTAGGCTGCGTACTTACTTCTGAAAATCCTTTCGAAGGTGTCCCAATCAAAAATAGAGTTTGCAGGCAAACCGAAATACCAGGATGCTGCTGCTCCTTTAAGGGTATGTGGGAACAATCTACAGACCACATCCTTGTACTCCCCAGCCCTTAGCCCTTCTATTGCTAAATAGAAACTTTGCAAGTGGTCATCTACAGCAATCCTTTCCTCGAGATCAAACTTAGGCAGCAGCTTCTCAAAAGCTTGAGCTAGGTTATGCAAAGGAGGTGTCAGGTTCAAAGGTGATCTAGCTCTCCAAGCCGACAGTGGGTTGGCTGATTCACATTTATACTAGCCATGAGCAAGGGTGAAAGAACAGGGGTCTGAGTAAAGAGCAACATGAAGTAAGTACTTGGGTTAGGTCAAAAGCTTCCAAATATCTGCTGGTGGGATAATCTCGGCAAAATAGGTTTCCACGGCCAGCCATGCACTGGCGGCCCTCCTTCTAGCGCCAGAAACTGTTGAGGCCTGGAAATTCACAGGCAACAACAGCAAGGGATTCTCCCCAATCAACGTTCCCAACTAGCCAGTGACTGTTTGATGTATGGAATCCGTCCGATTTGCGGTCCGGCTACCGTAGGTCAAATAACAAAACTAAAGGGTTTTACCAGTTGCGGCCCGGTCCACCGTGTATATTTTTGTTTTTTTTTACTTAAAGCATGATATGCACGTGCCTAATTAACCATGCAGGGTGATAAAGGATGCAGGAGTAGTCACAACGTGATGCGCAGGTTCTTACCTCTCGTCTTAGAACTCACAAGCATCGCAATCACATATGCAGCAATAAAGTAAAACTAACTATCTATCTATCTATCCCTGGGGAGCCAAATTCTAAATTATTTATTAGTAATCTATATTGTGCATGCACTATAAAGAGAAATTACAGATAGTCGATATTCCTTCCTACAACACATGAACGATTAAAGATATTTAGACAATCAGATAGCCAATTGTTTCATGAACAGCATGCATTACTCATGGTGGTAATTTCACAGAATAAACCAGAAAACATTTAAACTCAAGCATTGAGTGAAAATTAGGAGGACTTTCTGATTTTTAGTCTCTTGGGCAAGGGTGAAGGACTTCCATCCAAGTGGGAAGAAAGGAGTTTTTTATTTCCAGGCTAGGGAGAGAAAGGACAGAAATCCAAGAGCAATGGGCAACCGTACCACCAGTCCGGCAGAAGCACAGCTGGGCAGAGAAAAACATGCAGTAAAGTTGCAGGTACGATCGTACTGTACAAGGTCACATAGGGTAGCAGAAAAAAAATTCTAGATTTTTCTGGATTTTTTTTCTATAGATTTTCTGTGTAGAATTTCAAACGAAGTTACTGTTCTGAAGGGCAGATTTTGCCAAGTTTGTTGTGTAAATTTTCAGGGCCATTTTTGAATTTTTCTAGTAAAGGAGCCTTGTAAGCTTGGAATTTAATAATTTATCTAATGAAATTTTGATTTTGAAGGATAGAAATCTGTATGTGTTTTGTGATATGTTTCCTATGTTGCTTCCACTGTAATTTTCAGTTCATAGATATCAACAATGTAATTTAATCAATGAGTTGTTAAAATCATTTTCAACAAGTGAATCACTAGAAATCACCTTATCTAGGGTTAAAAGTTAAGGATAGACTGTCATTCTTGTTAACGATAGTACAACTGCGAGAGCCATTTTCTGAATGGCACCCTAGTTAGTTAACTAGAGTTCCTAGTCAATTAACGAGGCAGAGTAAGTCCATAGCAGGTACCGTAGGGCCCCCTGCAGTCTACTAGAATTCTTAGTCCGGGACCAAGTAGATTGATGCCATGGCAAAGTCCCTAGCATGTGACTAGAGCCCCTATCTGTCTCTAGAGCATTCTAGTCAGGGACCAAACAGTGCTTTGTAAAAAGGACCAAGCAAATCCTGCAGGCTAAGAAAGAGACATGTTGGTTTGGGACCAGGCAGATTCTTGATCTAGGACCAAGCAGGTCCTTCAGGTATAGTCCTGGCCAGTTAACCAAAATGATGATGTGATGTCCTCCTCTCCTAAATGGTTAAGCTAGGTTGTTTCTTCAACGGACTGGCCACCCCTTGATGATGTCACTAGCACTTGACCTTTAGGAACAGTCAAGAGGACCAGAGGATCACATCATCCAGTTTGGACCTTTCTTATATTCTGATGATAAAAATTGCAGTTATTGTATGGAACACTTGTGGACCACATACCTTGAGAGAGAGATAAAAGTTTGGTTGCTTCTCCTTGTGGGTAAAAGGGTTGTCCTCCCACCTTGGTCTTGTGGGTAAAAGAGTTTTCTTCCTGCCTTGTTGTTACACCTTGGTCTTGTGGGTAAAAGGGTTGTCTTCCCACTTGGTTGTGACACCTCTTGTTGACTTGCTGTTAACCTTGTGTTTGGTTTGGTCTTGTGTTGACATCTCCCTTGTTGTGCTAACGCCCCCTCTTGAGTGTGGTACCTTGACCCTTTTGTTATGATGAGTTAACTTTAATTTATATTTGTATTTAGAAACCTGTTATCACCAAACATGTAGTTGCCTCTATGAGGTGGATCTAGGATGAACGGTAGAGGGATGCGCAACTAAAGAGGTGGAACCAAGATAGCCTTGACTCCCAAATGGATGGTTGTCACGCCAATCAACGCAATCTTCACTTGATGTTGTCTTAGCCCAAGACAACAATGGGGGAGACCCAGATCTATTCCCGATAGGAGAGATCACACCAAACCACCAAATCAAATCAAATGGAGTTGAAGTACGTAAGGTGTAAGGTGAAGTAAACCCTAGATCTATGGATGAAGTCACAAGGTGAATTAGGACTTGGATCAGGGGTTTATGAGATATGAAATTTGATCCAAGTTTAAAATACAAGTGACTTATGAGCCTATTAATAGATCCAAAATCAAGGTACTAGCAAAAAATGACAATATCCATTGCCTCGAGAAACGTGACCAATGCAAGGAGAGTAAGAACAAGATTGGGGCTATCTAGTACCACGGGATAGACTCGAAGGAAGGTATAACAGTATCAAAGTACGATAGACTCAAAGGAAGGTATAACAGTATCAAAGTACCCGAGCCTCAAGGACAAGATCAAATCGCAAGAGAAAATGGCCAAATGAAGGGTAGCACTAGGGTTTAGAGAGAAGTGCCTTGGGATTTGGGCCCAATGGAGTCCCCTAGGCAAAATGTCTAGGTAGACTCACTTAGGGTTTGACCCGATCTACAAAACCCAAAAATGGTTTGCCAAAAGATCAAGTGGTTTGATCTATAATATTTTTTTATTTTTTATATTTAGGGTTTTAACATGAAAATGAAGATGCCAATGGATTGAGATCAAGAAAAGAAGAATTAACTTGTGGATCTTACTTGGATAACCTTGTAGATGCCTTGATGATAATGATCTATGATGTCCCGATCAATTTGAGAAGATTTGGAGGAAGCCTCTATGTAAATCGATTTACTCAAGGAAGCCAATGCGCACTCTCTCATGCACAACAAACGTCAACCATATCAGATTTGATTTGTCAAGAGAAAAGAACAAATGCTACAGAAAAATAGCAAGATGAAATCATAGATCACAATGATACTAATGAAAACCCCCTGATATAAGCGATGCAAAACAAACAAGTTGAGCAAGCCCAGCAAAAACGCCCAAGTGAAATCACCCTCCTGTAGACAAGACAATGTTTCCAAAAAATATAGATCTCACAACAAATACCCAAATGCTAGGAAGCAATACATTTTCCAATCACCATCGAAGAACACCAGATGCAAAGGAGATCCAAGAATTTCCACAAAAATAGTTTTCTATTATCGAGTTCCAAGAGCCGAAGACCCCCCTTTACGATGAGAAGCTCTCTCCTTTAAATAGGAATTGGAGAACCAAAATCATAACCACTTTTCAAATGAGTGGCTAAGATTAAAAGATCAAATGTTCTAATCAACGGTTGAGATAAGCTCAACATAGAGTACATGGATCAATACAATAATATAATATAAAAATGGACCAAATCACCCTAGAGGAGGGGATCCCACTCAATAAAAAATAAATAAAGCTCATGGTGGGTCCAAGGAGTGTTAACTAACTTTCCTAGTGTGTCTCCATGGCACAATAAAAATAATATAATTTTTTAAGAGCAAAATAGTGCCTCTCTAAGGAATTTGTGAGCCTCCAAAAGCTGCAGAAAATAATAAAATATGCTCGAGAGATGGATGTGGGTCCATCCAAGTGTTGAAACTGCTGGAGGAGGAGTGGAAAACATCAGACTCATCATCAAAACTCATCCCATGCCATTTCCTTGCCTCGGTATCCCAAATTGAATTCTTCAGTAGCCAATGTTTTTATTTTAAATCTACCTCGGGAAACGTAATATGCCCAAAATTGCCTCCTAGGGTGTCAGCGTTATCCAACTGAGCCCACCAGGCTCTCTGGGATGGGGGTAATATGGTAAAAACAAGTGGTTGGACCACCCCCTCCTCATACAGCGCCCTCAGATGATCTCTTTGTCCCGCCAAGCCATTCAGCATGGCAAAACTGCTCCAGAATGGTAAACTGAGCCAAACCATCCCTGTAACTGCCCGGAACTGAAAGCAAGTTGTCTCATTGGACTCGAGGAGTCCAAATCCATCTAAGGTGCATACTCATACACCCTACAAATCTCTGCATAATCAAGAATAATATCCAATATGCCCAGACAGATAAAATAGTAATCTTTAAATGATCAATAATACCCAGGCTAACATCCATCCGCTGCAAGTGTTTAAAGGTTAAGACATGCTCTACAAATCATTCAAATAACAATTATAACACGTAGCAATCATTTCACTAGCAATCTATCTACCAAATATAGAGTTTCATTAATTAAATATAACTTAGACCAGACTTTCAAGACCATACTCACTCCATAGTTGTAATCAATTTGCTAGTGAAGGGTGAAGGCTAAAATCAAAAGGCTAGGCTGAAGGGTGACTACCAACTCAACGTTGTGACACTTTGGATATGGAAAGGGGATACTCACTCTAGCATATGCAGGACAAGCAACAACACAGGGGATGGCAGTGTCTCACAAATGGATAAGTTACATTCAGAGGTGCTTATTCACCTTGACAAATGCTCACAATCCAAATCAATACAAGTGAGGCCAACAATCTTTAGATATAACTTTTAGGAGCCATTGCTTTTTGGGCCTTTAATTTTCCATAGCCTTGGTCCATGTATTTATTACACCGATTTTAATATTGAGGCTTTATGCATTCATGTATGTTTAAAAACACTATTTTCTATGAATGTTTTAAGATATTCATTTCAATGTAATTCAAAGCCAATTTCATTAGGCTTGCCTTGCATTCATGTATGTTTAAAAAAACTACTTTTCATGAATGGGTTTTTTCAATAAGGTATTCATTCATTTCCAAATACATTGTATTGATGGCAGCGCTACTTGTTTCAGTCTTTCAGGTTTAGCCAACACAACCTAGGCAACTCAGAGCCGAGACACAAATAAATAGGGAAGCTTGTCGAACAAAGAGGCTCTAGTGGGGAAAGGTCCTCTATGCCACAAGTCAAGTAGTAAGTCGGGTTGGAAACACAACTGGAAGGTAATGGATCAGTGGAGATAGTGAACCATGAAACCAACACAGCAAGCCAAAGTATGGTTGGAATGTGTTGCAGCTGCAACGTTTCCCAAATTTCTAAAATTTTGGACCCTCCTTGTTGATTTTGTTGAAGACCGTTTGTTCCCACTCTGCTACACGTTTGGATTGTTTGAGGTCAGTTTTTTTTGCTTGTCGGGAATTCGTTTTGGTCTGCGAATGCTATGGACTGTAGAACTTAGCAGGTTTCATGCTGTTTTATCGATTGCCTAAGTTTGGCCAAGGTTTAAAATGGGATCTTTAGTTGCCGCTTTTTCGTAAGTCGATTAGAGATTGCGCCAATGATTAAAGCCTTTCGTCGATCCCGCGTTTTACTGTTGAAAAAAGATCTTGCTTTGCGATGTTTCGAACGATGTTGTGACTCTGATCGGAGGTCAAGGGCTGATTGAGTTCCGTCGTTGCGGCCCCAGAATAGACTAAATGTCCATCGGACTACTTTTCCTTTCGCCGATGTCCTATTCTATTTTTCTCCAATGTTGACTAGTCTGCAGATTTTCTTGACCGTATAACTTTCGCCGTTGCGGCTATGTAGCGCACTAACTATCCGATGCTTCAGTAAATCTAACCCCCGACATTTTATCGCATCGATTTTTTGGTTTGTGTGCCGGAACCCCTAGACTGTAGGTCACCCGTCGTTGCGGCTACGTAGTGAACTAATCGTCGATGTCAAGTATTCTGATTCGCCAATGGAGGTTTTATATGCCCGTTTCTTAATTGTTTTCCCGCCGATTGTTATGAGCTTGTAACTAGCTTGATGAATGACAGGTTTGCTTTGTTTTTTATCAAGTCGAGATTTTCACATGAAAACGCAGTCCCAATTTTTCTTTTCCTTCAATACTCATTTTATTGGTATTATGGTTTATGTTTATTGAAAGTAATCTGGATAAATGATGAGTTTTCGTTTCATCACAGACAGAGATAGGAAATTTTCTCAGATCCATCTGAAGACCACTGTGGCGAAGGAGATGTAACTGGAGGACATAGCATGCTAAAGCATAAAGAAGCAAAGTTGTTTCTCAAGGAAAAGAAAATAATAAGACCAACAAGGTCTCAAAGGGACACAAGAATTGTTGAGCGTAATCATTAAAGAGCAAAGGCTCAAGCGTCGGCAGTTCGCCAGTTACCAAGCCGGCCCCGTTTTATAAAAAAAATTATCTGAAACGTAACGTTTGAATCATGAGCATTCGCAAGATGACAAAACTATGAGATTAAACGGTTGGTGGGCCACCCAAAGGTTTTGAGCTAGTTCTTGTATAAATATCCGAAAGTGAGTGGGAGGAAGGGAGGGGGGCTTTTTCCCAGTGAGACTCGTGAAATACTTGTTGTAAGAGGAACTATTTCGTTTTGCAATAATAAAATTATAATTTTGCCTGTTGGAAAAAGTGTTGTGTGGAATGTTCAAATGTGGTGAAATGAACAATGTTGAAGGGGAACTATTTCGTTTTCAGCTGTGTTTCATTAACTATGAGATCGTTCTAACTTTCTAAACCTATGTTCTTGTATGAATGTTCTCTGGTTTATTTTGTGATAATTTCCACTATGAGTAATGAATGTTTTAACAGATGACGAGCTATCTTGTCGTGCATATCTCTATTCATGTTTATGTGTTTTGATTCTAAGAGCAGCGATCTGTGATTTATCTTAACATATGAGCAGTAATACATCACTCATTAATTGATAATCTTGCTCCCTAGGGACAGCTTAGTTAGTCTTGTTTTCAATTGTGTGTGATTTAGATGCGAGAAAGTCTAAGACGAGAGGTACGAAACTGCGCATCACATTGTGACCGCTCCTCGTATTCTTTATCAATTTGCATGTTAGATAGGCATTTGCATATCATACTTAAAATCAAAAATACAAAAAATATACACGGTGGACCAGGCCGCAACCGGTAAAACCCTTTATTTTTGTTGCTTGACCTACGGTAGCCGAACTGCAAACCGGACAGATTCCCCATACCAAACAGTCACAGGCTAGTTGGGAACGTTGACTGGGGAGAATCCCTTGCTGTTGTTGCCTGCACATTTCCAGGCCTCAACAGTTTCTGGCGCTAGAAGGAGGGCCACCAGTGCATGGCTGGCCGGGGAAATCCATTTTCTCGAAGTTATTCCACCAGTGATAGTTTTCAAAGCAGTTTATTTCCTGATCCGAATACTAACGAAAATAGAGAACATTTGTTTTTTGTGGACAACCAAGTGGTTAATGATCTGAGAAGACATACGCGGGCCTATGTAAAGAGTATTGGAGGATTACCCACTATCCCTAATTTACCCCGAAGAGAATACAAGAAGAAAGACCGTCCCATCTTGGAAGATTCAGTGTTGGTTGGAGATTTGGAAGAATTAGTAGAAGTAGCATTACAGGAAGTTGTTCAGCCTTTGAATCAAGTAGGCCCAAGCACACCTTACTGTTCTCCTGTGCATACTCCTGTTCTCTCACCTCCTCACTCTCCACCCAGATTAATGGCAGGCGTAAATGCAAATCAGCCACTTAACCCACCAAATCCACCACCTGCTTGGAAAGCCAGATCACCCCTGAACTTAACACCTCTGTTGCATGACTTACCTCAAGCTTTTAAGAAGATGCTGCCCAAGTTTGATCCAAATGAGAAGAGTTTAATAGATGACCATTTGCAAAGTTTCTATTTGGCAATAGAAGGATTAAGGGCTGGGGAACATGAGGATGTAGTTTGTAGACTTTTTCCGCATACCCTTAAAGGAGCAGCAGCATCATGGTATTTTGGTTTGCCTGCAAACTCTATCCCAGACTGGGACACCTTCGAAAGGATTTTCAGAAGTAAATATGCAACCCAAAAAACTCATGCGGCTCTTATGAAAGGACTGTGCGCTTTAAAGAAAGAAAGAAAAGAGAAGGTGCATAGTTTTACCCAAAGATTTGCAGCTTATCTTAAGAATTTTTCTGAAACTAACAAACCCTCGGATAAAGTTCTGAATGAGTATTATACTTCAGCTCTAAGGCCCGATTTGGCCATGTTTGCCAAAATGAAAGCCAAACCGACGCTAGCAGAGAGTTATGAAGAAGCGGAGAGAGTAGAGGCTGAAAAGGAAAGCATCAAAGATTATCCTGAGCAATCAGGAGAAAAAAATGTTGGGAGGAAAGCTTTGTTATTTACTAAGCCTAAAGAAGAACAATCACATGATTTCGAAGGAATGGCAAAGATGATGCAGAAGCTCTCTAACAGCATAGTAGACCTGGAAAAGGAAAAGGAAGCCCAGAAGTTTTATAAGCCTTATTACAAGAAAAAAGAGGATAACAATCAATCCCAACCCCCTCCGCACAGTCCTAC
Organism: Pseudotsuga menziesii; assembly: GCA_001517045.1. Classification (NCBI taxonomy): domain Eukaryota; kingdom Viridiplantae; phylum Streptophyta; class Pinopsida; order Pinales; family Pinaceae; genus Pseudotsuga; species Pseudotsuga menziesii. The sequence goes on along the minus strand of LPNX011213903.1, from coordinate 838,560 downwards.
ATCAATGAACTTAACAAAGGTTGGGATGGATAACTTTTGCACTTTTCACCAACAACCCCATTCTGAAAAGAATTGTCCTCAATGGATAAATTTAATGACATTGGTGATGAATCAACTGTTGGATTCCAAATTAACTAAGGATAATGATGAAGAGGGAAAAGATAACAATAAATTAATAGAAAAACAAGAGGATGATGCCATGGTTTTATGGGACTGTGTATCGTTGTTTGATACCGAAGAAGAAAAGGAACCAAGACATGAAGATATCTTGGAAACGAATGTGACGACGAGGAGCCAAGGGTTGATTAAAGAAAACAGTCTTATGCTCCCAAAGATTAAGAGACTTCAAAAGAATGTAAAGAATTTTCAAAAAAACACCTCAGCTGATAAAATTCCGGAATTTACCATTACCAGCCAACATCCGAAGCAGGTCAACATGCATACCAGGCCCATTGAAGAGAAGATCAATAATGTTAAAACGAATCTCACAGAACATAAGATGGATTATGACGTTGTGGAGGATATCAAAAAGCTAAGGGCAAATATCTCGTTATTTGAGATGTGTAATGTGCCATAGCAGAAAGAAAAGTTACTGAAAGCACTTGAAATATCAGAGGAGGAGCTTCCCACCGACAATCAGCCCCACGAAGAAGAAATTGGTGAAGCCAGTGTGGGAGGTAAGCCTAAATGCAAGACTCCACCTTTTCTCCTTACTTCTGAAATTTTCAACCACAATGTGCACAACTGTCTAGTAGACTCGGGGGCATCAGTAAATGTTATGCCGCTGTCGATCTGCAAAAAGATAAATGGACAACCTAAACCATCTACCTGGAAGGTCATTCAGTTGGACAGAACGAATGTGAAGGTAATTGGGGAAATGGAAGATGTTCTCATTCGCTTATCTTCAAATGATAAGGTATGTCAATTCATTGATATTGTAGTAACGGACATACCTGAGGCTTATGGTCTTGTTTTGAGCAGAGATTGGTCGGCAAAACTGAATCGATATTTTGCTTCGGACTGGTCACATCTGTGGCTACCTTATAAAGGAAGCCCAAATCAAATTAAAGTTTTAAGAGAGCCCCACATGCAACACAATGTCACTCAGTTCGAAGGTAAAAATGAACCAATGAATTCGGTTTTGGGAAATTAGTTCATTGATCTAGAACCGGGAAACTATCATGCGGAAGAAGCCAGCGATACATCAAATACTCAGCCTGATCTCCTTCGGATTTTCACAGGCTGGTGAAATTGATTGCAAAATAGTAGACTTAGCTGTAGATGTAGATGTTGATTCATGTACAGTAGTGATAGGCGATTTTTGGACGCTTTTCTTTGATGGGTCTAAAACTTTGGAAGGGTCAGAAGCCGATTGTGTCCTGATTGATCCTAAGAAAAATAAACATTTTCTTTCCTGTAGGTTAGAGTTTGAATGCACCAATAACACGATCGAATATGAAGCATTAGTTTAGGGACTAAGAAAAGCAATTGAATTAAAGGTAGAAAATTTGAAAGTGTATGGGGATTCTGAAATAATTGTAAAACAGATTCGAAATCAAATACATTGCATTTCCCCTCATTTAAAAGCTTATCAAAATGAAGTATGGGATTTGCTTAAATGTTTTCATGCATTTAATATTGTATCGATTCCTAGACTTAAGAATGCAGCAGTTGATTTGTTAGCCACCTCAGTTGCGAGGCTTGTGCCCTCTAATAACCGGTGTTCTATTGAATTGCTTTTCAGGCCTTCGGTTCCAGACATGATTACCAATTTACGAGTTTTTGATGATGATCAACAGATTCTGGAATGTTTGACAAATGACGAGACTTTCAAAGGGGCAATCCTTGATGATGAGGAACATCAAGCCGAGCTAAAATTCGATAATTTTATTCCTAAAGGAGTCTGTACTTTAGAGCGGATGTTTGACCTAAACGATAAATTCAGAAGGCCAGTAAATGTGAAGACTCATAGCTCGTCTCTATAGTTAGACTTGATTAATTTAGGGACTGAAATTGAGCCTAAATATGTGAATTTGGGAAAGTGTTGCTCTCCAGGTGAAAAAAATAAGTTCATCAGTTTGTTCAAACAATACAAAGACGTTTTTGCCTAGACATATGAAGATCTGAAGACATATGACACCAATATTATTCAACATGTTATCCCCATCAGATCTGGGGTCAAGCCCTATCAACAGCCTTTGAGGAAAATGCATCCAAAGCTGGAGCCTCTAATTCAGAATGAAGTAAAGAAGTTGTTGGATGCTAAAATTATCTTCAAAGTTAGACACTCAGAATGGGTTTCAAATCTCGTACCAGTAAGAAAGAAATCTTGAGAAATTAGACTATGTCTGGATTTCAGAAACCTGAATCGCGCTTTGGATAAAGACAATTATCCTGTCCCACCCATGGAACAGATATTGTAGATGGTTTCGGGTTCTGAGTTATTTTTTTTATTAGATGGATTCTCTGGTTACAATCAAGTGTTAGTAGCTGAAGAAGACAGACTTAAAACTACATTCAGAACCAGATGGGGGACTTTTGCTTACAGAAAGATGCCCTTTGGACTCATAAACGCTGGAGCTACTTTCCAAAAGGCTATGGACATAGCTTTCCGAGGTCTGATTGGCCACAGTGTTGTAGTATACCTCGATGACATCACAATATTCTCAAAGAAAAGGGAAGAACACGCATTGCATCTAAAACAGATTTTTGAACGCTGCCGAAAATATGGTATCTCATTAAACCCCAAGAAGTGTGTGTTTGCTGTTACCGAAGGTAAGTTACTGGGTCACATGGTTTCTAAGAAGGGGATCTCCATAGACCCAGAGAGGATCAAAGCTATCAAACAAATTCCCTTACCCCATAATAAAAAGGGCATGTAATGATTTATGGGGACAATAAATTTCGTGTGAAGGTTTGTGCCGGATTTCGCTCAAATTGTTAAACCTTTGCAGCAAATGGTGAAACAAAGTGTACAATCCAAGTGGACTGATGTGGAGAATAATGCATTTAGTAAAATAAAGACATCTGTTGCACATGCACCCTCCCTCAAAAGTCCGGATTTTGAGGAAGATTTTATTTTGTACACTTTCGCATCTGACGATTCACTAGCAGCGGTACTTACCCAGAAGGAAGATGGGGTAGATGAGTTCCCCATATCATTTATGAGCACTGGTCTGCAGGGGGGCGAATTGAATTACCCAGCTATGGATAAACAAGCTTACGCGGTTTCAAAGCGGTAAAACAATTCAGGCCGTATATACTTAAAAACCGGACAAAAGTAATAGTTCCACACCCAGCTGTGAGGACTATTTTCATGCAAAAAGAATTAGGAGAAAGAAGAGGCAACTAGGTAACAGCTTTACAGGTGTATGACCTCGAATTCAAGCCAGCCTCTGTAGTTAAAGGGCAAGGATTGTGCAAACTAATGACTGAAAGTAAAGACAGTGAAGAAAATAACTGGGAAGACGAAGCTGAGTTGCATTTGATGGATATATGTCATCTTTTCACAGCTCCAGACTTCTAGTATTGAGACCTTGTGCATTACCTTCAGGAGGGATTGTTACCGGAACATTGGAATTCTAAGCAAAGAAGAGCACTGTGTCTTAAATCAGCCTCATATCAGATTATTGAAGGAATATTATTCAGGAAGAATTATGATGGAGTTCTTCTTAGATGCTTAGAGAAAGAAAATGGGAGGAAGGTCATGATAGACTTACATGATAGGCCTGTCGGAGGGCATTTTTCCGGAGATACAACAGCCCATAAAATTCTCAGAGCCGGATACTATTGGCCCACACTGTTCAAAGATGCACATGCCCATGTCAGAAAGTGCGACATCTGTCAAAGGTGTGGTGGAAGACAAGCTAAAGCAGCAGGACCATTAAAGCCTGTGATGATAACAGAACCGTTTGAGCAGTGGGGAATGGATATCATTGGAGAGATAAAGCCAAATTCTTCCTTGCAACACAAGTATATTTTGACGGCAAACGATTACTTCACTCAATGGGTCGAAGCCATTCCGTTGCGTAAAGTGAATGAAGATGCGGTCATGGACTTCTTGCAAGATCATATTATGACCAGGTTTGGGGTTCCAATTTCTCTAGTTTTCGATAATGCTACTTATTTTTCCTCTATTATATTAACTGCATTTGCTCATGAAAAAGGAATTAAGTTGCATTATTCTGCAAATTATTATCCACAAGGAAATGGTTTGGCAGAATCTACAAACAAGAATATGATTAGAATCTTAAAAAAGATTGTGATAGAACACCAGAGAAGTTGGCATTCAGCATTACCAAATGCTCTTTGGGCTGATAGGGTCACCCCCAAGACTTCTTTAGGTTTGTCCTCATATACCCTTGTTTATGGAAAAGAGACCATTCTGCCCCCCAATATCATGCTACCCTCTTCCATAATAGCTCAGGAGTCAAGAGGATCAAATAATGAAGTCTTGCAGATAAGAATCCATAATCTTTTGAAGGCAGAGGAATCTCGATCCAAAGCCAAAGAACCTTTTAAGCAACAACAAGAGGTAGTAAAGAGGTAGCTTGATAAGCACAAAGCTGGAACAAAAGAATTTGAAGTGGGAGATTTTGATCTTAAGTGGGATCACCCACATGATGAGAAGGGAAAGCACACAAAGTTTCAACAGTTATGGGTAGGCCCTTTCCAGATTGCAGCAAAACTTGGCCCCTCAACCTATAAATTGCAAGATTTACAGGGATGAGAGGAGAACTTACCAGTAAATGGTTTAGTTCTTAAACCTTAATTTTCTTGATTTTTGTTTTGTTTTTGTTTTTGTTTTGTACATAAATAAATTGATTTGTTTTTCCACTTTGATTTGTTCCTTTCCTTTTTGTTTAGTTTAATTTTCTTTTGATTTCAATAAAAGAGGCAAACTTTTGGTTGCATGGAAAGCATCAAAGCCCTAGATAAATTGAGATTTTTTGGGCATCAGACTGTATCTTATTGCTTGAATCTGATGGAATTTCTTCTAGTAAGTAGTTTTCCTAAATGGCTATGAACACATTGAAGTCTGACGTAATCCCTGAAATAAATGAGAATCAAAAAGTCTGGAATACTATTTCGAGGCTCGATCCATTTCACATCTAAAACGTCCTAGGGGGTGACGGCAAAAGACCCATGGAAAGGGGAGCAAGGTAAACGGTATATTATATCTAAATGATCCCATGCCAAGAATTGAAAGCCTAAAGGCTAATAAGAGTCAAAACTCCTAAAAGAAGCAATACATATTAAAGCAAAATATCGAAACATATTGATACAAATTTGCCAAAAGTTCTTCTCCGTCCGTGAGCTGAAAAGTAAATACATCTCTCACACAAAAGGACATTATGGATAGAAGAGCTTGAATAAAATTCAGAAAGAAAGGCATAAGGAGGACTCAAAAGAACAAACGCTCCAAAAGGCAGAAAAGCGCAAAATGGCATGGGAATGGGGAACAAATGAATATTTATGTTACCATGTGTTCCAATCCTGTGGTGTCTAAGCTGGAAGCTACCCAAAGACAAAGGTAAAATGAAATTCATCTACTTAGCCTCAAAAGAGTTATCTTGACATTGAGATTTTGGTTTCCATTTCCTAAATTTGGACTATCATCAATGATTAAAAGTACATATATTTGCCATTATAGGAATCCAGACATCTAGAAGATTTCAACATGTCAGTTTTTACTGCTAAATAGTCTGTTACTTAAGGAGAAGTTTATTCAGAGATCTAGGTTCACCAGTTAGCCGCCAATTGTTGCAACTGCAACGTTTCCCAAATTTCTAAAATTTTGGACCCTCCTTGTTGATTTTGTTGAAGACCGTTTGTTCCCACTCTACTACACGTTTGGATTGTTTGAGGCTAGTTTTTCTTGCTTGTCGGGAATTCGTTTTGGTCTGCGAATGCTGTGGACTGTAGAACTTAGCAGGTTTCATGTTGTTTTATCGATTGTCGAAGTTTGGCCGAGGTTTAAAATGGGATCTTTAGTTGCCGCTTTTTCGAAAGTCGATTAGAGATTGCGCCGATGATTAAAGCCTTTCGCCGATCCCGCATTTTATTGTTGAAAAAAGATCTTGCTTTGCGATGTTTCAGACGATGTTGTGACTCTGATCGGAGGTCGAGGGCTAATTGAGTTCCGCCGTTGCGGCCCCAGAATAGGCTAAATGCCCATCGGACTGCTTTTCCTTTCGCCGATGTCCTGTTCTATTTTTCTCTGATGTTGACTAGTCTGCAGATTTTCTTGACCGTATAACTTCCGTCATTGCGGCTATGTAGCGCACTAACTATCCGATGCTTCAGTAGATCTGACCCCCGATGTTTTATCGCGCCAATTTTTTGGTTTGTGTGCCGAAAACCCTAGACTGTAGGTCAGCCGCCGTTGCGGCTACGTAGTGAACTAATCGTCGATGTCAAGTGCTCTGATTCGCCGATGGGGCTTTTATATGCTCGTTTCTTAATCGTTTTCCCGCCAATTGTTATGAGCTTGTAACTAGCTTCATGAATGACGGGTTTGCTTTGTTTTTTATCAAGTCGAGATTTTCACGTGAAAACGCAGTCCCGGTTTTTCTTTTCTTTCAATACTCATTTTATTGGTATTATGGTTTATGTTTATTGAAAGTAATATGGATAAATGATGAGTTTTCGTTTGATCGCAGACAGACATAGGAAATTTTCTCAGATCCATCTGAAGACCACTGCGGCGAAGGAGATGTAGCTGGAGGACAGAGCATGCTAAAGCATAAAGAAGCAAAGTTGTTTCTCGAGGAAAAGAAAATAATAAGACCAACAAGGTCTCAAAGGGACCCAGGAATTGTTGAGCGTAATCATTAAAGAGCAAAGGCTCAAGCGTCGGCAGTTTGTCAGTGACCAAGCCGGCCCCATTTTATAAAAGTTTTTATCTGAAACGTAATGTTTGAATCATGAGCATTCGCAAGATGACAAAACTATGAGAATAAACGGTTGGTGGGAAACCCAAAGGTTTTGCACTGATTCTTGTATAAATATCCAAAAGTGAGTGAGAGGAAGGGAGGGGGGCTTTTCCCCAGTGAGACTTGTGAAATACTTGTTGTAAGAGGAACTATTTCATTTTACAATAATAAAATTACAATTTTGCCTGTTGGAGAAAGTGTTGTGTGGAATGTTCAAATGTGGTGAAATGAACAATGTTGAAGGGGAACTATTTCGTTTTCAGCTATGTTTCATTAACTGTGAGATCGTTCTAACTTTCTGAACCTATGTTCTTGTATGAATGTTCTCTGGTTTATTTTGTGATAATTTTCACTATGAGTAATGAATGTTTTAACAGATGACGAGCTATCTTGTCGTGCATATCTCTATTCATGTTTATGTGTTTTGATTCTAAGAGCAACTATCTATGATTTATCTTAACATATGAGCAATAATACATTACTCATTAATTGATAATCTTGCTCCCTAGGGACAGCTTAGTTAGTCTTGCTTTCAATTGTGTGTGATTTAGATGCAAGAGAGTCTAAGACGAGAGGTAAGAACCTGCGCATCACATTGTGACCGCTCCTCGTATTCTTTATCAATCTACATGTTAGATAGGCACTTGCATATCATACTTAAAGTAAAAAATACAAAAAATATACACGATGGACTGGGCCGCAACCGGTAAAACCCTTTATTTTTGTTGCTTGACCTACGGTAGCCAAACCGCAAACCGGACGGATTCCCCATACCAAACAATCACGGGCTAGTTGGGAACGTTAACTGGGGAGAATCCCTTGCTGTTGTTGCCTACGAATTTCCAGGCCTCAACAGAATGATTACCTCTATTCTCCCTAAGGAGGGTAAAACCAATGAGTATGAGTCAGGAACTTCTAGGTCTAAGCAGGGACATACATACCTAATATCAATTCATCCAAGACCACATATTTATATGACCGCCAAATCATGACACTAGATGCTAAGACATGTCACAAGAATGAGTATAAGAGCAATAATAACCATAACACGAGATAACATATATTGGGTCATAAACATGTAAATAATAAATTTGAACCAACAACTGTCCAATGATAAGATACCGATGCAACTCTGGGCGCTACTAGCTGCTTTGCAAATGGCTAAATGACTACATCAGTCCTCAAATCTGAGTGTTCTGAGACTCAGTCATGGCATGGGAGAGTACTATAGTCCATCATCAAATAATGATCCATCATAGATGCTCATTTCAACATCTCCTATGTAAGGGAACTGGCTCAAAAGTGTACTGAAATCTAAAAAATAGAATATGGTATCTCGGCTACTATATATGTGATAACATCTGGCTCCTGCTGGGACAAGTGCTCTGCTGAATAGAGCGCTTGAGAACCTCAGAATCTCTAGTCCTCGCAATATGTTGCTTGCATCCTCGATCCATCATTCCAGCTCTGCAACCACTACTAAAATGTCACTAACTACCTGCAAAATGTCTAGAGCTATACCAAACTCACATACCGATCGTCAAAACACTATGTGGATAAAATAAAGTACTAAAACTGAAAAGCATAAAATAAATCTAATCTATAACCATAACTTTTAAGAAAAGTTTAATTTTATTGTGCAGGAAAAATGGCTAAAACTCAAGACTACACTAGGAGCTTTGAAAAGAAGCTTCAAGGAAAAGACAAGCAATGCTAGACTAAAAAGCTAAACTACTACCCAAAAGAGACTTATTCAAGTCCTACCTACTCTAACCAATTTAAACAAGTGTTAAGTAAAATCGTAGATCCAATGCAACCACTTATTGAACGAATCTATTGAGCTTTCTTTACAGTTAATGATACAACAAGTCCAAGATGGCTTGTAAGTAATGTGAATTAAAATTGAAGCCATTATAACTTGTTGTTTGAAAATCAAATAAGGATAAAGAGAAATGAAATCATGCCAGAGATGAGATTGATTGTTGCAAACTTCTTCCATCCATAGATCGACAGGATAATAAAATTTATGCAAGTTTAAATTTGATGAAAGAAAAGAATACGATACATGATTCATTCCTCTACTGTCCATCCTAGATCCACCTCATAGAGGAAACTACAAGTTTGGTGATAACAAAACCCTTCTTAATGTATGACGTCTTATTAGATTTTGATTGTTGCATAACCAAGATCATTAAAAGAAAAAGAAAGCATAGAAACAAAACAAAGAGTGGAACTCGTTTAACCGTGATAACCAAAGATCATCTCCCAACCATAGACAAAGCAATGTCACCCCCAAGCTCGCCCTTCCAAGAGAGATAAATTGCTTAGAGATAGAAGTACATCCAGATCGTAGTAGCACAATCCCAAAAAAACAAGAGAGAAACTTTTCCAAAATGGAGAATCCCATAAAACGGTCTTTCTCTAGCAATATCGAACTTCTTCTCTCTCCTTGAGCGAACTTTCTTAAAGGCTTGATGTCAAAATGAAGGAGGGTGCCTTCTATTTATACACTAAGTCATTGGAAATCTATTTTTCCATTGGGGCCGACTAGACTAATTTACTGAGATCGACTTGTGTAAAACAATAATAAAAATACATTTTATTATTGATATTTCTGGGCCGACTTAAATGAGGATGCCTCACATGGCTACTACAACAACACTCCCTCTTAGCAAGGACGCATCATCAGTGTCGTCAACTGAAACAGATCTGGATATCAACGGTACATCACAGCAATCTTGAACATCTCTATGGAAGGGCCACCAACATAATCTCAGTTTGTCGAGAAATGTATATTAGTCTATGTGTGTCAGCTCAATCCAGTTCATTGGAGAACATGCACTAGATCCTCAACTCTTCCCAGTACGTCAGGATTTCATACATGCATCTACTCAACCCAGTTCGTCGAAGAAGCATGCACCAAGTCAACATGCTTCAACTCAACCTAGTTCGTCAGAGAACATGCATGTACACAATGCAATGTTATCGGAACCGGCGAAGCCCAAAATGTGAACCGGACCGGAACCGGCAAAAAACCGGGTAAAAAACCGGCTGACTAAAAAATACATAAAATATTCATATTTTGTAAAAAACATATATATATTCATGTGCATACATATGAATCCAGACCATTAATACAAAAATATGCAAAGTTTCTCATATATATAGCAAATTGGGTGCAAATATCCAAAGTAACACCTAGTGCAATACATCTCTGAGGTTCTAAACCAAAGTACATTAACAAAGAGGCCAAAGTACATCAGCAAAGTTTTATTTTCTGGTTTTTAAAAAAAAAATGAGTTTCCCAAGTCCCCAGTCCAGACCGGCCGGTTCATTGTCATTTATCTCTGTGTAACAACATATTCATTGTTTCATCATTGCAATCTATATATCCCACTGTGTAATGACTAATCACTAGCACATTATATCACTATGTAGTAACTAATTACTAAGAATCATTACAGATCTGATCACTGTCTAAACATCATTGATTCATCAATATGCATACTACTATGTAACATGCTAGGCATCTGATCACTTCACTGTGTAATATTATAGGCATCATCTAACATCATATCATTGATAATATATGCATCTTTGTGTAAATCACCGTGTACTATAATTCCTGAGTCATTATTGTTAGTTAATTACTTTGTAGACAAACATACCAACATGTGAGACATCGAGGGTGATCAAGGAATCATCCCAATCAAAAGTCTGCTCAAGTCATCAAAACAAAATCTGCTCATGAACTTGAGTGTCTGTCTTCCAAAAATCAGGACTTGCTAACCTCAGGCTTGTTTACTGTGCAAGCTTAACCTATTATTGTGGTTGTCTTAGTTGCATTCCTTAACTCGAATCCCAGAGATAAAATAACTTTTACAAACTTCAATTTGCTGCTGCTAAATAAAATCAGACTTCAACTTTCTTGACTATTGCTGCCACAGTAAACTGACCAAAGTACATCAGAGGCTCCAAAGTACATCAGCAAAGTTTTATTTTCTGGTTTTTTTTTTTTAAATTGAGTTTCCTGAGTCCCCCATCCAGACCAGCCGGTTCGGCCGGTTTTCGCCGGTTCCGGCCGGTTCCATACTCGGTCTGGAAAAAAAAAACGGTTTTTTCAAAAAAATTTGCTGACCAGACCGGCCAACCCTGTAAACCGGTCAGACCAGCCGGTTTTGCCGGTTCCGGTCCAGTTCCGATAACACTAACACAACGTGAGTCTACGCCATTGCTAGTGAGTCTATCCATGTCATGGGCTACAACCCATAAATCTCCCAATTATACAAGTTGTTGGGCATCAACCTAGTAATGAGTCAACACAGAACTCATATACAGAATGGGGAGTCCATACGTAATAACTTGACTCGGTCTATATTCATACAACCAGCGCTTTTTCATGATGAATGTACCATTACAGAGCCAGTCCTTTTTCATACTAGATGTAATGACATAAGTCTTCCTACAAAGCTAGCCTTGTTTCATGCTGGATATGAAGACCATAAGTCTTTCACAGAGCCAGCCCTGTTTCATGTGGGATGTGAAGACCACATAATGTTGTCCAGCAGAGCCAACCTTGTTTCATGCTGGACATGAAGACCACATATGTCTTCCGGTAGAGCCAACCTTGTTTCATGGTTGATATGAAGACAAGTTCACACATAACCAACACTATGACCATTAATCCATCCCATGGATGAATCTCAGATAGTCATGCATAGTCCTCAAAGACCTTGACTATTACCTCATTTCTAAGATGTCTCTGATAGTCCTCAAAGATCTTGACTATGCACATAGTCATCGAGACCTTGACTATTACCCCATCCCCATGATGAGTCTCGAATAGTCATCGGAGGTCTTAACTATGTCTCTACTCATGTCAGCATACAGAGTCATGTACCATAACTTACTGGCATCGAAGCTATGTATAACATAACTTACCAGTGTCGGAGCCAGGTATTCAGGCATGACTTACCCAATGAGCTACATATCCCTGTACCATAACTTACTAGCATCAAAGCTATGTATAACATAACTTACCAGTGTCGAATCCAAGTATCACTGCATAGCTCACAGGTGTCCACCAAGAACTCAGGAGTTCATACAGAATCACCGTCATAGTTCACAGGTGCCCACAAATTATCTCCAACATATGTTTACCTAGAACTCAGGTGTTTTCCCAGAATCATCGTCATAGTTCATAGGTGTAGAATCACTTGTCCTCGGATGTGTACCTAAAACTCAGGTGTTCCCAAAATCATCGTCATTGTTCATAGGTGTGCACATTAGCACACGGAGTTCACACAAAACTCATCCTTCCCTCTTAGCAAGGGGTATAATCTTGGAACCAATCTCCTCGCTCCATCACAGAGTGTTAGGGAGTAGAGTACGGTCCCATCTTGTCATACAAGTACTAGTGTGTGCCAGCCTCTCCATCCCTTTTTCAGGGTGTCCGAGAGATTTCCTCACTCCTTACGGAGTCATCGAGAGAATATAGTCCTACACACATGTCAGCGGGCAGAGACATCAAATATATCAGGGCAGACAGTTATGTCCTTCCTTATTCTAGATATGAAAATAAAAATAAATCATATCACTGAAATCATGTACCTGAGAGAGAGTATCAAGAGGCTAGTTTCCCCACCCCATCTCAGGGTGTCCGAGAATCCTCCCTCTGCGCTAGAGCGTTCTACTCCCTCTGCATCTGAGCATCTTGCTCTATCTGTAGATGAGCATCCTGCTCCCTCTTTGGAGAATCCATAAATACGATGTGCGTATCCATCCAGGTGACAACCAGGTACATCAAGGATCCTTCAATTGTCAGTCTGGATCAAAACAACATCGCCATCAGAGTAGCCACAGTCATCATGTTCGATCTGCTCAAGATCTCAACTGTGCTTTTCCTTAACTTAGGAAGACTTCATCCAGTTTTTGCCACACCATCCATAAGTGAACCAATAAGATAGGATCCTCATCTTAAGGGCTAACTCCCTCTGCCTCCTCAAAAATCTGTCAGTTTTTATAACTCAGTCGGTCCTTCCCCATGATTTTGATGTCACATGGGAGGGACATAAGTTGTACTTTTCCTAGTGAACTTTTTTAATGTAAAGTGTGTTTTATATTATTAAAGTGACTTTTGTACTTTATAAACTTGAGTGACTTTAAGTTGTGGGACCCAAAAAGTGCATTTAATGTAATTAATAAAGTGAATATCTGCATTAATTGAGAGCCCTCAGATAAAGCTAATCTCATCCTTTGATTAAGTTGGTTGAGTTAATTAGGGTTAGTTTGGGTGAAATAAAGTAAAAAAGAATGTCTTGGGAAAAGAGAGAGACATCATACCAAGGAAAAAGAAAAGAGAGAAGAGAGAGACCAGATTTATGGAGAGAGGGAAGTGCACAGTTTCCAAGATATTCAGATTGCAAAGTTCCCAAGACAGACCGTACACAAGAATTTTCTAAAGCAAGAGGGTTGAGACTTCAAGACAGAGAATAGCCGCATTTGCCAAGGCAAACTGAAGGACTCTTTCTGCATAAATCTGTACCGGTTCATACTTGACTTCTAGCACATTTCCTGAGGTAAAATTTGCTGCTGTTATTTCTGACAAGTCGTACACTGTCAGTCAGTTTTGTGGCACAAATTCCCAGATAAATTAGACTGTTGTTTTCCTGGCACGTGTGGGCAGTTTTTGCATCCATTTTCTATTCACATGAATAAGAAAGGTTAGCAGAGCAGACATGTGTTGCATTTGCATTTTTGAATTTGTTGAGATGGAAATCAGTGAAATTTTTGAGTTGTAAAAGAAGTTTCAATCTTGCTCTTCTTTAATAGAAATAATTTCTCTCAAGGGTTTTCCTCTAGTGAGGTTTTTCCCTGGGCTTGGCCCTAAATTTCTGTGTTGCACATTTATCTTCAGATTGAAGTTGAGTGCATTGGCCTTTATACTTTATCTATCAGATAAATTCATCTTATTAATTTTTAGTTCATAAAAGTTATAAATTAGATTTGCAGTTAAATGTTTGATAAAAGTCCTATATAAGATTTTGTGATTGTTTATCAAATTTCTTCATGGTATCAAAGCGTGATTGTTAAAGGTGAGTTAAGTTGTGTGATACAAAACAAAAGAGATACAAGAAAGGGTTAGCGAAAGATTATCAGTTGAAGTCATGACCTCAGCAGCATTGTGATTTGAAGACAGGCTGGACGGATCTGATAAATTCATCTGTTGGAAAGAGCACATAACAGTATTGTTCAAAGAGTTGGAGCTATGGGATATTGTTGGTGCTTCTGACACCATCACTGTTCCCACAGATGTTTTGAAGACTGCTTTTGACAAGAAAGATATCAAGGCACAAAGAATCCTTTTGGACTCTATAAAAGATCATGTGATACCTCACATCACAGGTAAGTCACATGCTTTTGAAATTTGGAAAGCTTTATGTACTCTTTATCAAAGTAAGAATCAGAATATAAAGATGGTTCTCAGAGAAAAACTAAGGAATACCAAGATGAAGGATGCTGATACAGTAACCACTTATCTCACCAAAATTTCTCAAGTTAGAGATGAACTAGGTGTTGTTGGTGAGAAAGTGGAGGAGGAAGAGCTTGTTAGATATGCTCTTAATGGGTTCACTGCAAAATGGCACACATTTGTGCAAGGAGTAGTTGCTAGAGAAAGACTTCCTAATTGGACAAGGTTATGGGATGACTTTGTTCACGAAGAGACTCGAGAGGGGACATTCCAGAATACCACTCAGAGCAGTGAAGAAGATGTAGCCCTTCTTACCAAAGGCAAAGGTAAAAGGGGGAAGAAAAGGGAGAAAGACCTTAGTAAGGTTCGTTGTTATAACTGCAACAAGTTCGACCACTATGCTAGTCAATGTCCTAAGAAGAAGGATGAGGACAAAGAGGGAGAAGCATCAACACAAGTACAAGAATATGTTGCCCATTTTGAAAAGGAATTTTCTTTGGCATCATTTGAGACTAGTATAGGTAGTTCAGTAGATTACCATGACACATGGATAGTTGACAGCGGGTCAATTAGCCATATGACCGGAAAGTATAGAGTTTTTCAAAGTATAGAAGAAATTGCTCCAGGACACTTTATTGAAACAGATATTGGAAATCCTCATGCAAAGAAAAGAGGAGTTTGAACTGTGAGACTCCAATTAGATCTGGGAAAAATTCTTGAAGTAAACAGGGTACTATTTGTTCCAGGCATGAAAGTTAGCAAACTTTCTATGTAATCATTGGAGGATGACGGGTATGGACTCTTTGTCAAGACAAGACAAATGTTTCTATATCAGGTAGAGAACCCAATTGGTACCACAATTTTATTTGGAGAAGTGATGTTTCCAGGGTTAGGTGGATGGTTATTTGAGATTGAATCTGAAGATGAGGCAAGTGCAGAGATGATACCTTCTAATGAAGAGAGTTATACTGGTAGGAGAATCAGTCAGTATGAAGGTTGTGAGCAGATGCAAGGGTTAAGAGAGGATTCCCCTCACAATTCTCAGCTTAAGAGTTGTTTTTTGACATGGATCTCCAGGTCACATCCAGAGCAAGAGGGAGTTGGTTCAGAGGACAGAGACCCAGGTGGTGGAGGTGCATGCATTATCAGAAGGACCTCCCGCGTTCAGAGGGAGTGTTAGTTTAAACAACTCAGTTGGTCCTTCCCCATGATTTTGACGTCGCATGGGGGGGGCATAAGTTGTATTATTACTAGTGAACTGTTTTAATGTGAAGTGTGTTTTATATTATTAAAGTGACTTTAAGTTGTGGGACCCAAAAAGTGCATTTAATGTATTTAATAAAGTGAATATGTGCATTAAATGAGAGCCCTTCGATAAAGCTAATATCATCCTTTGATTAAGTTGGTTGAGTTAGTTAGGGTTAGTTTGGGCGAAATAAAGTATAAAAGACCGTCTAGGGAAAAGAGAGAGACATCATACCAAGGAAAAACAAAAAAGAGAAGAGAGAGATCAAATTTTTGGAAAGAAGGAAGACCACAGTTTCCAGGATATTCAGCTTGCACAGTTCCCAAGACAGACTGTACAATAGATTTTTATACAGCAAGAGGGTGCAAACTTCAAGATAGAGAAAGGGTGCATTTCCTGAGGCAAATAGAAGGACTCTCTCTACATAAATCCGTACCAGTTCACACTTGAATTTTGGCACATTTCCCGAGGTAAAAAAATTTGTTGTTATTTCTAACAGGTCGTACACTATCAGTCAATTATGTGGCACGAATTCCTAGAAAAATCCCATTGTTGTTTTCCCGGCACGTGTGGGTAGTTTTTGCATTCATTTTCTGTTGGCATGAATCCCAAGAAAGGTTAGCGAAGCAGAGATGTGTGGCATTTGCATTTCTGAATTTGTTGAGATGGAAATCAGTGAGATTTTTGAGTTGTAAAAGAAGTTTCAATCTTGCCCTTCTTCAATAGAAATAATTTCTCTCAAGGGTTTTCCTCTGGTGATGTTTTGCCCTAGGCTTGGCCCTAAATTTTTGTGTTGTCACATCTATCTTCAGATTGAAGTTGAGTGCATTGGTGTTTATACTTTAACAATCAGATAAATTCATCTTAGTTCAAAAAAGTTATAAATCAGATTTGGAGTCAAATGTTTGATAAAAGTCCTATATAAGATTTTGAGATTGTTTATCAAATTTCTTCAAAATCAGTTAAGGAACCCTTGTCCTCCAAAATCCATCTGTCATGACTCTGCCTGGAAAGTAACCGCTTTCCATAATCGTCAAAGAGACGAACAACTGTAGGAGAGAAACTGGCATCCGTTGAAGCCTTCTGCTTCCAATCGCCAATCTCTACATGAGATCATCTGGGCATGTGTGTCATGTATCCACATATCCGGTCCTCATCTGTCTGTTGTTACTATTGAACAGTCATGACTTCCACTCTATGTTTTAAAAATTGGTCCAGCCGAAACCGAAACCAACTGTGTTGACCGGCCAGACCATCACCAACCTTGAACTGGTAGGAAACTCGACCTAGGGACCGGTTCGGTACCAAATCAATCGGCCGGATGCCTGAACCGACCAGTTCAGTACCAAATCGGTCTGAACCAGCCGAGACCTACTAAAACCCGGTCGAATTCCTCATTGACTGTCTCATTGTTTTAAAAAAAAACTAACCCTCAACAAGTTTCGTAGCACTGCTTTTGCACCACTTGTTTTTGCATTGTTTAAACTTTGAAGTATCATTGTGTCAGCAAATTGTGGACGGTATTGATTTCAAGGAACAACTCACATTTCAAAATAAGAAGTTAGCATAATATTAACAATAATAACCAATCCCTCAACATGAAAATGTAAGTCCATGACACCATGTCAATCCACGATCCAGATAACCAAACTTTGAAGACAACTTCAATCCCCTCACACTATGTTCCTAGATGAAACCCTCTTTTCACATCACTACAACCCTGTATGTGAAATTTAAGTATTTAAAGTCGAATCAAGGAAGAGACCAAATTTATAGCATAACAAGAATCCTCCTTTTAAGGAAAATCAAACAGATCATATATATAATCTTTAATCATATTATAATGTATTGCGCATATTTCTGAGCAATGAAAGAAGCATTTTTATTTTTTCTATTTCCCTTAAGCGGATATTGATGCAAAAAAACATGTTTGAACTGACTTTTGCAGGCAACAAGATATGAGTGTTCTTAATGAAACTATGTATCTGAGACTTGAAATAATGGAGTTCTTGGAAGAAACCTGAGAGAATAGAGCCTCATCGATATTGCATTTTGTTTCAGAATCTGAGATATGTTAAGTGTACTTGGTGCCATTTTATAATTGTGGCCCATACATTGTCTATGATATTGATATATAGATATATGAGTAGATTTTGCATATCATGTTTCTGTTGGTTTGAAATCATAGCTTGGAATGCCAAATATGTTTTTTCATTAAAATTGAATTTTTTTATGTATTTTTGAATAGTCCGAGTCATTGAAATCAAATCGCTTCGGTTCATTACCGGTTCCGATTTCGATCCGAGTTGACCCTCAACCAGTTCAACCCCCGGTTCCGAGTTTTAAAACACTGCTTCCACTTAATTGTTTTGACTAGAAGTCGTCCTTCTTTTTGGACTAAAATTCATGCTTCTAGAAGCTTTCTACTTCCAATCCATCTGCATAGCAACGGGACCACTCAGACCAAGTTTCATCATTCTTTTCTTGTAGGCCATACCCTTCCCTACAAGTCAAATCTCGCAAGATGGTTAGTAACATTGCATAAGCAAATTTATTCAATGCAAGAACAATAGTCCATCCAGTTATGTAGGAATCTCTTAGCCAATGCTTCGATTCAACATACTCATGGCTATTATCTGGTTGCTTTCATTCTCCATTATAAGATATCATCACGAGTGCACTATTCTAAGCATGTTAGAAGGAGATGGCATCCAAGAGGAACCCCTGAAATGTTGTGCAACATTACGAGCTAAATCATAACAAATACTACATATGGCTACTATCAATAAAAGAATTATATCACATGCTCAACAACTTCCTAACTCTAGGAATATAGATCTGCATATATCCAAAACAACCAGATCTAATCTACTAGAGCATGTAACATCAAATACTTGTCTTTTATTGTTTTGTGGGTGGGCTCCAACTGTCTTCTGATCTTCATATCATCGCCTCAACATAAGGAGTTCTAGAAGAACTTCATATGATCCTCATTCTTTGGCTTCTTCTGAGCGGTGTCTTCTTAAACATCTGCAATTGAGGCTTCATGCTTCCTCTTCTTTGAATCACTACAATCTCTGGCATAGTGTCCATGTTTATTGCATGAGTAGCATTGGATATGTGAAAGATCCTTCTTCTTCTTCTTCTGACTTAAAGTAGGACTTGATCTTCCACACTTTCCTTTCTTGCCATGAAACTTCCTTCCCTTACACTTTCCTTTCTTGACATGAGATGTAAGGCCTTGACTTTCCTCGTGTTGGGTGCCATTGCAAATCTTGTCTCTTCTTGCATGCATACTACCCAGATATGATCAAACTGGGGCAACTTCGGTCGCCCAACAAGACTCTGAATGAATGCTTCCCAAGACAGAGGGAGACCATTAAGAGTGTTCATCACAAGTTTTTTATCATTGACTGGATCTCTAATAGTGCTTAGTTGATTCTTCAACTCTAAGATCCTCGTAAAGTAAAAGGAAACTAATTCTGATCTTAACATCTTGAGGTTTGACAATTGATTCCTTAGGGAAAGAGCATGGTTAATATTGCTATCTTGGAATAGCTTCCTCAAGGCTCTAAACATCTTCCTAACAATCATCTTTTCAGAGATTTGAGGAACCAAATGGTCCTTCATTGAATCTACCAGAGTTCTCCTTGCATTATCATCATTATTTTTTCATTTAGCCTTCTCGGTCTCCTCTTCAGGTTTTGGAACATTCTCATTCACATACTTCAAGAGATCATTTCCTTCTAGGATAAGAAGAGCACTAGACTTCCATGAGCTGAAATTGGAAGTCCCAAAGCATATCTTCAACCTTCATCCTTGAAATCTATTGACTAAATTGTCATTGATGTCAACAGGTGTGTGTCAATGTGTCTTAGTGCCCCTTGAGGAGCACCTGAGGGTGAAATAAGTGTCAATGTCTAAGGAGGCCTTTTGACCTTGTCCAAGCCCAAGTCTAATCCTTGGAGCCCTTGGGACATTGCCAAAATCCCTGTAGAGTGTTCAAGTACCCCTAAGTTGTCTTATGATTCCCCATACCACAACCATGCCCTATTACCCTAAGATCTGATCTTGGTGGGTTGAAAAAGCTGCAAGAGTCCAAATGACCCTTTCAGTGGTCATTTGCGTGCTATTAAGGTCATGGTACTTTAGGAGAAGTCCCTAAACCCACAATCCATTAAACCACTACTATTAAGTTAAAGTGTGAAAACAATTACCTTGCTATCACTTCAACCTATGATAAAGTAGTAATTAAATATTAAAACAAATTAAAACCTATGACAAAGTAGTAATTAAATATTAAAACAAATTAAAAAGACTTACCTTTGAATACATTAGGTCAACCCCTTAATGATTTAAATATTAAAAAGTTTTAATAAATAAAACACTTTTTAATAATAATTAAATATTAAAATGTTTTAATAAATAAAACACTTTTTAATAATAATTAAATATTAAAATGTTTTAATAAATAAAACACTTTTTAAGAATTAATTAAACCATGCTTTAAATATTAAAAAGTTTTAATAAATAAAACACTTTTTAATAATTAATTAAATATTAAAATGTTTTACTAAAGACACTTTTTTAATAATCAAATAAACCTCCAACGTTGGCATATCCTTTATTAATTGAGTTACTCCTCATAATGTCCGCCCCTTTGGTAACAAAAATAAATCATTCTAATGAAGTCGGCCCCTAAGTGATTTCTTTCTCAAACGTATATTAATATACTTAAGAATGTCACATTCCAAAGGTTAAGGGAGATTTAGCAAATTACAAACTGAGTTTTTTTTTTTGCTGAGATAAGAAAGAGAACTCGTGGGAGTAGTCTACGAATATTTCTGGGGATGCATTTCTTAGAACTTGCCACTTGTCTACAATTTTTACAGTCCAAGTTTTCTGCTTACTGCGGCCTAAAACAATCCAAAATCTGGTCCATCCTTGAAGTCGCACTGCTGCAGCTAACAGTCTGAATTTAGTGATCACTCGGCACAGTCCCGAACTCTTGGTTATTACACAGTCTAATTTTTCTTCTTTTGACCGAGTTTTGAAGCAGTGAAAGGTTAGTTCTTTTGCTGTAACAAGGTATGTATAAGAGATAAAATCAAATGAAATGTATGTACAGTCATATCTAAGTGATATACAGTATGTACAAGTGTATCTGTGAACAATAATATACAGTACATATGTATAGTAATGAGTGAGTGTACAATTGTGTGTACAAATGTATGTGACGTATACAGTGATGTAGTGAGCATATAGTGATCTGAAGTATACTATGTACAGACAGTATATACAGTTTGAAAAGTATGGTGCACTATGTAGTAGCATGTGTATGTGATAAACAATGAGGAATTTGCAATGGTCCTAAGTGTACAGTAGTATAAGTATATAGGTGATGTGATGCCATAATACATGACCCTGATATGATGATGAACATGCATGCTTTTATGTGATGACATACTTCTATGCACTATGATGCGTACTTATTACATACACATTACATGTTGATGATGGTGGTGGCTACTTGATGATGATGATGGTGCATACTCTATGACTTTGATGTATCACCTATGATGATGTTCAGTGATAGCAGAGCAGAGATTCTTCAGTGATTGTGGATGACAATGAGCAGTGTGTGGCAGTGATATCTACAGGGATGATTTGAAAGTGATTAGAGTGCAGAGGTTATCAACAGCAGATTCAGAGGTTCGGCAATCTTCTTCTTATCAAGGTGGAAGGACGGGGCAAGGAAAGGAGGTTGTAGCCTCCTTTCAGTTGAAGCCAAAAAACTAGGGAGTGGCAACTTCGTTTAGGTCGTAGCCTGTAAATCAGGGAGTCGTAGCCTCCTTCCAATTGAAGCTGGAAAATTGAAGTCTATATAATAAGGGGGTTGTTCCCTCCTTCTAGTTATTTCTCGAAAACTATTTTTAAAAGGCTTCCGTGGTTTTACCCCCAGAACTTGGGTTTCCACGTCAAAAACTATTGTGTATTGTGCATCCCGTTATTTTTCTACATATTGATGATGTGCCATGATTGGTGATCAGCAACCTACTTTTGATTAAAATTTTAAATAATAATAATACTGATTCACTCCCCTCTCAATATTTCAACATCATCTTGACTGTAAAACTGAACTGTAATGTCCCTATTTTTAATTATTGCATGGCAAGACAATTCCATCAATCCTACTAGTTCCCTAGGTTGAATGGATACATTTGGAATTTTAATAAGGGTGATAATAAATGATGTTAATACATTAGAATGGGATAAATATTTAATAATGTAGTTTGTTAAATAAATAAAAGAGAAAATTGAAGTGGCTATGGAGAATGGAGACTATGGGGCCCACTCGAGCTAGAATTCCTATGTTAAATGGCATCCTCCTCTTGCAACCTCGCATCTATGGGAAGCCTAATGTTTTTGGATGGATTATAAGGTTAATATACTTGTCCATATACTTCATAGGTCAAATTTGGGATGAATTGTAACTTACATGGGGAGAGGAAGAGCCAAATGGGAGTTTCATGGACACTTGGCTAGATTCTCCTTACATTTATGACATCTATAACACCAATGATGGAGATTCTATGACAATTAAGACACAAGTCAGATCTGAAGGCTGACATCTGACATATATGACATGTCAGGTCAAAATATACCATCCAAGAGAGCTCTCATGTGAGTTTTGGAAGTTCATTGGGCTCCTACTCAAATTTGGGGAAGGTGGAAGGCTAGGAAAGAGGGGACACATGTCAATTCAAGAGCCCGCACCCTAATTCGAATTGGATTGAGTTTATGGATGGATTGGGAACCTTAGAAGGCTAAGGATGTTTATAAATTACAGGAATCAACCAAGAGAATGGCCTTTTGATCATTTGTGAAAATTGTTATTGTGAAGAGAGTGAGCTAGTGGATGACTAATTCATGCCTTAGCCAATTTCGAGGGTGAAAGATTCCCATCCTAGTTGATGTTTAGAGAGGCCACTCAGGTCTTTCAAGGAGCTTCAATGGAGTCATATGTTACTGGTGCAAGCTACAGCAGCTTGTGGACATATCAAGTTCAGCTTGTTCTTCCTTTCATCTCAAGTTTTCTCACCATATTTCAGCTCTATGGAGTGAGGCGCACTTGGTGAGCTATTCATCTTTTTGAGGGATCTTCTCTTGCTCCAGTATTTTGTATTCTAATGTAAATGCTCTAATCTTTAAGTTCAGAAAGCTCTCAAGTCGAAAAGCCAAGAAATCTCATATATTATTGCTCAATAATGAAGAAACAATGCCATTTTCCCACTACCTTGTTGTAAACTCTTGTAATCTTGATGGATTCGAATGGATGTATAAACTATTGATGATTTAAGAACGAATTGACTGTCATTAAAGTATATTATGGGTTTCACGTTCAGTAACTGAGAATTTGTGGCCATTGGGTCGAATTTCATAGCAATTGGAGCAAACTACACCTCATTTCCCCAAGGGTCCAAAGCTAGTTTTTTATATCTGATTGAACGAAGTGATAACAGCCACGGGAGGTCGATTGGTTATGCATATGAGTCTCTGATAATGTCTTCTACACATCCCCTACTTCAATTTAAGAATTCGAGTGGGCTATTGCACATTTGGGAAGCCATTTCTACCACTTACCCTGAGGGGGATTTGAGCCCAAAATTGCCAGTAAAATCATCTATCTTGTTCAGAATTTAGTACAGACTTGCAGAAGTAATTGGAAGGCCATAATACATCCCTGAACATAATAATTAAGTTATTATATAATTCATACACCTTCTCTGAATATTTGGGAACAAATGGGCTAACTGGGAGACCAAGATACTAAAACTAGTCGAGCTAAAATTGTGAAAAATTTGGAAAATTGGGCATTTTGGTAAAAATTTTAAAAAAGGGACATTACATGGACCACAAGCCCTAGCAAGAGCTAGGTCATATATAAAGTATGGAGGCTTGAACAACTGGATCCACAAATAGATGCACCTTATTGAGGCGAGTTGGAGCAAGATAAGATCAGTCCAAAACTGTGGACGAAACAACAGAAATTTGGAATCCCTAGATCTTGACCTTGACAATATTAGGTCAACAATTGAACTTTCTCCAATAAAAAATTGGCTTCCACAGAAAGATGCGCCCTAGGAGGGCGAGTTTCTCTATGCTCCTTTCGAGATGATCTGAGGTGGGAAACGCTCCAAAACCTGGAACCCTAGCTTTCGACAATGGCTTCTTTTAGCATCGCTCTGATACCATGTTAGATTTTGACAGATACATAACTAGAATCACTAAAAGAAAGACATCCCAAAAACAAAACAAAGAGTGGAGCTCGTTTAAACACGATGATCAAATATCATCTCCCAACCATAAACAAAACAATGTCACCCCTGAGCTCGCCCTTCCAAGAGAGATAAATCATTCAAAGAGAAGTACATCCAGATCGTAGTAGCACAAACCCCAAAAACAAGAGAAAAACTCTTGCAAAATGGAGAATCCTAGAAAACAGTCTTTTTGTAGCCATAGTGAACTTCTTCTCTCTCCTTGAGCGAACTTTCTAGAAGGCTTGATGTCAAAATGAAGGAGGGCGCCTTCTATTCATACACTATGTCATTGGAAATCTATTTTTCCATTGGGGCCGACTTGTGTAAAACAATAATAAAAATAAATTTTATTATTGATATTTCTGCGTCGACTTAAGTGAGGATGCCTCACATGGATATTACAACAGCACGTCTTAACAATTTGAGTAAACCCCAAGTCATTGAAAGATTAGAAGAGGAACCTTCTAGAATATCTTTTAGAGGCTATAAACAAAAGCTTAGCCCTCATTGTTTTGATGTCTTGAAGATAAGATCTTATCTAAATGTTATGTCTAATCTATGGTTTGATGCATGATTGTTCTTGGATAACATCCAAGAATTCATGATTGTTTTTGCTTGGACGCTTTTGAGGCTACCCTAACTCAGTGCTGCCATTTCTTAGGTTGTCCTATCCACACGTGTGAGTTGTGGTCTTGTTTACAAGTCGTCATACCCTGTTTGAGTAAGTCCTTGCCTTTTGTGGCTTGTTTGAGTGAGCCGTGGGTTGTCTTAACTGTGAAGAGTGTTGTTGTTTGTCTTCCTGTGACTTCCTTGCTTGTTTGGAAGGGTCACTACCATATTTGAGGGAAGTTAATGCCTGTTTGTGGACTGTGTTAGTGGCTCCTACCTTA
This sequence comes from Pseudotsuga menziesii, assembly GCA_001517045.1. Lineage (NCBI taxonomy): Eukaryota > Viridiplantae > Streptophyta > Pinopsida > Pinales > Pinaceae > Pseudotsuga > Pseudotsuga menziesii. The sequence goes on along the minus strand of LPNX011213903.1, from coordinate 813,697 downwards.
TTTGACTGTTTGGTAGGTTGCTACCTTGTTGGACTGTTTCTTGTATGGGTCGCTACCTTGCTGATATGTTCCTTAGACTGTTTGGACTATCCTGGACTGTTTGAGTGGTCGATGCCTTGTGTAAGGCTTGTTTGAGTGGACCACTGTTCTGTGTGGACTGCTTGAATGGTTGTTGCCTTGTGTAAGGGATGTTTGAGTGGGCTATTGTCCTGTGTGGACTGTTTGAGTGGCCACTACCCTATGTAAGGGCAGCTCGAATGGGCCACTGTCCTGTGTGGACTGTTTGAATGACCACTACCCTATGTGTGGGCTATTTGAGTGGGTTGTTGCATGTATGGACAATCACTAAATTATTTTTGTTCTACTGCTATCTTGCTAGGGTTTCCTTAAAGGCTGCTCCCAACTGTTGGACACTTATTGGTTGACTTGGTTAACATCTTCAGGATGATGTATTGATGTATTGACTTGGTTAATATCTTGTGGTGATGTATTGATGTCTTGTATTGAGGCAAGTTATCTCTCTCCCTCTTTCTCAAGTATGTGTTTACCCTCAGGTAAGAGTTAACTACTTGTTCCATTTAATGACTTGTCTCTGAGAGACAAGGTCTAATCTGAAGTATTTTGTGAGTATGAGGAAGGTCCAAATCAGACTTGTTTCACTTACTTTCTTTGTTAAATCTTTTATTGTTGCTATTGGTAAGTCTTGTTTGATTTGTTCATTAGTTTAACTTATTACCAGTGTTCCACACGGACGCGTCTTGAAGGGTCGAGGAC
>LPNX011213903.1:770094-807266 GCA_001517045.1 Pseudotsuga menziesii | reverse complement strand
TCAGGAAAATATCGGGGCGATATATTGCCGATATATCGCCAGTGAGTTAACATCGCGATATATCGCGATGTTGCCGATATATCGGCGATATTTGTAACACTGCTTTAATCCTTCCCTCCTGATAAGCTTCCAACTTTCAAAGGTAATCAAATGGTCACCTGCATCAACACTACACCTATTTCGAAAACTGAAGCATCACACTCTACCACGAAAGACTTCATAAAATTGGGAGTTGCTAACACCAGTGTGGATGTCATAATCTTCTTTAAAGATTCGAAACATTCGAAACATTCTTATTCCATTGGAAGGAATTTTTCTTTAGTACATCTGACAATGGTGATGTCAAATGGGCATAGCTTTTTATGAACCTTAGGTAGTAACCTATTAGACTATTATATAAAATATATATATATATATATATAACATTATGATAAAATATAACAATTAATATTAATATTAATTGTTAATAATATTGTAATGTCCTCTTCTACCTAGGCATTGAGGACCAACCCACTAACCTATGTGATTCTTGTGGGTTCAAGCGGGTACTCAGTCAGGGAATCAGCTGAAGACTGATGCCATCTACATAAGATCTAGGGCATCAATATTATATCACCATTGGGTCGAAGGGGGCAACCAAAGCCAAAGGCCACTTGCATGCAGGACATCTGAGCATTATTTAATGATGCATGCACCCGATTAAGTCTCTATGCACATGCATGCAAGTCAACTGCAAATTAGAAGTTAAAGTGACCTAATTAGGTCAAAAGTTAGGGTTTTTGCAATTTAAAGTTATAAAAGAAAGATAAAGTGAATGGAGAAGACACTTATGTGATTATTGATTTGTGGAGTCGAATTGGAGAGCTCGACGAGCTAAGTTGGGGTTGAACGCATGCTCAGCTAACTAGTGTATTTCGGCAACGAAATCTATCTGCCCTAGTTCATCATCAGGTTGGATCATCCAGGTTCAGCACTAGTTCATCATCAGGTTACATTCAGCAGTTATTTCGGGAGGTTGCTTATTCATCCAACCGGAGAGTTCCACCATCACACCGTGTCACCGTGGTCAGAGACCAAGCAATTCGTTTTCCTATCTACAGGGTTCAAAACTTCCGCATGTTACTTCCATTCATCCCGAAGCACCTCCATTACCCTTCCCATGGAAGAAGGACCGTTCAGCCTGAGTATCCAACGAGTTATCATCAGTGCTCCCTTTTCTAAAGGCGCTATTCTGCATGGGCGAATTGATTTGAGGAGGCATTCACATTTTGGGCTAGTGTGCCTCTGTTTCTTCCGCATGCTGCTTCCATCACCATCAGAGGGGTATTATAACCCTAGTGCATATCATCCGGGCTTCCAGCAGCTGCTTATTTATTATTCTGGAGCATATACAGTTTGAGAGGAGGGCACATTCACCCATGGAGGACGATTTGGTTTATCTCCCTATGCCTCCGGCAGAATCCTTGCATGCTGGGACCATTCTCTTCACCATCAGTTGATCTATATACTGGTATGTACATGCATGGATTTCTCCTATTTTATAGCACCTCGGTATTTTCTAGGGCATAGATCTGCATTCAACTGCATGCATGCAAGATCAAGGTTTGCTTTCCTATTTTATTGAGACATAAGTCTATTAGCCATCTATAGTACACACAAAAAGAAAAATACCAGTTTGGGATATTACAGTGGTATCAGAGCTATTTTTCTTGCCAGCTGTGGGCATGCAAAATTATAAATGGATTCAGAGGGCCCATACAACATTACTCACCGGAGACAGAGGTGTAGAGACAGAGAAGAGGAGTTAGAGGACATAGATTTGGGGGACAGAGAGTATCAGTCTGGAAAGGGCAAAGAAACAATGGCCGATGATGATAGAACAGCTTTCACTAGTCTCATATCAGCCATAAAAGAACTCACTACTGGGCAAAAGGAAATGATGAGTACCTTCAGGAAAATGACTGAGAAGAATGGACCCATCCCACACAGTCCCTTATTTCCCAACAATGATAGGGTATCCACCAGCAGTAGTAGGGAGCACTTACATACCAACATGCAGAGCCATACCCAGATATACAAGCCTTTCCGACCTACCATGCCTCAATTCTTAGATAGTCCAGCTGCATTGCCTCTAGCACAAGCAGAACCAGAAGAACCCATGAGTGCCTATCTGAGAGAATATAGAGCTTTAGGAGAGGACTTCCATTCATCCATGACCTTCATTGACATCTGCCACTTTAAAGATAAGAACAAACCCAATGCTTACAATAGGCCATTTACCCAGAACAATGAGTTACAACGCACCATAGGGAAACTGACTATCCCTACCTTTGAGGGCACTCGAGGCGGCCCAGCTAGGAATTGGGTGTAGAAGTTGGATACATACTTCCAGCTCAACCCCATGATTGAGACAGATGCCATTGAATTGGCTACTTTGCATTTGGACGGAGAAGCACATGAGTGGTGATATCACGGGTTAGTGACACTGGGTCACAACACCATCACATCGTACCCATATTTTACACAGAGGCTCATTGAGCAATTTGATCGGAAGGATCCTGAGGTACACTTTAGAGAGCTGGCACAACTCAAGCTGACGGGTAGTGCAAATGCATTTATTTCAGAGTTTCAAAGGATAGCAGTCATGGTGACAAATATATCAAAGAGAAGGTTGATTATGATGTTCACTGAGACTCTCATTGAACCCTTACGAGGATGGGTCAAGTCTTATAGACCCACCACCCTAGCAAATGCCATCAGACGGACTAGAGATTTACAGGATGTGGTATCCAAAATTCGGTTTCCTCCCAAAACAAATTCCCCTGTTGAAGATGAAGAGAGAAAACCTGTCCAGAAAGAATGGCCCAAGAAAGAATGGATGGACAATGATACCCGACAGGACCTTAGAAGAAAAAAGTTATGTTTCACTTGCCAGGAACCATGGGTACCAGGTCACAGATGTTCAAGGAAGGGAAAGGCTTACTACATAGAGGCCTATTTCGACAATGGGGAGGATGATGATTATCAGGATCAGGAGCAAAGAGAGACACCAGAGACAGTTAGGGACTGGCTGCCCTCAGGAGGTACCATTGCTACCATGACAAGGGTTCCTAGATTCCACACTCTCCAGATCAGAGGTGCCGTACAGGGCCACAGAGTGAGAGTGTTGATAGAAGATGGGGCATCCCACAACTTTATTGATGTTGCATGGGTTAAAAGGAGAGACATTTAGACTGAGAGTTTTGATGGGTTTTCAGTAGTTGTAGCAAGTCACACCATGGAGTGTAGTTAGAGGATTCCTTAATTAACAATAACACTTGGGAATTATACAGTGATAGAGACATTCTATGTGGTGGATGTACCTGACATGAAGGTGGTATTAGGAGTTCAATGGATGTATTCCCTAGGGAAGTATTCCACAAACTACCAGACCATGGAGATGGATTTCACAGGAGCAGAGGGACACAAAGTAGTATTGAGAGGGATGAATACCTACCCTCCCACAGCAGTGACATCACACAGGATAGAGGCAGTACTCCAACAGGGAGATATTGAGGGAGCAGCAGAGTGTTTTGTTACCTTCAGGAAACCACCAGATAAGGCCACACAACATCCAGCAGTATTCGGAGACCGTCCAGCAGGTCGACCTCCAGATAGGAGATTTGAGAGACGCCCCCCCCCCTTGATGATGAGGGACAATTGATTCTGAGTCCGGGGCGCATCCTAAAGGTGCGAGAGCGGAAATTGAGGAACAAAATCATCAGAGACTACTTGGTTCAATGGAAAGATCTGCCTATAGAGGAGGCCACTTGGGAGACAGAACAGGTATTACAGCACCCTGCTTTACAGTTGCTTGAGGGCAAGCAAATTCGAGCAGGGAGGACTGTAATGTCCTCTTCTGCCTAGGCATTGAGGACCAACCCGCTAACCTATGTGATTGCTGTGGGTTCGAGCAGGTACTAACAGTCAAGGAATCAGCTGAAGACTGATGCAATCTACAGAAGATCTAGGGCATCAATATTATATCACCATTGGGTCGAAGAGGACCACTAGAGCCAAAGGCCACTTGCATGCATCACATCTGAGCATTATTTAATGATGCATGCACCTGAATAAGTCTCCATGCGCATGCATGCAAGTCCACTGCAAATTAGAAGTTAAAGTGACCTAATTAGGTCAAAAGTTAGAGTTTTTGCAGTTGAAAGTTATAAAAGAAAGATAAAGTGAATGGAAAAGACACTTATGTGATTATTGATTTGTGGAGTCGAATTGGAGAGCTCGGCGAGCTAAGTTGGCGTTGAGCACATGCTCAGCTAACTAGTGTATTTCGGCAGCAAAATCTATCTGCCCTAGTTCATCATCAAGTTGGATCATCCAGGTTCAGCACTAGTTCATCATCAGGTTACATTTAGGAGTTATTTCGAGAGGTTGATTATTCATCCAATCGGAGAGTTCCACCATCACACCGTGTCACCGTGGTCAGAGACCAAGCAATTCATTTTCCTATCTACAGGGTTCGAAACTTCCGCATGTTACTTCCATTCATCCCGGAGCACCTCCATTACCCTTCCCCTGGAAGTAGGCCGTTCAGCCTGAGTATCCAGCGAGTTATCATCAGTGCTCCCTTTTCTAGAGGCGTTATTCTGCATCGGCGAATTGATTTGAGGCGGCATTCACGTTTTGGGCTAGTGTGCCTCTGTTTCTTCCACATGTTGCTTTCATCACCATCAAAGGGGTATTATAACCCTAGTGCATATCATCCAGGCTTCCAGCAGCTGCTTATTTATTATTCTGGAGCATATACAGTTTGAGAGGAGGGCGCATTCACCTATGGAGGACGATTTGGTTTATCTCCCTATTCCTCCGGCAGAATCCTTGCATGTTGGGACCATCCTCTTCACCATCAGCTGATCTATATACTGGTATGTACATGCATTGATTTCTCCTATTTTATAGCACCTCAATATTTTCTAGGGCACAGATCTGCATTCAACTGCATGCATGCAAGATCGGGGTTTGCTTTCCTATTTTATTGAGGCATAAGTCTATTAGCCATCTATAGACACACGTAAAAAGAAAAATACCAGTTTGGGATATTACAAATACACAATTAATAATTAATTAAAAGTCAAGAGTCATGTTTTTACGTGAAAAGGTAAAAGTCCAAAACATTGTGAAATGTAATATCATCTCATTTTTTATCGAATATATTTTTATATCCATACATGGATTATTTATTTATCTGCGTTGGAAGTTTTCTTAGTAAATGAGTTTTTCTCGTTTCAGTGGTATCGCATATAGAAGTCCAAAACATTGTGAAATGTAAAATCATCTCATCTTTTATCAAATATATTTTTATATCCATATATGGATTATTTATTTTCTCTGCACTAGACATTTTCTTAGTAAATGAGTTTTTCTCGTTTCATAGACCCAAAAAATTCCTTAACTCTAATATATTATCAGGTTCTGGCCATTCTCTGATTGCCTTCACTTTACTTGAGTCTACTTTTACACCTTCCTTGGATATGATATGACGAAGGCATTCTACTTCTTCCTTCCCAAATGTGCATTTTGACATTTTTGCATAAAACTAATTTTCTTCTAAGAGGGAGAGTACCCGTTCCTAGTGCTTAAGATGCTCCTCCTATCTCTTACTATAAATAAGAATGTCGTGAAAAAGGACTAGTACAAACTTTCTTTAGGGTCGAAAAAGCTCATTCACGGTCGCTTGGAAGGTAGAAGGGCATTAGTTAATCCGAATGGCATCACCTTGAATTCATAGTGACCTTCATGAGTTCGAAAGGCAGCCTTTGCAACATCCTCTAACCTTACTCATATTTGATAATACCCTAATCTCAGATCTAGCTTGGAAATGTATTTGGCCCCATGAAGTTCATACAACATCTCATCTATGAATGGAATCGAAAATTTGTCTTTTATTGTTATCTTGTTAAGACCTCGATATTCAATACATAGCTTGTAGGATACATCTTTTTTACGAATCAACACTACTGGGGCTACATATGGACTCCTACTTCTTGCAATAACTCCACATCTTAATAAGTCTTGTATTAGCCTTTCTAATTTTGTCTTATGATGGCAAGGATATCGATAGGGTTTGACGTTCACGGGAGCTAAACCTGGTTTAAACCTTAATTACGTGTTATATTCCTCTTTCTGGTGGTAACTTCATGGGAAGATCTTGGAATACCTTCTTGTATTTCTAGATTAAACCTTGGAATTTAGGTTGTTGGGCATGAGCCAATTCTGCTACTAATATCTCTATTTGATGACATTGTACCACAAATGTTGGTGCCCCTTTTCGAAGTAGTTTCTCCATTTGTCATGAAGATATAATTTGGGTAGGGGGTGGTTGGAACCCAAACAATTTGTATTTTCTTCCCTCCCATTTGAATCTAATAAATTGCTTTCAATGATTTGTGAAATATGTACCTAACGTAAGCAGCCATTGAACTCCCAAGATAATATTTACTCCTAATAAGGGTATTGTGTAGAACCCAAATTCCATGTTATAATCGTCCATTGACCTTGTGACACTTCCCTATACAATCAATCTTTTTCCCATCTACTACCATCGCCTTTATATCTTGTGTTGCGTATACGAACAGGTTTAACCTTTTTGCCACATTTACGTCTATAAAATTATGGGTCCTTCCTGTGTCTATAAGTATGGTGACAATCTCTTTTTCACATGACCTCTTAATTTCAATGTTTGTGGTTGTGCGATGCCAGTTATTGCAGCTAGAGATATCTTGGGCATTAGCTCTTCCAAGTCTACATTGATATCATAATTTTACTCCTGGCTAGCTTCATCGTCAAAATCGCTACTGGACGAGTCTGATTCCTTCCCAACTCCACAGTTATACAATTTTTTATTGGTGCATTTATGCCCCTTCACCCATTTGTCTCCACAGTATCTACACTTGCTTACTCATTTATTTTCCATGTCTTAAATGTTTTTTTTCATTCTTCCTTAGGGGAGGTGGTACATACTTGCTAGACTGGTCCATAGAGAACTTCATAGATCTTTCATTTGAATATTTGTTTGATCTCTCTGGCCCTGTGAATGATGGCTTTTTGTACTTGTTTTTATTTTTTATCAGTTTGGCTACATATCTAGCGTCCTCAATGGGTTTAGGTTTCCATAGCTTAATTTCACTATGGATGTAATCTTTTAACCCACAAATATACATCATTAGCAATCGTTCATCTCTGAACCCATTTTGTTTTGTTGCGAGGACTTACCATTCATGTGTCTAATCTTTGATGTTTCCTTTTCGCTTTAAATGAGCGAACTTATTCTAAAGATCATCTTCTTCTTCATCATGGAATCTTTTTAATAAGGCTATGATGAAGTTTTTCCAAAGAAAAGAACGAGCATTACACTTTCCACTCCACCATAAAAACCAGTCATAAGCCTCTCCTTCCAAATTATTTGTCACTATCATTAATGTTTCACGTTTTCATGTTGGGGGGATTGATTTCCATTTTATTGACCCAAACAACTCCTCTATGGTCCTTACCTTCGTACTTGGGTAGTTCTTTTTTTATTTTTTGGTAGTCTCTTTCTTGAGTTCTTGGAATATATGAACCACCCAAAATAAATGATTCATTTCATTTTGGATTCGGTTGTTCTGGACAATTTTTTCTTAGTTGCTCTAGTTGTGTTAGTGCTAAATTTAACACCAAATTAGTTTGCTCATTTTCTCTCTGTTTTGCTTCTCTAATGACATTTAAATTATGGAGTTGGTCTTCAATGCTCTATAACCTTGTACCGTGTTCATCTACCAATGACTGTAGACTTACTTGTCCCACTTCCAATTTGTTCAGATGTTCCTTGATGGAATTTAATTCATCCTTTTGGGTACTGATTTCTTTGCTCAATTCTTTATTCTTCTTTCTTTGTGCCTCCATTTTGTTGAGCAGAAGCCGAAGTAGTGAGTGTTGGAGTTGACGCGGACTGCAATATGTGTAAAGGAACGCAGGGTGTTTGGGTGTGGTTGTAACGTATGGATGCACACATGGTTGGGGCATATGGATGCACAGGTGGAAAAGACTAGCAATAGCAACGATGGGTTATAGTATATGGAGGTGGAAATCATCGCATATTGAAGGGATAGAGTGTGGAAGGAAGAGGATTGGGAGTGGACACAAAGCAAGGACCGACTATGGAATGAACGTGACATAGGAGTAAATGTCGACGGAGATAGGAGGAAAGGATGCAGGAAAAACTGGAACGCGATGAACGGAGGTGATAGGGAAGGCGATGACAAATAGACGAAGGAAAGTAGTGAAAATAAAACATGTTTGGCGGAGGATGCGGAAGCTCTGATACCAATGTTATAGTCACCAATTATTGATATGCAAATTTATAAGGAATAATTTTATAACATGTTACATTGCACATGTACCAACGCACCTTCTAATATCCCCCGGGAGAGAAATGCCTTTTTCTAACTAGGAGGGTTGTTATTCAGCAGTGGTGGTCATGGTTGATCACTTTAGTCCTTCCTTTAGGAGTGTTATGGCTTAATGGCACTGTTGATTGCCCTTTGTTGGGGTTTTTAACCCTGGGGTTGGTGTCTAGGGCTCCTAGGCGTTGATCACTAGGTCACATGTCCCCACACTTGTTTCCTTGCACTGATGACTTGTCTCTCAGTTGTGAGACCTTGGTCTCTCTTCATAGTCACCTTATGGCACACTAAGAGGGGGGGTGAACCAGTGTACAAGCACTTTGAACCAATTTCAACTTTCTCAAAACTTAAACAGAGATCATCTATCGCTTATTACTAAGTGCACTAACATTAACCTATCAAATCATCATCAGATATCATAAAAGACACATTGCAAGATGAGTTTTGTAAACTTTATTATATCTAATATGATGTTGGTTACATTGAAGGCCACAAACTTAGGGTCTGCATCAGCTTCAACTGATTGAGAAGCACCAACTTCTATTCCAAGACCCAGCTTGGTTTTTCTTAGATCCAACTGAGAAAAGGGTTGCAAGGCCTAGCTTGCAATTACATACAAATTCCTGTCACATCACATTTCACTTATCATTTATCATGTCAATCTGATCATCTTCGTCAAACCATCTTCTGCTCATCAACTTTTCACTTTGTCATAACAGTAGGTGTCAGCAACCTGCTCTCTAGTTGTTGTACTACCTCTGCTCATCAACTTGTCACTGCCCTGTCATCATAGCTATGTCATATCTGATCTAATCTCTACATATCAATTCTGAACTTGTCTTTTGCTCATGTCTACTCATATCATCACCTTGTTTCATGTCAATTCACTATCTGTTGTCATCATTATTCTTCATGTCATCAAGGTTTTGCTCATGCCAAGTGTCTATCAAAACAACTACGACAAAAAAATCATACATAAGTCTGTTGTGGTTATCCTTCCACTCCTGTGTAGTTGTTTCAGACTTAAACAGTCACCCAAATATCATAGTTGATTAGACGTTGCTGCTGTTCAAAAATTAGAGAAAAAGAACCACAAAAAGATTGTTGCTACCTCAGCAAGGCTCGAAAAACAGAGGAAAGGAAAACTTTATTAATACTGTTGTTGCATGTGATTCTTCACTTGTCCACCCGATTTCATAAAAGAAAAGACTTAAAAAATTTATCCACCACTGCGGCTGCCTTAGACCAGCTCTACCACCCGAAAAATCTCAGAGCTACTCCATCGAATCCACACCCTAAATTAATGAGGCGAGCTGCCTATTAATACACATTTTCCACGATATATTTTATTGAGCCGACCTGTTTGGTAGATATTTTAATTTTAACTTTAAGCTTTAATTGGAGCTGACCTTTCTATGTTTTCATTTAATAAAAATATCTTTTAAAGTTGGGTCAACTTCATCACATTATGACCACGTCATCTTCTTCAAGTAAATATATATGTTTAACCTTCTTTACTACACCCTCACCAGGGGCTTCTTACAAGGATACTAAATAATATTAAAACAAGATTATTTTCATGGACTTCAAACCCGCATTGACCATCATCAACTTCAACACCAAGCAATCAAGTGTGTCCAAGTGCCATCATGCCACAATGTGTGTGGCTGCAAAACCTTCTCATGCACGATGATCATTGTCAAGGGTTCCATGACTCTATCAACCCACAAATGACCACAGAATGGGTCATTTGGTCCTTCTTGTCAAACTAGCATGTCCTTCTTGCCATGTCATCAACACTTGTGAATCCTTCATGCCATTTCATTGATATTTATAACTCCTTTGTCATTAATGGTTTGTCGTGAATGACAACCTTGGTCATAAGTTTGGGCGTTGTTGTAACGTATGGATGCACACATGGTTGGGGCATATGGACGCACAGGTGGAAAAGACGAACGATAGCAGCGATGGGTTATGGTATGTAGAGGTGGAAATCAACGCAAATTGAAGGGATAGAGTGTGGAAGGAAGAGGATTGGGAGTGGGCACAAAGCAGGGACTGACTATGGAATGGACGCAACATAGGAGTAAATGCCGAGGGAGATAGGAGGAAAGGATGCAAGAAAAACTAGAACGCGATGAAAGGAGGTGATAGGGCTAGCAGTGACGAATAGACGAAGGAAAGTAGTGAAACTAAAACGTGTCTAGCGGAGGATGTGTAAGCTTTGATACCAGTGTTATAGTCAACAATTATTGATACAAAAATTTATAAGGAATAATTTTATAACATGTTACACTGCACCTGTACCCAATGCACCTTTAGATGTGTCCTAGGGAGAGATGCCTTTTTCTAACTAGGAGGAGTGTTATTCAACAGTGGTGGTCATGGCTGAGCCCTTTAGTCCTTCCTTTAGGAGTACTATGGCTTAATGGCACTGCTGACTACCCTTTGTTAGGGTTTTCAACCCTGGGATTGGTGTCCGGAGCTCCTAAGGGTTGATCACTGGGTCACATGTCCCCACACTTGTTTCCTTGCACCGGTGACCTGTCTCTCAGCTATGAGACCTTGGTCTCTCTTCATAGTCACCTTATGCACCCTCCCGGTCACTCTGCACACTGGTGCCTTTCTCTCCCTGGGCTTATTTCTTTGATGACGTCATCTTCCATGCTAGGCCTTCTTGCTTGTTTGAGGGGGGGCGTTGAGAGATTTTTTGCATTGTAGGGTTAGATGGGGCATGACACCCTCCCTCCAACTCACTTTGGCCTTTCGTTCGGTGTGATTCGCTTATTTTAGCAGTTTTTGGTACCTAGGGGAAAAATACCCCAAGTAGCCTACGATAAGCCTACTTTAGGCCATTTTCATATTACTTTATGTTATAATTTAAGTTGACATTTTGTAATTCTAAATTAACATTCTAAGGCATGTAGGCCTAGATATATTTGTAAAGTGAGTGTGAGAGGTTATTTATAAGCTTCTCCTCACTTCATTTGAACAAAAGAAAAGTGGGATCAAATATTATGTTACTCTTTTATCCAAACTAGGGCTCTTTGGAGATGATGCACCCCTCTTGAGGAAGACAATTTTCTAGGTTTGCAATCAATTTCTTAAAGTTCTTTGGTTCAAAGCTCTTGTTGAAGGTGATGCTCTGATTTGTTGGTTAAACACTTGCACAAGGAGGTATCTAGGGTTTTGCTTGATCTCTCTTTGTTAAATGTTGATGAATGATGCATGTTCATGGAATGAATGATAGCCTCTACAGCTGCATTTTATCTAGGCTAGGTCATTTTTCAGCCTCAAGTCACCTTGGCACATAGGAGTACGTCCACTAGTGGAAGTCCTTCTAGGGTTTTAACCTTAGGTCTTGAGGATAGTTGCAAACCTACGTTAAACTTTTAATTGGAAGGCTTATCATTTTCCTTAGACGCCCTAGGGTTAGGGTGACTAAAATCTTGTCCTAAACCTAAAACCTAATTTCAGTTCCGTTCATTCCTCCTTCTCCCTCACCTTCCCTCCTTTCTTCCACGTCTTCCCTTCCTTCTCTCTCTCTACCCCTCGGCCTCCTCTTCTCTCCTCTACTTCATCCTTGACCTTGCTACCCTAGGCTGCAGCAGCCCTTTTTCCCCCATGGCCATCTATCTCAGCCCTTTCTTCTCATCCTTTATCCCCTTTTCACCCTCGGCTTGCCTTTCTAAGGCTGCGGCCTACTCAAAACAGTCATAGGACTGCCCTAAACTCCCTTGGCCACTCCCTTTTGACCTCAGTTCCCTTTCCTAGACCCCTTTCCTACCTCAGTCACCACCCAAACCCTCTGCTCTACCCTCGGCTGCCTTCTTCCAAGCACGGCCAGCCCCTTCCATCCTCGGCCTGTCCTTTTAGGGTTCGGCCTCCCTCTTTACAGCCCCAAGGTGGACTGTGGTGACCTTTAGGGTGATCTCAGGTGGTCCCTTAACAGGCTGCAACAAAACCCAGCCTGTTCAAACCTAAAACTACCATATTCCTGGTGCATTGATTCACTTACTAACAGTCTTCAGAAGTGATCAATATTCATAAGCATTGGGTTATTTCATGCTGCTGATGTCTATCTTTTGATGACAGTCATGTATGGTTGGCATATGATAAATGCTCAACGCAAATACTAAGTGGGTGCATGAATGATAAGGCTGTTATATTATTACGTACTGCTGCAATAAGTGATTATGCTTACCTTGTAATGATGAATGATTATTGTTGCCTTCATAACTGATATAAGCCCTGCCATTAAATGCATTTACATTTGGATAATGAATGAGTACTTGTGATTTAATTGCTGATGAATGACATGTTACACCTATATATGCATAATCTAAAAGACTAAAATTGGTTATTTGCTTACCTTGGATGAATGCAATGCCGAAGTTGATGTATTAATAGTACTTACAAGATTCACAATTTGTTTATTAGTATGTCTACTTCATTCCTTGAATTGACTCCATTAAGGCACTGATCAGTAACCCTCTTCAAAGAAGATATCATTTGGTGTGCTAGTGTCCTTGCAGACTTGCATTAAGGATCTCCCCTAGGAGGTTTCGACTTCCAAAGAAGTTTGGAGAAGTGACTAAGGTGACAGTGGTCGCATTTCTCCTTCATATGCTTGCCGGTGACTAGCCCTGCTAGTTCATCCGGTAACATAAAATATGAAAAAATAATTGATGATTTCAAATACAAAATCATGACGATTTAAATATGGTCTTTCATGCCCTTTTGATTAGAAAGGCACGTCTCTTTGTATTACTTTATCGAATTAATTTAATAAATGTTTTATTATTATTATTATTATTATTATTATTATTATTATTATTTAAATATTTAGCATGTATTTATTATTTACTCTTTTTATATATATGTTTATAACAAAAACCGTAGAGCAATCATTGCATTGAACTTCTGTACATTATAAAGCCAGGAACAGGGAAAATTTTAAGGATCTGTAATTTTCATCAAGTGTAGAAACCTTGATGAATCTTACTAAATCTTAAAATTCTAACCATAAAATGATGAGCGATATTTTTCTAAAAATATTCAAATCTCTAAGGATATTATATAGTTTTTGGACAATTTTTGGCAATTTTTAGAGTAAAAAAAACTATCCAATGGAATTTGGGCATATCAATTTAGAAAAAAATGAAAATTGGAGAATAATTTTTTGGAAAAAAAGTCAAAAATTAGCAGATAGGCTAAATTTGCCCCTAAAATTTTCCCTGTCCAGAAGTATACACAGAAAAATAAAATACAGCGCCAATACAAATAGATGTATGAAATTGGGTAGGATATATCCAGCAATAAATCAAATAATGTTTCATTTTTTCCATATTAATTTCTGAACCACAAATAATATATATATTTACCTCTTCTAAGTACGAACTTTCTAATGACTGAATAAGATCCTTGACAGATTGTCCCTGATTAGGCTTGATTTGACCTCCCCCATTCAGGCAACCTGTAATTGATCTTTACAATGGAAATAATTGATATGGGAGTTGAATGTGAAAAAAAAAACTACGCTGGGCTAGACTAGGTATTACAAAGATAAGGGATTGAAAAGGGACCTGCGGGACAGGCCATGACCTCCACAAAGTGATATTCACATTTCCCTGCCTTAATTTTCCGTACAATATTCTGAAGATTTCGAAACCCATAACATAGTGCAACCCTCAACACCTTCTCCCCATTGACCTATAGAAAATCAGGTCAGATGGTGGGGCTGCAAAGTACATATCAACTAGATAAATCATATTTTTATTCGGAAAAGTGAAAAGATATTGTATTATCACTCACCTCTAAATATATTTCTCGAAAATCTGAATTCCGTAATATTTTGAAATCAAGTGGGCCCATTATGTCCTTTCCATAAAGCTGTTTAGCAGCATAACAGAAAATAGTCTCTGCATAACCACCAGATCCACCTCGTACACCATATAGGTGGCCTTTGTCATCAACATTTGTCAGCCTACACAATATTTATAGTCAAGTACAAAATTGACTAATTTTTTTTATGAAATTACTACGAAAAATACTTTGGATAGTTTTCTTTTTTGAAATATGACCTTGACCTTGCCACATGGCCACATAATAAAGGGCTGACTGCACTTATGAGAATAATCACGACTTACAATCTGTCAAGAGGAGCTTCTTCTAGAGACTTAAAATCGATATTTTTCATCTGCAGTGAAGTTGCACAAATGAGATTTTCCAAAAGGTCCATCATAAATGGCAATCATTGTATAACTACCTATCCTAAAATTTACAGAAAAAACAAACCAATCAAGTAAATATTCAAAAGACAGATTCCCAACACTTCTCTTTACCTTAAACAAGTCTAGCATTTCTCCCGAGGTTAAAACACAATCCACCTCAGATACCCTTGGCCCTGCAGCTTCTTGCCCAGTCTCTCCTTGACGTTCAACTGAGAATATGAAATCATCCCTTACAGCTTCAAGTTTCTTGTCATAACAGGGCATAATGGTCACATGGTAAATTTTCTCTGGCCTGTAACATGTGGTAACCTAGATATGAATTTCACGAAGTAAATGCAAGAAAAAATAGAACGAGGACATGAAGTAAATCATTCACATGCTTAGACAGAGGAAATCCGTCTTTCCCTTATGTTTTCTTTATCATTGGAGAAAACAAGCAGAAATAAATTGCAGTAAAGGAGCAATAATAATACTACAGTTATAATAAAAACAATGTTTAATTAAATGGTGTAACTAGGACATAATTCCAGCCTGATGGAACTCTTGGAAAATCATCAGAGGCATTATTAAAATTACCATCCTTTCTACGTAGAGTCTCTAATTTCATCGCTTAGTATCTTGTGACATTCACAAATGTTCACATCTTTATTTCATATTGAAAACAAAATTCCAAATTGTTAGCCTAATTTGTATAATAGACCCATCAAATTTGTGTTAACTGTGGAATCAGATAGTTATTTAATGTGGACAAGAATGAGCAGAATGTGCAGGCCACAAGTGACATGGTAGCTAACTGTTAAGAGTTAGCATACAGCCAATCTCAAAATGGACAGAACCATTAGTATGCAGCCTGCTGCTTCTTATAAAGGCAAGCAAACACTTCCAAATAATTGTCACTGTTATTATTCTATGTTAGATTATGGGGTATCATTGGGACCACTTATACGTATTGATGAATCAATGAAATAATTCATTATTCCATGCTATTCTATGCTATATTCAGGTTTTACATACCTATCTTGTAGTCAACTCTGGATTTTGTAGTTACTCTTATGCCGTATTTTATTAGCAACCCAAGAAGAGATTCTAAAGCAAACATCCAGTACCATTGCCAATCAAAAATTAACAAGAGCCCATCCAGAGTTCATGATGGCAATCTTGGAGAAGGTTTCATGGTATGATGCGAATGTCAGTGCAGAAGTATGATGACAGAGAAGTTTGAAGCTACAAACTGTGTGAAGATGTGAAACTTGTGAAGATGTACAGTGTGAAGCAATAGATAAGATAAGATCGTTTTATTAATGTCCAACAAATGACCACAAATAGGTCAATGGTACTGCTAAAGTACAGAAGTGTGAAATAATCAAATAGAGTCCACACTAAATAAGGTCTAAAGTCTAAGATTATGGAACAGGAAAACAAATTGGTAAGGCAGATACGTGCAAATCTTGCGGAGAACCACAGACCAAAAACACCAAATCTCCGGTGAGAAAAGTCTCAACTAGGGGACAATCAATACCCTCTGATGATATCTCTCCTAATATCCGAGGCTGTAAGGAAGAAACTCCCAATAGATGATTGGTCAAAGGATCTAGAAGGACATGAACATCTAGTTTGAGATTGGTTTTGGCGTCTAGATGATGTAACCCAAAGCTGAAATCAGAAGGAGGTATCTTGTCTGCAAAAGAGTTCGACTAAGTTGTCTCAAAATCTAAGGAAACATGTCTGTAAGGGTCTCCTTGGTTGAACAAATCCAACGGTTGATGTAAAGTTGTTGTAAGCTTTCCTCTTTGTACCTTTGTTTACTAGAAACACTGGAGAGAAAATTATATTCAATCAGAGAAGGTCCGATCTGGGATATGGCGAAGGGACTGAGATCTAATTTCAACAGCCTCCATTTTGTACAAGGCCACACATCTCTGCTCTAGGTACCAGAAAAAAGTTGAGAGAGAGTTTTGAGGCTTCATGAAAAGACAATAAAATAATCTTTTAATCTTGTAAAAGATGGGGCACCAGAAGATGAAGTGCTCCTCTGTCTCTATCTCAAGAAGATGGAAAAGCTGGCAAATCCAAACCCCCCATGTGATGGAATGCTCAATTTCAACTCATGAACGTTGAGATAGACATAATCTTGTTTGTTTTGATTGCAAGAGGATTTCTGCAGAATATATAAGAACATATCTTCTGAATGTTAAATAATTGACAGGATGATAAGATATGTTTACAATAAGCATCATGGTGGTATACTTGTATGCATTGACTAGTCACAAGGTGAAGGATGTATGTAGTATGTACCCTTTGGCCTTTCATTAGTGTAATTATATCACTATTATTATCATTATGTCCATGTTTATAACATGCCACCCTCTTAAGAAATACTTTGTCCTCAAAGCATAGTAAATAGGATTCTCTCTAGTTGAGCACATTTCTGTAGTGGCATCAAGTTTGTCTGGTTTTAGTGGTTTGACTTCATTCTTGCCATGAGGATTGTTAGTTTTGGTAGCTCGGTAGGTACTTCTACGTTGGGGGTGAGTAGCAACATAGAAGGGGCCAAGATAGACTTTCTAGACAATGTCTTTTGTAATACGTTATGGTCAATGATATTGGAGTGCCCTGTTGATTTTTCTGAGCAGCATCAAGAGCCATTCTCCTTAGGAGAATGGAGACACCTAGTCCAGGACCAGGGTGTGGACTCAACATAGAGTTGAGTGATCATTCTGTTGAATGATGATATATGGTCGAGGACCACGATATGGGGTGATCATTCTGTTGAATGATGATATATGGTCGAGGACCACGATATGGACCCAATCCAGCACTAGGGGGACTCAACCTTGAGTTGAGTGACCATTTTGTTCAATGGTGACATTTAGTTCAGGGCCAGGATGTGGACCCAGTCCAGCACTAGGGGGACTCAACCTAGAATTGAGTGATCATTCTTTTGAATGATGATATCTAGTCAAGGACCACGATATGGACCCAATCCAGCAGTGGGGGAACTCAACCTCGAGTTGAGTGACCATTCTGTTGAATGGTGACATCTGGTCCAGGACCACGATGTGGAACCAGTCTAGCACTGGTAGACTCGGCCTAGATCTCAATAGCCATTCCTTTGAATGGAGGCACCTGATCAGTTACCAGCAATTCACCTAGTCCAAGACCAGGATCTTAGCCTGGGGATGAAGGCCATTCTCTTGGAGAATGGAGATGCTTGGTCTGTTACCAAGTACATGACCTAGTGTCAAATTATGCAGGCTATGGATGAGGCACCTGGTTTGTAACCAGGAAAACACTATAAGCCCTAGTCGGGTCTAGGCATGTGTGACACTTTGACCCTTGACCAGTGGGCTTTGCGATCTTCTCCAAGGCTTAGCTACCCTTGGTTAAGACACCTTAGTACTCGATATTGGTGTCTCACAAAGTGTGAGATAAAAGCATTAGTAATTCTTTTTGTTTATGATGATGTACTTTGAGTGGTGATGAAAGACCAACTTGACCACTTGTATTGACCACAGGGGCACTTGAAGAAGCAAAAGTCAAAAATACATAAGGACTTTTAGACCACAAGTAAAAGTTAAAAATACATAAGGACTTTTGGAGCACAGGTAATAGTCAAAAATACATAAGGACTTTTGGACCACATGAAGACTAAAGACAAAAGTAAATATTAGAAAAGAAAAAAATAATAATATTTTGTTCTTTCTAATGTTGGTCCATTTACAGGTGACTCAAAGGATATAAAAGAAGATCAATCCATTTCATTATTACAGACACTTTCTCTCACAGTTACAGCTGCTCCAACTAAAGTTTACATACGTTATTGAAGAGAAGGAAAATTATTGCGATGCCCTAGCATGGATGACTCTAGCTAGGGCATTCACAATTGTGTTTGGTAAACCCTAAGCTAGGGTTTCACAAGTTGCTGCAAGTTTATCAACTTTTTGTAAGCTAGGTTTATAACCCTAACACTCTTCATCTTCGGACAGCTGAGTCATTTCTCAGGCAGCCTATATCCACCCTCACCAAGGAGATCTGAGTATCGTACAGGCAGCCCCATCTCCTCTCGGGCTGCCCACTCCTTGTTCACGGGCTACCTTACAAAGGGCACAACCCTCTTGTCCACCCGCAGGCAGCCTTAACAGGCCCACCCGTGAAGGGTTTGGCTTGTGTCTAACCTTCGGGTGGCCTTAACAGGAAGACCCGTGAGGTTTAGCCTGTGGCTAAACCCTCGGGTAGCCCAGCAGGCTGACCCGTAAGGGTTTGTGCCAGTGGGCTTGCCCTCGAGCAGCCTACTAGTAGGCCTGTAAGGGCTGCAGGCTAGCAGGGCTAGCAGGCCGACAGCCCAGATCCTACGGCTAACCCTCGGTGGCCTTAACAGGCAGACTCGTGAGGGTTAGCCTGCAGCTAAACCCTCAGGCATCCCAACAGGCTGACTCGTAAGGGTTTGTTCCTGCAGCCTTGCCCTCGAGAAGCCTACTAGCAGGCCCGTAAGGGCTGCAGGTTAGCAGGTCGACAGACAGTAGACTCGGGCAGCAAACAGGCTGCGAGCAGCAGGTAGCAGAGCTGCGGGCAACACAGCAAGCCACCAAGCAGAACGGGCAGTAGGTCGGGCAAGTACAAAGAAGGTACAGGGCAGGTATGAACAGGAGCAGGTACGGACGGGCAGTTGGGCAGAGCAAGGCAGCAAATCCGGGCAAGAAAAATAGTCCTTCCAGGAAAGAGAAAATTAGGGTAGCAAGCCCTAATTGGATGTTTTACTATGAAATTGGATAATCTGATGTAATTGTGGGTCTATGGTACAAACTCAATTAGAGTTTGTGGAATTTCCGAAAAACTCAGTCATCTCATTTACAAATGAAGTACTAATGCTTTTGGGGATTTTGTCCTTTAAAGGTTTCCCCAATGAAAAATCTTGTGTTCAATGTGTTGATGTGACTGCTGTTGTTTTACTGCACTTGTCATTTGTTTACGTTAATCTACAAATTTTAAAAGTATTCATGCTAATGCTAAAAATTCAACATGGTATCAGACCTTAGCATGTGAAGACTCAGTAAAGGGACATTGTTGTTGTCTTCCTAGACCTTGGGATAAGTTTTGCAGACTTAACATTTGACTAAGTGGCAGAGAGGGTCGTCAATATCTTTAGACCAGAAGAGAAGCTACAAGGTTCAGCTAACTACAACTCCTAGAAGGCTAGGCTGACAGCTATTCTGGTAGAAAATGACTTGGATGACATTGTGTTTAATGTCAGTAAAGAGCCAACATCTAATGCTCGCATACTTGCTTACAAGAAGAAGCAGGCTAAGGCTAGAAGGATCATTTATGATTCTGTCAAAGAAACAGTGATGCCCAAAATCACAACTCTAAAGACTGCCAAAGAATGCTTTGACACCTTGGCCAACTGGCTCCCAGTCAGAAGAGAGTCTTAAAGAAGAGGCTACGAACTTTGAAGCTGAACAAGGATGAAGGAGTTGGTTCCTTTTTCTCGAAGATTGCACAGGTAAGAGATCAACTTATTGCTATTGGTATTATTGTTGATGATGATGACCTTGTGCAAATTGTGGTTGATGCTCTCCCAAGCTCTTCGGAAACCTTCATGGCATCTGTCAGTGGACGAGAGAATCAGCCAACATTTGAAAGACTTTGGCATGATTGCATAGAAGAAGAAGAAGAGGGAAGGACTTCGGAAAAGGTAACCAAGGAAGGTGACCTTGCACTTGCAACAAAGACAAAGAAGTTCAAGAATCCCTCCCCTCAGCAAAAGAAGGCAAAGAAACCTCAAGGTAAGTTCTCTGATATGTCAAAAGTGGTATGCTATAATTGCCACAAGTTTGGACATTTTGCCAAGGATTGCAGGCAAACCAAGAAGAGAACCAAAAGGAGATTTCATGCCTTTGCTGCAGAAGTAGAAGAAGAAGAAGAAGAAGAACGGAAGAAGAAGAAGAAAACCAAGGCTAACAAGGAAGGAGAACCTAGAAGAGAGTACTACCTGGTTTCTGCTCTCTCTGGTTCCATCACAGATAGTGCTACCTCTTGGTTGGTAGATAGTGGTGCCTCCAGGCACATGACAGGTAACCGTGAAGCTCTCACCAGTTACAAAAAGAAGAAGTTCACCACACAAGTGGAACTTGGAGATGACTCCACCTACAAGATTGAAGGAGTTGGCTCAACTTCACTTCAACTTGACTAAGCTACGGTTCTTCATATTGATGACGTCTTATATGTTCCTGGTTTGAAGAAGAAACTTCTATATGTTGTTGGCTTAGAGGACAAGGGCTACATAGTCCTCTTCATGGACAAGAAAGTCCTTCTATGGGAAAAGGATGAAGATCTAAGCTCAGTTGTACAGATTGGGGTTCAAGAGGGAGGCCTTTACAGGGCTATCGAGGATTCCACTCATGCAGTTGATCCATGTGAGTTGTGGCATAGAAGGTTTGGACACCTTCACTACACAGCTCTTCCAGACTTACAGAAGATAGTCAACAGAGATGTGGTCTACCATGAGAAAGCTGTGTTTCGTCAAATACAAGAGCTTTCAAAGGAAGATGAAGTACCTCCACTTGAGTTTCCAGTTTCAAAAATTCAGAGGGAGGAAGAGAAATTTGAGGACCAAATTCTAGATGTTCCAAAGGACACTGAAAGTCCACCAGAAGAACTACTTTAAGTTCCTCCTTCCAAAAGGAGACCAGCTTGGTACCAAGAAATGCTACAAGAAGGCGAGAAGCATAAAGCTCCTCCCAGGACTTTCAGGGAAAACATAAGACCACAGAAGTACTCCGGTCTTATGAATCAGCTTAACTGTACAGAACCTTCATCATACGAAGAAGCAGCAAGTTAACAGGTATGGGTTGATGCCATGATTGAAGAATGCAGTTCAATCATGAAGAATGATGTGTGGGAAGTTGTTCCCAGACAAACAAGAAAGTCAGTAGTGACATCCAAATGGCTTTATAAAATCAAGCATGCTACTGATGATAGTATGAAGAAGTATAAAGCCAGATTCATAGCTCGTGGCCTCACTCAGAAAGAAGGCATTGACAATGATGAGAATTTTGCTCCTGTTTCTAGGTACACTACTATTAGTACCATCATTTCTCTTGCTGCATTATTCGGATGGAAGTTTTATCAGATGGATGTAAAGACATCCTTCCTCAAAGGCAAGATTGAGGAGGAAGCCTATATTGAACAACTTGAAGGCTTTGTGAAGAAAGCCTTGTATGGACTGAAACAGGCTCCGAGAGTGTGGTATGCGATGATGGATGGATTTTTCCACTACTTGGGGTTTTCCAAAAGTACACATGATTCTAACTTGTACTTTGAGGTTGTTCATAATCATATCTTGATACTTGTAGATGACTTGTTTCTTACAGGTGATGAACAACTGATAGAACAGTGTAAAAGGGAGCTTACCTCTGAATTAGAGATGAAAGTTCTTTGATTAGTGCATTACTTCCTTGGCTTAGAGGTCTGGCAAAAGCCAAGCGAGATCTTCCTGACACAAGGAAAGTATGCAGTGGACATCTTGCAAAAATTTGGGATGCAGAACTGCAAGTCGATGGGCATACCCATGACTGCCAACTTGACAAAGTTGGGTAACTCAGCTACCAATTCACAGGGTGTGGACTCTACTTTGTACAGACAGCTTATTGGATCCTTGATGTAGCTCGTGCATACAAGACCAGACATTTATTACACAGAGAATGCTCTAAGTCAGTTCATGTCCAACACTTATGGGCTCAGGTATACTTCCAGCGCTGGAGTATTGTTATCTGGACATACAGATTCAGATTGGGCTGGCAGTGCACAGTAAACCGGAAAAGTACCTCTGGTTACTGCTTCAGTATGAGATCTGCTATGATCTCTTGGTCCAGCAGGAAGCAGGATTCCATAGCTCAAAGTTCAAATGAGGCTGAGTAAATTGTTGCAAGTGATGCCTACAAGGAAGCAGTTTGGCTCAGAAAACGTATATTTGATCTGTTCAGGGGAAAGCTTTACTCAACGATCATCCACTGTGATAATCAAAGTTGCATAAAGCTTTCGAAGAACTCAGAGTTTGAAATGAGGTATCATTTCATCAAAGACCTAGTGCAGAGAGGTGCTCTAAAGTTGCAGTACATTCGTACGAATGAACAGATCACAAATATCTTGACCAAGCCTCTGACAACATCGAAGTTCGTATCGTGACAAGCTTGGCATGGCAAAGAATGCCTTTCTCGCTGAGAGGGAATGTTGATTTTCCTGAGCAACATCGAGAGCCATTCTCTTAGGAGAATGGAGACATTCTCTTAGGAGAATGGAGACACCTGGTCCAGGACCAGGGTGTGGACCCAACTTAGAGTTGAGTGATCATTCTGTTGAATGATGATATCTAGTCGAGGACCACGATATGGACCTAGACCAGCACTGGGGGGACTCAACCTTGAGTTGAGTGACCATTTTGTTGAATGGTGACATCTGGTCCAGGACCAAGATGTGGACCCAGTCCAACACTGGGGGGGCTCAACCTAGAGTTGAATGATCATTTTGTTGAATGATGATATCTAGTCAAGGACCACGATATGGACCCAGTCCAGCACTAGGGAAACTCAACCTTGAGTTGAGTGAACATCTGGTCTAGCACTGGTAGACTCAGCCTAGATCTCAATAGCCATTCCTCTGAATGGAGGCACCTAGTCAATTACCAGGAATTCACCTAGTTCGGGACAAGGAACTCAGCCCGAGGCTAAGGGCCATTCTCTTGGAGAATGGAGGTGCTTGGTCTGTTACCAAGTATTTGACCTAGTGTCAAATTATGCAGCCTGCTTAGGCATGTGTGACACTCTTACCCTTGATCAGTGGGCTTTGTGATCTTCTCCAAGGCTTAGCTACCCTTGTTTAAGACACCTTAGTACCCAATCTTGGTGTCTCACAAAGTGTGAGATAAAAGCATTAGTAATTCTCTCTGTTTATGATGATGTACTTTGAGTGGTGATGAAAGACCACCTTGACCACTTGTATTGACCACAGGGGCACTTGAAGAAGGCCAAAGTAAAAGTCAAAAATACATAAGGACTTTTGGACCACAGGTAAAAGTAAAAAATACATAAGGACTTTTGGACCACAGGAAGGCTAAAGACAAAAGTAAAAATTAGAAAAGAATAAAATAATAATATTTTGTTCTTTCTAATTTTGGTCGACTTACAAGTGACTCAAAGGATATAAAAGAATATCAATCCATTTCATTATTACACACACGTGCTCTCACAGTTACAGCTGCTCCAACTAAAGTTTACACAGATTATTGAAGAGAAGGAAAATTACTATGATTCCCTAGCATGGATGAGTCTAGCTAGGGCATTGACAATTATGTTTGGTAAACCCTAAGCTAGGGTTTTACAAGATGTTGCAAGTTTATCGGTTTTTTGTAAGCTAGCGTTATAACCCTAACACTTCATCTTCAGGCAGCCTCCATCCACCCTCCCTGAGCAGATCTGAGTATTGTACAGGCAGCCCCTTGTCCTCTTGGGCTGCCCACTCCTTGTTCACGGGTTGCCTTAGAGAGGGCACGACCCTCTTATCCACCCGCGGGTAGCCTTAACAAGCCCACCCGTGAAGGGTCTAGCCTGCGACCAACCCTCAGGTGGCCTTAACAGGCAGACCCGTGAGGGTTAGCCTATGACTAAACCCTCGAGCAGCCCATAGGCTGACCCTTAAGGGTTTGTGCCTATGGGCTTGCCCTCAGGCAGCCTGCTAGCAGGCTCGTAAGGGCTGTGGGCTACCAAGGCTAACATGCCGACAGCTTTAGGGGTGCCAAACAGTAGACCCGAGTAGCAAACAAGTCTCGAGCAACAGGCAACAAAGCTGCGGGAAGCACAACAGGCCACCGGGCAGAACGAGCAGCAAGCCAGGCAGGTATGGAGAAGGTATAGGGCAGGTACAGAACATGTACAAAGTAGGTACGGACTGGAAGTTGGGCAAAGCAGGGCAGCTGTTCCGAGCAAGAAAAACGGTCCTTTAAGTAAACCTGCTAAATCTGGGCAGGAGAGAGAAAATTAGGGCAACAAGCCCTAATTTGTCAAACAGCCCTAATTGGGTGTTTTACTATAAAATTGGATTATCTGATGTAATTGTGGATGTGTGGGGTACTAACTTAGTTAGAGTCAGTGGAATTTCTAAAAAAACTCAATCATCTCATTTACAGATGAACTCCTAATGCTTTTGGGGTTTTTGTCCTTTAAAGGTTTCCCTAGTGAAAATCTTGTTTTCAATGTGTTGATGTGAATGATGTTGTTTTACTGCACTTGTCATTTGTTTATGTTAGTCTACAATTTTTAAAAGTATTCATGCTAATGCTAAAAATTCAACATGGTATCAGAGCTTAGCATGTGAAGACACGGTAAAGGGACAATGTTGTTGTCTTCCTAGACCTTGGGATAAGTTTTCAATTAACATTTGACTAAGTGGCAAAGATGGCCGGCAATATCTTCATACTAGAAGAGAAGCTACAAGGTTCAGCTAACTACAATTCTTGGAAGGCTAGGTTGACAGCTATTCTGGAAGATAAGGAGTCTGAGATCTGGTGAATCATATAAGGAAGCTTGTCATTGTAAGTGTTGATTAACAAATCTGCAATAAAAGAAAAAATTGTATGTTGGTTTTCCCCATTGGGGTTTCCAATGTACTTTTTGTGTTGTGGTTTTCTTTGTTAAAGGTTGCTTATGAGTGTGTGTTGCATTTATATTTTCTAGGTTAATCAAATAAAAGATGGAAAGAGTAATTGTGTTCTGGTAAAGATGAAATTTTTCACATGGTATCGAAGGGGGAATGGCAAGTCCCCGCACAAGATCGGAAAGAAAAAAAAAGAACATACGACCACCATACAAGTCGTACGGACACCATATAGAAGCATACGACTATCGAAATGTTATACGTGGAGATCTAGCTGTGTAACCACATGTGTCCAGAAGAGCACGTGATGTGGTCATGAGGAGCCAATGGTAATAGCAGCGAGCTGTCGGAGGCGGGCTCAGGACGAGGTCGAGCCGTCATGAGTTGAGTCAACTACTGCGTGGATCGGTTTGTGGGTGCCAAAGTCTGTAAATAAGCCACCAGAAGAGGGCCTCAACAGACTGCAAATTGGGCTCTGCAAAGGCAGTAATTGACGAACAAAGCATAGACAAAAGGGCAGGACCTCATGAGAGTTCACGATGAGTTGTCCAACGGACCCGAGCATGTCGTCGTTGGAAGCAAAGGTCCGTGGAGTCGTTGTCGCCGAAGAGAGCACGCAGTAAAATGCAACATGGTCATGGTAGCGGAGGGAGCGGCGTTGGGTGGTAGCATCTCGTCGAGTATAGATGCCAAAATGTTGGGGAGGTCAGGTGATAGGATCTGTAGGAACACGGGCTCTGTTGGCACCAGCGTGGAAGGGTTGCAAGCTAGTGTGGTAAGGTAACATCGGTGTTGGAGTTGGCAAAGATCGTTGTAAATCCAGTGCAAAGCACATCATGCTGAGGTTGCAACTTGCTACAACGGAGCATCGGGTTGAGGAAATCGTGTGAAGGAGCCGACAACAGACGTAGCAAACAATAGTGTGGTTGTGATGGTCGTAGATCAATGGTGAAGCGGAGAGAACGTGCGCAACTTGCAAGTGTTGGATTAGGTGGTAGCAGTCAACAGCCACCACAGCAAGGAACCGACTAACATGGTACAAAGTTGGGTTGTCAATGACGAGAGCACCAGAAATGTAAGGACACCGATAGAATTGAAGGTTGGTCGATACAAGAATAGGTACAACTGGCAAGGGGGCTACTATGGACACAGATCGGGCCAAGGCTGCGGGCTGAGGAGCAATTATGATTTGTAGCAGGCAGCTACCAAGTGCGACAGCTGGCAACCGCAAATTCAACTGCCAAGCAAGAAAAATCAGGAAGCCATCCAATCAAGTTAGTGCAGTGTCCAGGGCATGTTTTGGGAAACTCCAGGCAGGGGGCAAAAGTGCCCAGAAACGGCTGCAAGCACTCAAAAATTTCAGACAACTGCCCAAGAAATTTTGGGCAACCTTGTAATGTTTGCATGTAGGAGGGTGACTTCACTTGGGCGTTTTTTTGGGCTTCCCCAACTCGTTTCTCTTGAATACGTTTCACAATCAGGGGGTTTTCAATAGTATCTTTGATCTTTGATATGCTCTCTGTTTTTCTTGCATCTATAGCTCATTTTCTTTCATAGAAAATCTCACTTCTGTAGTTTGACTGTGCAGGGAAGAGGGGGGCACTACCTCACTTGGGCAAATCGATTTCACTTGGTGCTTCATCCGAATTGCTTCAAATTGATTAAGACGAGATAAATCATCATTTGCAAGGCATCTACAAGATTTTCCGAGTAAGATCTACTCTATATCTCTTCTTTTAAATTTCTATTCCATTAGTTGTAAATTTCTCCAGCGAAACCCTCTTTTAAAACCCTCAAATTTTAGATTTATAGGATCTGATTTGTGGTTGGCTTTAAAACTTAAAACCCACATTGGAAATACATTAAAACCCCTTAGATTAAATTTCCGTGCCCATCGAACTGCATTTTCCCATTGAACACACTGGTCTTCCCTTTAGGGGAGACGCCCTCCTTGAGGGAAGTGGGTATTTTTCATTTCACAAATTGGGTATTGCTAGTTTAACTTCTAATCACATTATCTTACACCTAGCAATCAATTCCAATCGCTAAATCATTTCGAATTTGCCATTTCCCCGTAGATTTGATTCTTCATTGCCAAAACCCTACGGAAAATTGGGGCTTTTCACATAGGCACACGATTTCTCTTAGTAATTGTTCAAATCTCTAATTAACCACCAGACTAAGAGATCTAATAAACATACCCTTGGGATCATCTTGTTTTCCTTATTTTAGGGTCATCTTGGTCATAGGGAGCCCCCCTAGGCTTAGCAATTTCACTAAGTCTAAAATGTCGGTATCCTTGACTGACGTGACATCTGAGTTCTTTCATAGGTCTTTGATATCATAGTTCACGACTTTAGTTGCCTTTCCCCTTTGCCATCCTGGCTAGGATCACCTTACGAGGCAACTATAAGACTTGTGATAACAAAGACCTTATAGGTAAGATCACTGCAATATACCATCCTAATTTGACAATATTTTCTGTGGATAGAACCACTCGTGTATGTCACCTAAGACAAATCTTTGAAAGGTGCAGAAGGTATGGGATCTACCTAAATCCCAATGAGTCAATATTTGGTGTAGATCAAGGAAAGTTGTTGGGAGATATTGTTTCTTGTTGAATTTTAGCATTAGCATGAATACTTTTTAAAATTTGCAGACTAACATAAACAAATGACAAGTGCAATAAACAACATCAACACATCAACACACTGAACAAAAGAGTTTTTCACTGGGGAAACCTTTAAAGGACAAAAACCCCAAAAGCATTAGTAATTAATCTCATAAATGAGATGACCAAGTTTTTCCAAAAATCCACAAGCCCTAACTGAGTTTGTACCACAGATCCACAATTACAGAAGATAACACAATTACACAAAAAAAATGCCCAATTAAGGATTTTAGCAAATTAGGGCTTTCTCTTTCCTCCCCAAAATTAACAGGCTGCCCGAATTTTTGTTTTTCCTGCCTAGTTCTAATTAGGCATGTCCGTACCTGCAGCCCGTCTACGTGTCTACCCATCTGGCCATCTACCAGTATGTCCTACTGCTCGTCTCTGTTTTGCTGAACGTAGAGCAGATCAAATTGCTCGAGACCCTGTTAGGCTGACCTAAGTGCTGCTCGAGGGGTCTATACAGACCCGCAAACCTTCACGGATTGTTGGCTGCTACCCAAGACCCTCACAGGTATGCTTGAGGCTTCTTGAGGGTCTATGCAACCACAGCAACCCTCACGGGTATGCCAACAGGTTGCTCGAGGGTGAGCAGCAGCCCAAAACCCTCACGGGCTCTTGCTGTAAGCTACCCGAGGGTTCGAGGGTGAGGCCAGTTCTTGGAGAAGGCTTCCCGGTCGAAGAAGGGCAGCCGTGAAAGAGATAGGTTGTCGGTAAAACTTTGGAGTTGCCCGGCGAGAGAAAAATAGCTTCCTAAGGATGTTGGTAAAGGAGTCATGAAGAGAAGAAGAGGTAGGGTTAAACCCTAGCTCACAAAACTAATAAAAACTTGTTGTTGTTGAAACCCTAGCTTAGGGTTTATAGAAAACAAGTGTTAATGTTGATCTTTTGTTGAAGACAACCTAGCTTAGGATTTTTCTTCTTTTTATATAAGTGGCACCTGTGAGAGCAAAGTGTGTTAATGAAATGGATTGATCTTCTTTCATATCCTTTGAGTCACCTGCAAGTGGACCCAAATTAGAAAGAACAAAGTATTATTATTTTGTTCTTTTCTCACTTTGACTTTTAAGTTTGGTGGTACTAAAGGTCTTTTTGCACTTTCACTTTTACACCTTAGTGGTACTAAGGGTCGTTCTGTATTTTGAGTTTTGCTTTAGCCTTCTTCAAGTGCCCTATGGTCAATAGAAGTGGTCAAGGTGGTCTTTTATCCCCACTCAAAGTACATGATCATAAACAGAGAGAATTACTAATGCTTTTATCTCACATTCTGTGTGACACCAAGAACGGATACTAAGGTGTCTTAACCAAGGGTAACTAAGCCTTGGAGAAGATCACAAAGCCCATTGATCGAGAGTCAAAGTGTCACACATGCCTAGACCCGATCTAGGGCTTATAGTGTCTTCCTGGTAATCGACCAGGTGCCTCAGCCATAGGCTACATAATTTGACACAAGGTCAAATACTTGGTAACAGACCAAGGGAGTAAGCTATCTACCCAACTATTTGCACTGGGGTCCACTCAAACCATAGTAGATAGCTTATAGCTATCTTCGTCCTCAAAGACCCTCTGGCCAACCAACCGGCTAATTGCAACCTCCTCGACGGGAACCTTCAGCGCCAGTCTTGGGTCCCCCGAGCATTCTTTGTATGTGAAAAGAGGTAGGTATGCCGATTGGATCAGGATGACAATTCTCTTATAATGTGGACAGCTACTGATAGCACTAGCTCCGACGTGTATATATCTTTGTTCGCTGCACATGGCTGCAGGCTTATGCGTCTCAGCTCCTCTGAGGAATTAATAACTATAGTGCTCTCATAAATTATTTGAAGTGTTAACCTCTAGGGATTGTGTAAGGATTCGAACCCTGTATTGCATTAGGAATGACACTGTCATGAACAAAGTTCAAATTCCATCGCTGGCCCAGGAAAGTGGCTTTGTCTACGAAATTGAACAAAGAAAGAAATCAATCCATCGTCTCACGAATTTTGAATTCCATCGCTGGCCCATGAATGCGGCTTTGTCAACGAAATTGAACAAAGAGACTAAGAATTCAATTCATCCTCATAGAAATATAACATAGTATCAAAACCTTCAGCTCTTAGTATCTAAGAAATATCTCTGGATGGCTAATAGAAATATAACATAGTTTCAAAACCTTTAGCTCTTGGTATCTACGAAATATCCAGTTTGTGGACAATTACATAACGGTGTTTTCGTACAACACGATTTGATATAATCACAATTACAACAAATATGTACTGAAAGGCGGAGGACCCCCATACAGCGGTGTGAAGAATCATGCAATTGTTATATATTCGTACACATACATACAGCTCATGCTCTAATCCCTGTCACCACCATCCAATTCCACATAATCTCCATCGCTATAAGAAGCGTCCTAATCTCAGATTGGAGAGCAATCTCCCTGTTGGTATTTGGTAACGTGTACTTTTCAACAGTGCTATAGACTGGAAACATTTGACTAGAATGGCATCCAGAATCGTGATATCCCTCCTCCTCTTAGCATTTCTACCACCCACATTGGCACAAACCCACCTGCGGGTGGGATTTCACAACAAGTGTCCGCAAGCAGAATCGATCGTGCAAGGAATAACAAGAAGTTTCTTTATGGGAGACAAGTCTATTCCCGCTCGGCTCTTTCGCATGCATTTTCATGACTGTTTTGTAAGGGTGAGCTTATACTTATGATCTGCATCTTCGATTTAAACATATTAGCGTCCCCATCAAATTAGAAATATTAAAAGATTATTTCAATGGATTTGCTCGTGAATAACATTGATATACGTTGTTGCAGGGATGCGACGCATCCATTCTGATTGATGCTACAGGTAATAACGTACCAAAGAAAGCAGCAGTACCAAACCTATTTGTGAGAGGATTTGATATAATAGATGAAGCAAAGGCCTTTGTTAAAAAGATTTTCCCGCGCGTTGTGTATTCTGCTGATATAATTGCACTTGCCGTTAGAGACAGTGTTGCCCTGGTATAAATTTCATTCAAATTTACGCTATTCAACATTGCTTTTTTTTGGAGTAAGCTATTGCACACAGGTCCACTCAGGTGGTCAAGTAGATAGCTTACTCCCTTAGTTAGTTATCTTTGTCAATGAGAGACCCTCTAGCCAGCAGAGTAGATAGCTTACTCTATTATAAGGAACCCTATTTTCAAATGCAATACAAAGCTCGAATCCTTAAACAATTCCTAGATGTTAACACTTCAAATAATTTATGAGAACACTATAGCTATAAATTCCCCAGAAGAGCTGAGACGCATCAGCCTAAAGCCATGTGTCATCGAGGAGTTTTGCAGTCCGCCGTCAGAGGGTCTCTAGAGAGGGAGATAGCTAACAAAGTAAGCTATCTACTTGACGGCCAGAGTGGACCCCGATGCAAATAGTTGGGTAGATAGCTTACTCCACAGACCAAGCGCCTCCATTCAAAATTCCTGGTAACTGACCAGGTGCATCTATTCAAAAGAATGGCCACTCAGCTCTAGGCCAAGTCCCCCAATGCTAGACTGGTTCCACATCTTAGTCTCAGACCAGATGTCACCATTCAACAGAATGGTCACTCAACCCAATGCTAGACTGGTTCCACATCTTAGTCTCAGACCATATGTCACCATTCAACAGAATGGTCACTCAACTCAAGGTTGAGTCCCCCCAGTGCTGGACTGGCTCCATATCTTGGTCCTGGACCAGATATCTCCATTCAACAGAATGGTCACTCAACTCTAGGTTGAATCCACATCCTCATCCCTGACCAGGTGTCTCCATTCTCCTAAGAGAATGGCTCTCGATGTTGCTCAGAAAAATCAACACTCCCTCTCAGCGAGAGAGGCATTCTCTGCCATACCAAGCTTGTCACGAAAGTATATGAACTTTGATGCTGCCAAAGGCTTGGCCAAGATATCTGCGATATGGTCATCCATACAAATGTACTGCAACTACAGAGCACCTCTTTGCACTAGGTCTCTGATGAAATGATACTTCATTTCAATGTGTTTCGATCTATAATGAAACACCGGGTTCTTCAAAAGCTTAATGCAACTTTGATTATCGCAATGGATGATTGTTGAGTCAAGCTTTCCATCGAACAGATCAGATAGAAGTTTTCTGAACCAAACTGCTTCCTTGTAGGCATCACTTGCAGCAATATATTCTGCCTCGACTCTACTCTTAGCTATAGAACCGTGCTTCCTAATGACCCAAGAGATCATTGCAGATCCCATATTGAAGCAGTAACCAGAGGTGCTTTTCCAGTCTACTGCACTGCCAGCCCAATCTGAATCAGCATATCCTAATAATAATGCTCCACTGCTGGAAGTATACCTGAGCTCGTAAGTGATAGTACCTCGCGCGTATTTGAGTACGTGTTTAGCAGCTACCCAGTGTATGTGCTTCGGATCGGACATGAACTGACTCAGAGCTTTCACTACGTAACAGATATCTAGTCTTGTATGCACGAGATACATCAAGGATCCAATAAGTTGTCTGTACAGAATAGAGTACACACTTTGTGAACCGGTGGCTGAGTCACACAACTTTGTCAAGTTGGTAGTCATGGGTACGCTCATGGACTTGCAGTCATACATCCCAAATCTCTGCAAGATGTCTACTACATACTTTCCTTGTGTCAAGAAAATCTCGCCTGGCTTTTGCCAAACTTCTAAGCCAAGGAAATAATGCATCAAACAAAGATCCTTTATCTCAAATTCAGAGGTAAGCTCCCTCTGACATTGTTCTATCAACTATTCATCATCTGGAAGAAACAAGTCATCTACATATAGAACAAGAATCAAGACATGATTATGAACAACCTTAATGTACAAGTTAGAATCAGCTGTACTTTTGGAAAACCCCAAGCTATTGAAAAATCCATCCATCCTAGCATACCAGACACTCGGAGCCTGTTTTAGTCCATATAAGTCATTCTTCAGTTTACACACATGGGTCTTATTCCCATGAGTCACAAAGCCTTCAAGTTGTTCAATATAGACTTCCTCCTCAATCTTGCCATTGAGGAAGGCAGTCTTTACATCCATCTAATGTAACTTCCATCTGAATACTACAACAAGAGAAATGATTGTTCTAATGGTAGTATACCTAGCAACAAGAGCAAATGTTTCATCATAGTCAATGCCTTCTTTCCGAGTCAAGCCACGAGCTACAAATCTGGCTTTATACTTCTACACACTGCCATCAGCAGCATGCTTGATTTTATAAAGCCATAAGAATGTCACCACTGACTTTCCTGTTGCTCTAAGAACATCTTCCCACACATCATTGTTCATGATTGAACTGTACTCTTCAATCATAGCATCAATCCATAAATGTTAACTTGCTGCTTCTTCGTATGAGGAAGGTTCTGCACTGATGAGCTGACTCATAAGACCGGAGTATTTATGTGGTCTTATGCTTTCACTGAAAGTCCCGGGAGGAGCTCTATGCTTCTCGGCTTGTTGTACCGTTTCTCGGTACCAAGCAAGTCTCCTTTTGGAAGGAGGAACTTCAAGTAGTTGTTCCAGTGGACTTTTTGTGTCCTCAGGTGCATCTGGAATTTGATCCTTAAATTCCTCTTCCTCCCTCTGAATTTATGAATCTGGAAACTCAAGGGGAGGTACTTCATCTTCCTTTGAAATCTCAAGGGGAAGTTGTGTTTTACGAAACACAACTTCCTCATGGAAGATCACATCTCTGTTGACTTCAATGTACCTCTGTCCAGGTACATAGATACAATAGGCCTTTGAGCAATCACTGTAACCGACAAATATACCTTTCTTACCAGAAGGCTCTAACCTGGCCCTCTTTTCCTTTGGCACATGAATGTAAACCGGAGTGCCAAATATCCTCATGTGGTCAACTGCAGGTTTCTTTCTCGTGAAGACTTCTTGTGGAGTCTTTTCCCCCAAGAAAGCATGAGGGCTTATGTTCTAGATATACAAAGCAATACTTGCAGCTTCAGCCCACAACGATAAAGGAAGATATAGATCGATAAGCATGGCTTTAGCAGCTTCACGGATCGTTCTATTCTTCCTTTCTGCAACCCCATTCTGTTGAGGGTTGTATGGTACTGTCAGCTCTTTCTCGATTCCTACTTCTCGACAAAAATCATCAAACTCATTAGATTCATACTCACCTCCTTTATCTGATCTCAAGATACGG
Source organism: Pseudotsuga menziesii (assembly GCA_001517045.1). Taxonomy (NCBI): domain Eukaryota; kingdom Viridiplantae; phylum Streptophyta; class Pinopsida; order Pinales; family Pinaceae; genus Pseudotsuga; species Pseudotsuga menziesii. Next base: position 773,093 of record LPNX011213903.1, on the reverse strand, counting down.
ATGTTTCTGCCAGTCTGATTTTCAATCAGGGCCTTGAACTCTTTGAACCTGTCAAAGGTTTCACTTTTGGCCTTAAGGAAGTAAATCCATGACTTCCGAGAGAGATCATCTATGAACAAGACATAATATAAACACCCACTCAAAGAGGGCGAAGACATAGGACCACAAATGTCAGAGTGAATCAAATCTAAAATGCCTTTAGATCTATTCTTGCTTCTGGAAAAGGATTTCTTAATGTTCTTACCTAGAGCACATCCTTTGCAAATTCCATCATGTTTTGGAGATACCTCTGCTATACCTGTGACCATCTTCTGCAAGCCTGGGAGAGTTGTGTAGTGAAGCTGTCCAAACCTTCTATGCCACAGCTCACATGGATCAACTGTATGATGTACCAAAGCATGAGTGGAATCTTTGGAAGCCTTGTAAAGACCTCCCTCTCAAACCCGAATCTGTACAGCTGAGCTTAGCTCTTCATCCTTTGCCCATAGAAGGACTTTCTTGTCCATAAAGAGGACTCTATAGCCCTTGTTCTCTAAGCCAGCAACAAATAGAATATTCTTCTTTAAACCAAGAACATATAAGACATCATCAATATGTAAAACCGTACCTGAATCAAGTTGAAGTGAAGTTGAGCCAACTCCCTCAATCTTGTAAGTGGAGTCGTCTCCAAGTTCCACCTGTGTGGTGAATTTCTTCTTTCTGTAGCTAGTGAGAGCTCCACGGTTTCTTGTCATGTACCTAGAGGCACCATTATCTACTAACCAAGAGTTAGCATTGTCTGCGATGGAACCAAAGAGAGCAGAGATCAAGTAGTACTCTCTTCTAGGTTCTTCTTCTTTGATATCCCTGGTGTTCTTCTTTTTCTTAGGTTCCTCTTCTTTTTCTTTTGGCTTTAGTCTTGGGCTGCCTGCAATCCCTTACATAGTGCCCAAACTTATGACAATTATAGCATTCCACTTTTGAATTATCAGAGTGCTTACCTTGTGGTTTCTTTCCTTTCTTTTGCTGAGAGGAGGGCTTCTTGAACTTCTTTGTCTTTGTTGCAAGAGCAAGGTTTTCTTCCTTAGTTTCCTAGCCTGAAGTCCTTCTCTCTTCTTCTATGCAATCATGCCAAAGTCTTTCAAAGGTTGGTCGATTCTCACGTCCACTGACGGATGCCATGAAAGTTTCCCAAGAGCTTGGGAGACCATTGACCATAGGCTACACAAGGTCATCATCATCAATAGCAATACCAATAGCAATAAGTTGATCTCTTACCTGTGCAATCTTTGTGAAGAAGCAACCAACTCCTTCATCTTTGTTCAACTTCAAAGTTCGTAACCTTTTCTTCAAGACTCTCTTCTGACTGGGAGCCATCTTCTCATATAAGTTAGCTAAGGTGTCAATGCATTCTTTGGCAGTCTTTAATTCTGTGATATTGGGCATCATAGTTTCTTTGACAGAATCATAGATGATCCCTCTAGCCTTAGCCTGCTTCTTCTTGTAAGCAACTCTGCCAGCATTAGATGTTGGCTCTTCTATGGTGTTGAACACCATGTTATCAAGGCCATTCTCTTTTAGAATGGTTGTAAGCCTAGCCTTCTAGGAATTGTAGTTAGTTGAACCTTGAAGCTTCTCTTCCAGTCTGAAAATATTGGTAGCCATCTCTGTCACTTAGTCAAATGTTAAGTCTAAAAAATATCCCAAGATCTAGGAAGACAACAGTAATCTTGCTTTACTGGGTCTTCACATGCTAAGCTCTAAAACCATGTTGAATTTTAGCATTAGCATGAATACTTTTCAAAATTTGCAGACTAACATAAACAAATGACAAGTGCAGTAAACAACATTAACACATCAGCACAATGAACAAAAGAGTTTTTCATTGGGGAAACCTTTAAAGGACAAAAATCCCCAAAAGCATTCGTAATTCATCTCATAAATGAGATGACTAAGTTTTTCCAAAAATCCACAAACCCTAACTGAGTTTGTACCATAGATCCACAATTAGAGAAGATAATCCAATTACACAAAAAAATGCCCAATTAGGGCTTTTAGCAAATTAGGACTTTCTCTCTCCTGCCCAAAATTAGCAGGTTGCCCGAATTTATGTTTTTCCTACCTGGATCTGATTAGGCCTGCCCATACCTGTAGCCCTGCTACCCGTCTGCATGTCTACTCGTCTGCCCTACTGCTCGTCTCTGTTTTGTTGCCCGTAGGGCAAATCTACCTGCCCAAGACCCTGTTAGGCTGACCTGAGTGATGCATGGGGGGTCTGTGTAGACCCAACAACCTTCACAGGTTGCTAGTTGCTAACCGAGACCCTCATGGGTATGTCAACAGGCTGCCTGAGGGTGAGCAATAGGCCTGAACCCTCACGAGATCCTGTTGTAAGTTGCCCGAGGGTTTGGGAGTGAGGTTAGGTCTTGGAGAAGGCTACCCGGTGGAAGAAAGAGGGCAGCCATGAAAGAGATAGGTTGCCCGTAAAACTTTGGAGCTGCCCGGTGGGAGAAAAATAGTTGCCTGAGGATGTTGGTGGAGGAGCCGTGTGTTGAAAACCCTTGTTTCACAGCAAGCTGGTTTAATGAACAATTTCTTCTTGTTTCACTTCAGCCGGTTATGCAAGGCTTGAAGTTACTTATGAAATTTATCTTGAACAATTTAAACACGCTGAAAACAACTAACAGGCTGTAAATGAACACATGCACACCATAAAATTTGACACAGTAATTTTTGGCAAATTTGCCCTGGATAAAACCCCCACGGGGAAAACCAGTTTTGAGATGAGAGCTTTATTATTTCTTCAGTAAAAATGTAGGACAGAAATTAAATGCAAATGTACAGCAAACCCTAACCGTACAATCTCCTCGAATTCCGTGCCAAAACAGACAGCAGGCCGTACAGCAGATCAGCCGTACAATCACCTCGAAATTTGTGCCCTAATTAATGCAGTCCGTACACCTGTCCGTACAGCAATAAATGCAGCCGTACATACCTCGAAATCTGTGCCTAATTTACTC
>LPNX011213903.1:739241-769703 GCA_001517045.1 Pseudotsuga menziesii | reverse complement strand
TTAAGTGACTTTAATGTGAGGGTCACATTTTCCCTCTTAAGTGACTCAGGCAAAATAAAGTCACTTAGGGAACTCCTGACTGGGTACAAAAATCAACACCGTGAAGAGAAGAGGTAGGGTTAAACCCTAGCTCAGAAAATTGATAAAAACTTGCTGTTGTTGAAACCCTAGCTTAGGGTTTATAGAAAACAAGTGTGAATGTTAATCTTTTGTTGAAGAAAACCTAGTTTAGGATTTTTCTTCTTTTGGAGCACTGGCACATGTGAGAGCAAAGTGTGTTAATGAAATGGATTGATCTTCTTTTATATCCCGAGTCACCTGCAAGTGGACCAAAATTAGAAAGAACAAAATATTATTATTTTATTATTTTCTCACTTTGACTTTTACCTTTAGTGGTACTAAAGGTCTTTTTGCACTTTCATTTTTACACCTTAGTGGTACTAAGGGTCCTTATGTATTTTGACTTTTGCTTTAGCCTTCTTCAAGTGCCATGTGGTCAATACAAGTGGTCAAGGTGGTCTTTTATCCCCACTCAAAGTACATCATCATAAACAAAGAGAATTACTAATGCTTGTATCTCACACTCTGTGTGACACCAAGATCGGATACTAAGGTGTCTTAACCAAGGGTAGCTAAGCCTTGGAGAAAATCACAAAGCCCACTGATCGAGGGTCAGAGTGTCACACATGCCTAAACCTGGTCTAGGGCTTATAGTGTCTTCCCGGTAACCGACCAAGTGCCTCAATCATAGAATGCATAATTTGACACAAGGTCAAATACTTGGTTACAGACCAAGTGCCTCCATTCTCCTGGAGAATGGCCCTCAGCCCCAAGCTGAGTCCCTAGTCTTGGACTAGGTAAATTCCTGGTAACTGGCCAAGTGCCTCCATTCAAAAGAATGGCCACTCAACTCTAGGCTGAGTCCCCCAGTGCTAGACTGGTTCCACATCCTAGTCCCTGACCAGATGTCACCATTCAACAGAATGGTCACTCAACTCAAGGTTGAGTCCCCCAGTGCTAGATTGGTTCCATATCTTGGTCCCAAACCAGATATCCCCATTTAACAGAATGGTCACTCAACTCTAGGTTGAGTCCACATCCTGGTCCCGGACCAGGTGCTCTCGATGCTGCTCAAAAAAATCAACATTTCAAAAGATGGTATCCAGGTAGATCCAAATAGAGTAGAATAATCAAGAAAAATCCACTTTCTGAGAATAGGAAGGCAGTATAGTTGTTATTTGGCAAGATAAACTTCATCAGGAGGTTTATAACTTAATCCCAACTTTTGCAGAAATTTTCAAACCAATATCAAAATTGCTGAAGCACTGTGAATTCAGATGGGATGAGAAAAGCAGACAATCATTCAAGAATATTAAAGAATCCATTATGTCTACCAAGTCTCGTTGTTAGTCTTGACTGTTAAGAAGATTTCTTGATATTTTCCATTGCCTCTTAGGATACAATTGTGGCGGTTCTCCCGCAAAAGAACAGTAATGATATGGAACAACCAATTGCCCTTATGAGTAAGAACTTCAAGGACTAAAAAGTTGAAATAAACTATCATGGAAAACCAAGCATATGCCCTGATCCAATCTCTAATGCATTTCAGAACATATCTCGGGACACAAGGAATGGATTGGTGTAGCTTGTACATTTCATCATCGATAACCACTGTTCATCATTAGGATGGCCTCCCATTTAGCCTTGACTTGACCTTATTAGCCCAATGATAAGACACTAGTCTCCAATCCATTCATCCATGCTATTTCCCAAACATATAAAACTGTTTTGCCAGAATTTGTTCTTCATTTCACCTTGAAATCCATTGCCTAAAATTCTAACAATCCAATTTAGGGAAGCCCCTTTTGGACCGGAGGAGAATTTGCCTAAAGGGCAAAAAGGGCAAGTGTAGTTAAATCGGTTATCCCTCTTAGTTCCTCCAAGCCCTCACTTGAGCCTTAGGACTTCATCTCAAGAAGTGAAGGTACAACCATTAACTTGGACAACCAACATGATATCTTCACCTAGATTCCAATCTTTCTCCGAAATTGAACCAGTAACATAGGACAGCAAACTGCTAGTGTTAACAGAGTTATTGTAGTAAATCAGAGAGACAATTACAGAGCAACACACAAATGCTTCATTAATTAAAAAAAGGACTGGTACGACTGATAAAGAGTAGTGGTTCACCAAAGGCCAAGTCCCAGCCCCCTATGTTCTTTTTTGGGTTTTAAATACATTGTTTACTACCAGATGGTAATCCATTGAGGAACTACCCAATACAACTAGCATAATAAACATGAAGAATAATCATCTTTACCATGTATTTATTTTATGTTAACAAGTAGACTACTTGAAAAGAAATAACTTTTCTCTAGTATGGAACACTCTAAATAATCGAGTGGTAACAATAAACAAAATGCCTTTTTAGTGCATTCAAAGATCTTCAAAATGTATTTTTGCGCTACAAAATATTTTATCTAAATTCCCTATGACAAGAAAAACATAGAAGGTCAAGTCTTACACGAGGCCCATTTTCTTGGAGACATGATGTTTTATAATTGCACCCATTGCCTGTTGAGGGCTTTTCACAGTGCTTATATATGGTAAAATATACGGTCCCAGTGTTTTCTCAGCATAGCATATCCAACCTGAAATGCAAAGCATAATTATTTTAAAAACCTCCTTTCCAAATGGTAGATTTAAACAGGAGAATATATATAATGGTAATAAACATATGCATGCATGCACCAGACATAAAATCCTCAGAGTATTCTTTCTCCATATCAAAGAACAAGAAAGAACATAACCTTGAACACCTTCAAGCTTGTATTCAAGTGAGCTTATTTTTCTCATTTGTGCCTTCTATATTTTATTAAATTAAAACTATTGGCCAAACCTCTGTGTTAATCCAATACATTTTTTATACCACTAATTGTGAATATCCAAAAATAGATGAAAAACTTATACCGTGTTTGCAATTATTACTCAGCAGCTCAGGCAGTGGCTTTGGGTAGCACCTACCACAGGAAATACAATTTACAAATCATAAAAAAAGTCCCGAAAGATGGGAAAATGGTCATTTTGAGTGGACAATTTCAAGCAGGATTACTGTTTGAAAAAATGGGATATATATATATATATATATATATCATAAGAATAGTAAACCGTAAAATCCTTTTGAATTAACAAGAAATATTATTCATGTAAATGAAAAACTTATACCCTGTTTGCAACTACTCAGTGGCTTTGAGTTCCAGCTGACACAGGAAATACAATTTATCAACCATAAAGAACAATCCCCAAAGATAAGAAAATGATCATTTTCAGTGGACAATTTCAACTGGAATTTCTGTTCGAAAACATGAGAAACAATTCCCCATTATAAAACATCAATTTAAAGGCATATATATATATGTCCATTGGGCGTAGCTAGGGTGGTTGGGAGATTTGGTTATTGCGCTCCCCACCCGGGTTCGAATCTCGCTGGGGACATTTGCTCCATGGGAGCCCTTGTATGTAATGAAATATTAGGCTGGTGAGCCGTTTATCATGATTGGCCCTCTCAGGGGTTGTTGTTGCCCATTCATGTATACTTGCCAAGCAAGTATAAGAGATATTTTCCCCGGTGGACATAGCCATGGTGTAAAGTGGGTTTCCATGGTGAACCACCTTTTTAATAGATCGGAAAAAAAAAATATATATATATATATATATATATATGATTGTTAAAATCTTAAGGTTTATATGTGTGTGTGTGTGTGTTTTATAATAGGAAACTGTTTATTTGAAACAAGAAATATCATTCATAAAACATGAAGAAATTTGAATCCTCAAGAATGATACCATCCATACATAACCAAAAAATATCCCAAGCCACTGCCACAACCTAGGTGGCAACAAAGGTTGCTCGTCATTGTCACCTAAACTCACAACCTCTCACTTCAGGCTTTGTCTTTAATCCTAAGCCTAGGGAGGTACCCAATTAAATTGTTTATTTATTTAAGTCTAGATGGAAAATATAGTAATGTTGAAGATAATATAGACTATCTCTATAATACAGATTTAGTTCATGTAATTAGAAAGAAGCTTAAGCAAAGTATAAGATAACCATTTACAAGTACAACATATGCCTAAGCTTAGCTAACTGAATTCACTTCTTATGTTCAATAACAGCAGTAAACTCAATAGCGATGCTTCTAAAAATATTCAATATGAACAATAAGCAATGAAACAAGACAATATACCAAATCCACAATATTAACACTCAGCAATAATGGTTTAGCAATATGTCTTACTTATTTCTTTAAATTAATTAGCTCTTATCAATCAAGTACACCAACCATTTACTTAGAAAAAGATAGTAATAACCACTTGTTAGATAAATCCAAATGCCAAGACACAATCAACACCTAGATTATTAATTATTAGTGATAAGAGCTCGAAGGGTTTAGTGGTTAGAACCACTGGACATTTCCGCCTTGTATTTATATTTAACAAGGAAAATCTTAAATCTGGAAATTACTAAAAATTGTAGCAAATTCCAAAATTATAACAACTAAGAAAATTACCCAAATTAGCACTTTCACTCATCAAATTCTCCAAACTAACTGTTGCAAATTAGAGTTACATCTTGCCGGAAATTGTAAAATTGCAGCAAAATAATTATGTCTAATTTTGAAGTGAAACTGTGAAATTTTCTAGAATTACAAAATCTGGAAATTGCAGTAAATACTTCAATATAAATTCAAGAATAGTGTCTAATCATGAGATAGATACGAAATTTCTCAATCTAAATAATTTTCAATGAAGCAAATATATATATATATATATATATATTATGAATTTTATGGATTTTTTATGGAAAATAAATCTGGAAAAATAGAATAAACAGTAATAGCAATTTACAATTTTTTATTTTATTTTAATTTATCCAAATAAAATTTATATAGGGTGTTCCAAGAAAAAACTAACAAATTTTTTTAAATTTAATAAATTTTCAATGGAAGAAAAATTCAAAAAATTACAAGACCTACTCAAGATATTCTAATTTAACCAATAAATCTAGGTGAAATCAATGTTGAAAATATTTTTGAGGTTTTGCTTTTAGGGTTAAATTCAATGTTTTAAAAACCGGTCATCTCGGAACCGAAACAGGCCGAGTTGACCAGTTTAACCCTCATCAATTTTGAACCGGTACAAAAGTTGGCCTGCAAGGCGGTTTGGACCTTCACTCAACCAATTTGGTACCAAAACGGCCTCAAACCAGCCAGTTCTGCATTAACTCAGCTGAGTTAATACAATAATGCCCAAGGTGTGTGCGTGGAAGCTAGACACACAGGTTTTTAAAAAAATAGACCAGAATTGTACTAGCGACATTGAAGTCAGTAATATTGAATGGTAATGTTAAATTCATAAAGAAAGAGTGACATTCTCCTTATCTTTCATTTTCTATCATTTTACTTAAATTTTTAACATTACCATTAATTGATTTAGGATGTTTGAGAGTGGTTTCAGCCCATGAAAAAAGTAGAATTTTAGATCTGATCCCATTCAAAATTCAACAAACTTAATAGTTTTCAAGATTTCAGGGTTGCGTATGCAGTGGGAGGAAGGACATGAGCAGGTGGAGATGGTGGGGGAGCAGGAGAAAAGCAGCACGGAGGAGGCAAGGAGCGATGCAAAGGAAGGTTGCAGCGCGGGGGAGGGCTGCAGGAGGGAGTGGCGGAGGAAGTGGCTGCGGGGGGGAGCGTTGAGCAGCGAAGGAACGGACGATGGGAATGAAGAGGGATCGCCGACATGGGGATGGGTGAAGGCATAGGCAGGAGGAGGGAGTTGCGTAGGAAGGCGGAAGGACGTTGGAGATGGAGGGGGCAGTTAAAGGTGGTGAAGATTGGAGAGGGCTGTGAAGGAAGGGAAGCGTAGACGCGGTATGCGAAAGGGTTGACGCGTGAGCGGGGGGTGGAAGGTGGGAGCAAGCCGAGACCATGGAGCAGGAGGGGAAACGTGGGAGCGAAGGGGACTGTGGGATGGAAGAAAATGCGGGGAGGACAGAGGGAGCACGGGGGAGGAGGATGGAGGAAGCACAGGGGAGGAGAGTGGAATGGTGGCTGGGAAAACGCGCAGGGAGAACCACAGGGTTGAACAGAGGCGGAAGGGTGGAGGGAGCGCGTGTGCAGGGAACAGGAAAGAGCAGCAAAAAGGTGTGAAGAGGAGCGTTGAGTGTGGAAGAGTGATGGGAGAAGTATGTCAAATGGGTTGGGCGTGAGCGTATAGGAAGATGGGAGGAAGGAAAACGGAAGTGATGTCGAGATTTTAAAATAAATGGCCAAGGGCCCAACGAAGAGACTCCCAGAGAAGATGGCCAAAGGCCGGAACCAGAATGAGGCTTTGATACCACTGAAACGAAGAAACTTCATTTTTACAAAAATAACTAGCGTAATAAGCCAGATTACAATACTCCATGAATAAATAAATATATATGATTGATACAATAAATAGATAATATTACAATAAGAATTATATTTGTATAAATACCCATACAAGGTGCCCCTTTGTAAAGAGGCATAACCTTTCATCAAGGTGCCTCTTCATTAAGTATTAGTTTATTTAATTATTAATGTTTAATTATTATATATTTTGTTCATTACAATTTCGAGTAAAAAAACCTTGGATTCTTTACGATCATGAAGATGTAAATAATCCTCAATAAAAAACACTCAAGAGACATTCCCTTTGTGCAACCACCATGTGGGAAATGATTATGACTTACAACCAGCCCTTTACATATACAAATACATCTCAATTACATCATTACAATATTACATTACATCACAACCATGGATCACTTGATACAATGATACAGTTTACATGACTTCCTTAGAAAAGCCATGCATTAAACATCATTCGAATCATCTACATCTTTACCCTTGGATAAGGCCTCGTAAAATATGAGAGGTAACAAGATCTATAGATGTTACTTATTAGACCAAAAGATAAAATCACAAATGAGTTATATATAACATTGTTCGGCATCAAAACATAAACAACCACTAACAATTACTTTCGATGTCACACTAAGGATGAATAATCTAATCTTCAGAAACATAACTTTGGACTAAGATTTCCTACAAGTGTAAATGTTTATTCGAGACAATTAACAATGAAGTGTCTTATTGGCCAAAAGCTACTAATATCCTTCTATCATGGGAAAGATTTTTATAAATGTCAAAGATGATATTTGTTAAATTACATACTTATACATTATGAAGTTGTAAAGAGAGAGAGACAGGGGCTTGATAATAATATTCAATATGTAATAACGGGATACACTAACAATGATCCATCACAAGAGAGGGGTAGTGACCTGTAGATCTACCTATTATTGTGGTAAGAAATAAGTTAGAAGCAAATTAGCACTTTATATGTCCAAAACTAGTTATAAATATCACACGTGACTATACAACACTTTGTTTGGACTCTTAAGACACTTTATTATCAAACATTAACAACTAGAAAAAAAGATATTATGATTTTATTAATGTCCAACAAATGACCAAAAAGTAGGTCAATGGGACTATGAACTACAATTAGTGAAGATAGTCTATGGGAGTGCACTATGCGACTCTAAATGCAAAATAAAATAAATAAAAGATAGAAACTGAGAAAAAGGTCATATGTTAAAGAAAGAACAAAGAGAGAGAATAAGGGATAATTTTACAAAACTTCATTAGGTCAAGATTAGGAAGTATTAGCAACCACATCCAACATCGAAAGGTAGCAAAGCATTGTCTAACAATGTCATCAAAAGAAAGTCAAGCCCTAGCTAGGTGACCCTAGGAGGAGCCACACGCAATCATTTCCCTAACACTCAAGGCTAAGGGAAAAGATCTCCTAATATAGGCTTGGCTCAAGTTAGGTTGTTGAGCAAGCACTCCTTTGGTCTAATGGCAACTTCATTAACCCTAGAATGAATCACAGTGCAAGGTATCACCATTCTAGTTCCTATTGTGTTAATCATTGGATGATTTGAATCTCTCTTAGCGCCACCAAGTGCAAAAGTAGCTAGGTAAATGGAAATGATCAACATGATAGGGCAAGATCTAGAGAAAACATATAAGGTTTAGAGTTTGAGAGTCACCACCCCACACATGTAAAGATCCAAACATCTAGTGTTATGATAATAAGTTATAACTTATTATTATTATTATCATTATTATTAATTAAATAGAGATAATTATCAAGGACATGTACCATTAAAAGTCGTGTCTCTTGGAAAGGTCACCGTAAGTGTTTATAATACAGTTCCCATTGTAAACATTTAGACATCATTCATGTTTATCAAACATTATATACAAAGAGTTATTGTCTTACATATATAAAGATTTAATATCAAAAGCTTCTGCAACATTAGCATAACATTGGTTTAGAGGTAATCAACTGCCAACAATCTTGAAATTTCCTATGAGAGAACATTGGGATTTGAGCATACAATTAAAAACAAGCTTCAATCGTGCAGCTAAAAGGAAACGTTAGGCGAGAGCAAGAGAAGAAAAAATGATACGCGAAGGTCATAAAATAATAAAGTATGAGAAAAAGGGTTTCAAAAGTGTGATAGTTATCTGTCCAAAGTTGAAAGCTAAAACTATTACAAAAAAAGAACACAAACCTACTCTAAGCACTGAAGGAAACAGTAAAGTAAAGCATTCATGTTCGCCAAGCGATGACAAAGACTTGACTGAAAAAGAAGTTGTCATGACTGTGTTGAAAAAGAACAACCAAACCATTCCAGTGAGGTTGTTTACATTGCACCCGCTATTGCATGCTCCAATTACTTGAATGCTTCCACCATTCTCAATACCACACGCCGCGCTCAAACCCATGTTATCCACCCTAGTTATGGATTCCTCTCTAAAAATGTTGAGTTCGGGAAATGAAATGAAGCAAAAGGCTTGATAATTATTGGAACCTTTGCTTTAGCGATATTAGATATTGGGGATAAAAGTGCATCTAAGAGGATAATGAATGAAGCAGCTGATGAAGATAACATTACTATTGGAGCAACAACACAAAGAGATAATAAAACAATGGATGAGTTAGTAATATAAAGCGAAAAAAGAGTTGAAACCTACATCAAGAATTCATCAAAGACAAATTAAGCTTCGCGAATATAACTTTGACTCCAACGATTTAATGGGAGAATCTAGTCTTTCTTCCCACTCTAACAATGACGAAGATCTCCTCGCAATAATTTCCAATGCAGAATCACGAGCTTCCTGGAAGCATACTACGAACCATTGTTTTATGCAAAAGAAACACAGTAAAACTAAAATTTCACAGAAAGAACAAATGGCATACCCTCTTGGAGAAGTTAAATCAAGTTTTCAAAATGAAATACTTAATATTTGGGTTGCTTAGAAATTTCTAATAACAGTGAACAATTTCCCTACACTAAAGAACTAGGGTTATAGGTTGATTGTCCATGTTATGAGCAATCCAAATTTCTATTTCAGGACAACTCTTGTGGTGCCTATGACATTTATTTGGACATGGAAATGATGGAATGAAAATTGCATCAATGTCTCCTTAACCAAGCTGAGCAAGACAGAGACGACGACGGCGTTGTGGGACTATTAACTCATGAATTGAATGTGAAATTGATTATGAACCAAATACTTAGAGGTATTCAGTATTTACTTTCTACCTATGTTCTACACCAAGATCTTAAGTCCTCCAACATATAGGTGAACCGCAATCAAAGAGAAAAATTATGTTACTTTGGTCTGGTTCAAATAATTGCACCGAAAATGACTCAAAAGGTCCTCAATGTGCTCTACAGCACTCTAGAGCTTTTCCTGTGCTTGTCTATCGATGGGAGAATCACAAAAACGGGCTCAAGCATGTTGTCTTCTTGTGCAAATTCAAAGGCAATGAGACAAGCAGATTTCTCCCGAAACGCTATCACATCTCCCACATTAAGTGCATCGACATGTGGTAATTCCAGTCGCACTCAACTTGCCCCTTGTGTCAAGCCTGTGCGTATCCTGACACGCCTATCGAATCTATCGTCATCACGGTCGAGTCGACTGCATCAAGGTGTACCTTTGAAACGAAGTAACAATTGCCCGTGTCCATAGTTCAAGGGTATCATGGTATTCATCACACCTTTTCAACCATGACAATGATTACACTCATCACTATCGAGTATTACACAAAAACATTGGGTCTTATTTTCATTCTATGGGTTGTTCCAATAGAGAAGTCGTGACTTATGGACACAAACATTCATGGAAGTTCAATCTCAGTTTATAAAAAAATAATTATTAAAGAATTAGTAACTTTTAAAAGCAAGATTGATAAAAAAAACATATCTTGCTTAATTTAAAGGTAAAGAATGTGAAGAACCCTCCATTAATACATTATTAAGATAAGAGTTAGAAACAAGAGGAGCGTGTTTATTTTAAATATACAACTCTAATTATTTTCCTACCACTCAAGAGGCTAAGTACCAATGTTTCTCTTTAACTTCCACTTTCTTTTAATAATTACCATTAACAACTTAACAATGTAAAATGCTTTTTAATCTTGATGTGCTTGGACTTGTCATGAAACATTGGAATTTTAGGAGTTTGATACAACTCTAATTATAACAATAAATCATCCTAGGATTCAACCATTGATCAAATAATCCCAGAAGCAGCTTGCAAAGCCAAAAGGCCTCACAACTAGAAGTACTGGCCTCCATATACTCTGCGTTGAGTGCCACAAAAGTCTACTTCGTGCCAAACCAGGATTATACAAAGTTATAGGAATCGGGCCCCCCTACTAAGATTTTGTAATAGACTCTTTTCAGAATCGAAATCGAAATCTCGTCGAAATCAAAATCGAAATCACATGTTAACTAGCAATCCCTATCAATAGTATCTTATTTGGATCTTTGTCAAAAACTACTAGTTTTTCTATCTACTATGGACATAATCCCAAAGGTGTTATTGATAATGTTTTATAGACCCTGCAATGTAAAATATATATTTATAAAACAAAATTAGGGCTAGGGTTTTGATTCCTAGATTCCTATTTTCAAATTTCGAGATGAGTGTTGAATCCGCATCGTATTCTTCAGCCAATTTTGACTACACCCACGATTCTTGTAACCTTGCCAGATTATCAGCATTAATCCCAAGCTAAAGAAGCACCCTCAAGTGCTCTTCATGTCTTATATACTACCTACCCAATCTATGATGTTGTTAAACAACACCATGTAAATTGGAAACTTTTGCAAAGGTCTTCTCTTTCTGAATGTGCTCTTGGGCGACTTAACATGCTCTCAAGCATCCCTCAATGTTTAAGCGAACCACCAGGGTCTCCTAACATAACTAATAGGAGCTAATAGTTGCTCCTCTATGCCTAAAGGATTTGCTTTGAACAAGAAGCCAACGGTGCCCCTAACTCAACCTACGAAGATTTTTGCTCGTCATCCTCTATCACTAGAATAGGCTCATGAGACTTTTTAGATGCAAAGTATTCCTCAAACTTTACATCCCTACTTACCATTGTCTTTCTCTGCTTTGAAATAAAGACCTTGTAAGCCTTTCATCTCTCATTGTATCCAACAAACAAACCCTTCATGTTGAAGAGCTCCTAGTTGATCCTCTTCCCTATTGGTATATGAATATAAATTGGAAAACCAAAACTGAGGAAATAACTCACTCTTGGCTTCACACCAATGAATGACTCCTCTGGTGTCCCATCCTCTAAGATCCTATGAGGACACTTGTTATAGATGTAGATTGTTGTGGTGCATGCTTCTCCCCATAGAAACATCAAAAAATTCTGGTCATGGTTCATGGCCTTAGCAACCCCTATGATAGATCGGTTCTTCTACTCTGCGACCCTATTTTGTTGTGGGTTGTATATGGAACAATCATCTTCCTCTTAATTTTTGCATCCTTGCAAAAACCTCGAACTCCTTGGGAGTATACTCACCCCCATTATTAGATCTCAAAATTTTGATATTCTACCCTATCTAGTTTTCGGCTACAACTTTGAACTCCTAAAACAAAAAGACTACATCCTTTGCCTTTAGGAAATAGATCCCAATTTTGTGAGAGAAATCAACAATGAAGGAAACATAGTACATGCTTCCTAAGATTAATGTTGACATTGATCCACATACAATTGAATGCAATAGATCTAGAATGCCCTTAAACCTATGTTCGCTACTTGGGAAAGCAATCTTAGCATGCTTGTCAAATGCCCTCCCTCTACATACTCCCTACAAATCAATGTTGAACTCTAGAAGACTAATGACTATCTCCCTTAGAATAGGCAATGCACTATGATGCAAGTGCCCCATCCTCTTGTGTCGCAACTCATACAAGTTGTCCATGTTACGAATCAATAAATATAGAAACATAAACAATTACACATATGCACAGAGATTTGTTCCTTCAAATCCACTTATCACTAACTTAATCAAACCTTAGAAGGCAACCTCCACAGTTTGCTTACAACTAGAAGTTGCGCGATAAATAAATCACCCTTGAATTGGGTTGTAAGGCCTACTGATAAGGTCTGACCTACACAAAAGATGGACAATGAATGTATAGATTGTTGTACGACTAGCATATGGATCTATACCGTATGGACAATACGGATTGTAATTTGGAAGTTTGAGCTACATGCTCCTGGTCGATCCTCTTCATTCCATTGTTGCTTTCTCTTCTCTGATTCCTTAACCTACTCAACCATTAAACTATCCAACAAAAATTGTCTTAACACTTTATCTTGACCTACCTTTATACTTAAGCTAAAACCGTAATCTCACAGTGAGATGTACGGTTGAGATTAATCTAAATGACTAATAAAATAAGATAAGATAATTGTATTAATGCCCATTGAATGATCACAAAAGTAGGTCAATGGGAATAGAGGATACATCTAGTAAGAGTACAATGTGGGAGTGTGAAAGCAACTCCTGAAGAATGTTGAAAGCAAGATAAAGAAAGATGCATGAAGTAAAAGTACCTCCTAGAGAAGTATTTGACTAAGCTAATCACTCGGCCTATCCAACACTAAGAGAAAAATTTATAACAATATCATAGGTTTTGTAGTACAAAGTGAGAATCCCAGACTAAGTTGGACAACTCGATACCACTCAATAAGGGGAGAGAGAGATGAGGCCAGTGATATCAAGGTCTCATGGATCTGATGATTGAGCGTGATTGGCACAACTAGGGCACTAGCTCGATGTTAAAATCCTCAGGTACCATACTGAAATTTGTTTGTACGACCAAAGGGGGGATTTAGAAGTGAGGAAGCATTCTCCTACCATCTGAGGTCGAAGGAAAAAACCACTGAATAGATCTCTAGCTGCTAACAATTAGGAAAGTTCAGACCAGGTCACATAACTCATAGAAAGTTTATACCAAGTCCAAAGGGAGCAGCCTACAAGAAAAACTCAATAGTGTTAACAAGTGCTTGACAAAAGTTGACACCCAAACTACATTGATAGTTAGCCTAAATATTCAAATCTGAGTTGTTGGGTTTAGACATTGGTATGAGGATATTGTGCATTTAAGTGTTTGACAATATTCCTCAATCAGAAAGTAATAACCAATCAGCCCAAAAATTACCCAACTCTTAGCAAGGGACGATACAGTGGTATCAGAGTTGTGCATCTTGCAAGCCTGAGAGGTTATCGATGAAGGGTAATTTCAAATTGCTTATTGAGTGACTAACACTCATTAATTTCAGTCTCATCAATTGTTCATTGGGAAAGATGAAGTCTAATCAAGAACTCATGGTGGAAATTTTGCAAATTGTACAAGGATATCAAAGGATTCTAACATCATTGTTAGAGCATCCAAAGTTGTTGGAGCCTCATGTATCGGTTGGAAAGGAGGAAGAGAGGTTCAAATCCGAAGTGGTTGGTGACGTGGATGCCTTATCGCTCCATCAGGAAAGTTTGGCATAACCCCAAGATGACTTCTTGGAAGTGCATGCACCTGTTCATGATGAGGATGTGTGCAATGAGGTTGATAGCACAATCAAGGACGAGGATGGCCATGAGAGGTATGACTGTGAATACAAGTCAGAAATTTGAATGAAGTTGATAGTTCCCTTGAGCCCCATCATTTGGCAAGGCAAATGAAGGTAAGTGAAGAACAGACTATGGCAGCCATGAAACATTTTGATGATACGCATGCATTGGTGAAAGATTGTTGTTGGAGAGATTCATGGACATAAGATAGTTTGGAAGAACCTTCCCTTGAATATTTTCAAGCACTTAGAGAAGCAATGGTAGTAATGAAAGCTAACTATATACACCTGCATTCCAATAGAGATCATCTTCTCATGCTTGATGAGATGTACCATGGGACACTACAAGGGAAAGAAGAGCAAGTAGACAGGATTACTCATGAGCTTAAGATCGTCCAGGATTCCTAGAAGAGCACGCAAAAGGCCCTTCAAGAATCATAGATGCAGGGTTGAGCAACTTTGTGTGGAGTTGAGTTGGTTACATCCTTCATCCTACACAACAGACAACCAATCATATATGGCAGCCTTGACGCAGGAGAAGGTTGGTGACACTTATGATTTGATGGAGGAACCTCATGTGAGGGTTGAGTATGAGGGGCATTCAAACTTTGAAAAAGTAAAATCTGTTTCTTACAAAAATAACCAGCATAAAAACGCCAAATAATCCATAAATGGATAAATAATAGAATATAAAATTATTAAGATATGACATGTTTTACAATTACATTGCCTTGGGCTTTATAATCCATTTTGCACCTTTTCGATATAAGTCATGTCTTTTGAATTTTCATAACTATTCAATTAATAATGTCTTATTTAATAATTATTAATTATTAATTAATAATTTAATTAATATTGATATTTATTATTATTACTTTATGTCATGTTATATAATTTTTTTATATAACATTGCCTTCCCCTTAAAGGGAGCTTTGTCCTCAAAGCTTATTGAAGACTAGGCTTATGTCTGATTTCTTGCTTGTGATATCATCTCTCGATCTTTTCTTTTAGTACTTGCAACTTTTGAGAAAATGAGACGATACGAGTTACGAATTCCAAAGAAAAAATGTCACATCGTTTGTGATGTGGTCCATCCGAGATCCATCTTCATCGAAGATGATTGTTGATCGCCTTGTTGGATAAATCTTCCCATTTTTCGCATAGGTTGCAGATTTTGTGTTCTTTTGCTTCTGAAATTATAACTCATTTGTTTATGTTCATTTTGACCCCGTCATTGGTCAAAATGCTTTTTGTAATTTGGGTGTCGATAAGGAGTTCTTGTTGTTTGTTTTTCTGATGGATTGACTTCCTTTTGAACTGTGTCGGGGACTGAATTTGTATTTGTTTCTTCTTTCTTAACTTGAATTTGTTTTTCGGAGAGTCTGGATGCTTCCTTCTGGGTTTGAACTAATTTGTTCTCTAATAGATTATTGTTATTCTTAATCTTCTCAAACCTTTCGTCTTGTGATTGTTTGTCCTCTTTAAACTTCTCAATTTCTTCCTCTAATATTTGATTAAGATTTCTCAGACGACGGTTTTCTTCTTGTTGTTTTAGTATTCTTCCTTCGAGGTCTTCATTGGAAAGTTCCATCTTTCAACTATTTTTTAGTTTCCTGATTTTCGTAAGTAATGTCTTGTTATGAATTCTTAGTCGAAATAGTTCTTCAGTATTGCTTGCTAATTTTCCATTGATTTTCACAATTTCTAATTTGTGCTTCTTTTTAGTGCCGTCAAACTTTTGGTGGAGTTCTTCCTTCTGTTGTTGATGTCGACATATCTCTGATTCTTGACTTTTTAGCTTTTCTATGGATTTGCGCCAATTCATCATCTTTGTCCATGATGAGCTTTGTTTAAACGATTTATGTCTTCTTCTAAATCGTTATCATTTCTATACAGTGCTTCTTTGTTATCTTTGAACTTTTTTATTTTGTCTTTAAGGTCTTTGTTATGATTTTTTCATCGAGATATTTCTTCATTCTTAGTTAATAACAGTTTCTTGGTATCTTCATTAGCTTTTTCAAGTTTTTTTTTATCTTTTAAGCAATGGTTCTCTTGTTCTATCAACTTATGAACAATGATCTGCTTACTCATCTCAAATTGTAGATTTTTATTGCTTTCTTTGTAGTATCGCAATTCGCTTTCCAGTTTCTATGACTGCAACTGTGAGTTACATTGATCGGCTATCATAATAAAATATTTACCACATATTGGATAGGAGCGATTGCCATTCTTAAAAAATGTTGGATATTGGAATTCCATTTTGTTAAAGTTAGTGCAGCTACAAGACCCGTTCTCAGGGAGGATGGTACTCTAGTCAATTAACTAGGACAGAGTAAGACCCTAGAAGGTAACCTAGGGCCCCCAGTAGTCTCCTGGTGTTTTCGGTCTGGGACCAAGTAGGTTGATGCCATGGCAAAGCCCCTAGCATGTGGCTAGGGCCCCTATTAGCCTCCAGGGTATTCTAGTTTGGGATCAGGGACGCAATGTCCAAGTAGAGCCTGCAAGTAGAGGCAGAGACATAGTCTGGTCTGGGACCAAGGGCATGGTGTCCAAGTAGGTCATGCAGATAGTTGATCAACTTTCAGTCTAGGACTAACGCTCAACTTAGTACTAAGGACCATTCTCCAGGAGAATGGAGGACTCGATCAAGGTCCAGGATTTGATCAACATGATTCAGTCTGGGAATGAAGCTCAACTTACTACTAAGAGCCATTTTCTAGGAGAATGGAGGCACCCAGTCAATTACCAGGAATTTGATTCAGTTTGGAACTAAAACTCGGCCTAGACTTGAGAGCCATTCTTTAAGAATGGAAGATGATGATGCATGATGTCCTCTCTCCCAATAGTTGCTGCTAGGTTGCATCTCAAGGGACTGGCCACCCCTTGATGATGTCACTAGCATCTAATCCTTAGGAGCAGTATTAAGGACCAAAGAATCGTACCATCCGGTTTGGATCTTTCCCTTATACAATGATGACAAAAATATATAAAACAATGTACCTTGAGAGAGAGAAAAGTTTACTGATCTTGTTGGTCCTAAAGAAGTTGTTTATCCACCATATATGGTTCACCTTGATCTTGTGGGTATGTGGGTTGTTTTATTGTGACCCCCTTGGTTGACTCTAAGTTCTTTATCTTACTTGGTCCTAGCACTCTTATTGTGTGTGTACCCTTGCCTTATGGGTTTTTATTTTTGGTACACTTTACTTTATGGTTTTATTTATAAAACTTTGGACAATTTATTATAAATTCATTGGACCATTTACTTTATGGATGGACAATTTGTTGTTTCTGAATTTATTTTATCTTTGGACCACTTTATGTTTGGTTTAACTTTACTTTATGGTTTTATTTATAAAACTTTGGACCATTTATTATAAATTCATTGGAGCATTTACTTTATGCATGGACAATTTGTTGTTTATGATTTTATTTTATCTTTGGACCACTTTGTGTTTAGTTTAACTTTATGACACCCTTAGAACCTTTTGTACACTATCCTAAGTCAATTCTATTTTATGGTTTTATTTTTTATAAAATCATTTGACCATTTTATATCTTTACTCTTGGACCTTTGGTTATGATTTGGACCATTTTATGAACCGTTCATTTTATGGTTTTAATATTCATCAAGTGATCGGGTATCTCTTCGCTGCTACATGTGACTGTGTTTACTTCGCAAGCGTGACAGAGTATCCGGCTTTGATTTCCTTGTCCGCATGATTGGGCATTCTTTTCTCCGCTAGCACTCGCAATTGGTCTTTCTCCCGTGTGACGGTAAACTCGTGTTGGGTGATGCAATATCCCACTGTACGATTTGTCTTCAACCCATGTGGCCATGTCCTCTCCTTCTGTGTCTGCCGGCATACTTCGTGGTTCTCTGTTGGCATGTTCTCTACTGGCAGATCTCGTTCCTCTGCTCCGTCGGTGACTCTCTGTTGGCATATCCCTTTCCTTTGCTCCACGTGACTCTACAGCACCACCATGGCACTATCCAATGAAGCGTGGCCTCGATCTCTGCTCTGGGTGACCTCCGGTCTCTGCTCCACGATCACCGCTCTTCCCTCAGCGTGATTGTCCCTTCGCACAATACCTTTCGCGTGATGTTTTACCATCTCCCACCTGCGCGGTCGTGTAGTTACTCTCTGTGGGACGGTTTATCCCCTAAGTGACCGTGAGCACCCTTTATCCTATGGGTTCCTCCACAGCTTTGACTGTGACTCTACATGTGTCTTCCCTAGCGTGACTGTGGGTAGATCTGTGTTGTAATGTGGACTGTGGTGTTTTCCTCCACCGTGATTTGTTTTCTTGTATGGACTGCGGGGTCTTCCCCAACATGACTGTAAGCTTCACTTTATGTGTGAACTATGGTTCTTCAGCATGCCTATGCAAAGTATGACCATGTGTCTCTGCACTTTGTGACTGCATCCTTACTCAACATGACTGTGTATCCTTTATCTGCATGAATGTACTATGTATGACTGTACTTGTTAACTAAGAGGTCTGGGTCAGTATGCTTATGCTTTACACCTCTTAGGGTCTCTCTCAAGGTACGTAAATTGTTTGCCTAGTTGGCTTGTCCCTTCGATGACAAGATCAACCTAAAGTATCTGAGTATAAGGCCGATTCAAATATTGGTGATGATTCTTTACTGTTGATATCTATTGTACATTATTTTATCATGTTGTTACTGTACATTGCATTTGATGATTCTTGAGGACCAACGTTAATGCAGTGACTAATGGAGCGTTAAGTTGAAAGAGATGAAAATTATGTTTTTGTTTCATTACAATTTAAATTTTATTAAGCAGCACCATTCTAAATGTGAATTTATATGTTCATGCATTTAAGTTTACTACTTGTGTTAAAACTCCGCTAACCCTTAAATTTCAACACATTTCGCAATAAGGACACAGTCCAAAATTTGGATTTATATATGGAATTCATAATTTCTTCAACAAATCCACACTGGGCTTCAATATCTTTCAAGACTTGATTTCTACTCTTTTTAATATCTTCTTGGTCTTCTTTCTTTGACTTGGTCTTTTTTTGTATTAAATAATAATTGTAATGACAATTATTATTATTGTTTAAAATAATAATATTTTATTTCTAATGGGAAGCACTTAGAACTTTAAAAATAATAATAATATTATATATATAAGAGTTGTTCAAAAACCTATGCAGCTCAAAGACCCAGTTTGGAGAAGCTCCAAAAAATATTGGCCACAAGCCTGAATTTGCCCAAGAAGGGGCTCTGATACCAGTGAAACAGTAAAATATGTTTCTTAAAAAAATATCCAGCATAAATACGCCAAATAATCCATGAATGGATAAATAATAGAATATAAAATTGTTAAGATATGGCATGTTTTACAATTACACTGCCTTGGGCTTTATAAGCCATTTTGCACCTTTTCGATATAAGTCATGTCTTTTGACTATTCATAATTACTCAATTAATTATTTCTTATTTAAAGATTATTAATTATTAATATTAATTTAATTAATATTTATATTTATGTATATTACTTTATGTTATGTTATATAATTTTTTTATATAATAGACTTGCAAACATCGACAGAGAAATATGACCCCGAGGTTTTTTATTTTGCACATATTTTGCGTTACAATGATCATGAGCAGCCTCTTTTGGAGAGCCAATTGAAGGCTCAAGTCAGAGCCATAGGTAACATAATTGAGCATATACCTTGTGGACCAGCCAAAAAGGAAGTGTGTGCATCCATGGAATGTGGGGACAGGCATATTACAGATGGAGGCACATCCATCCAGGGCCCAGGTTCAGTTGACACTATTGGAGTGATTCATACAGTGGTGCATGCAAGACATAGGCTGATACAGGATGGTCCTATAGTGTGCAATGGTATGCAGAATTGAGTAGCACACAATGGTATACAATGAAGCTCAAAGGAGAGTCATATAATCATTTGATAGTGCAGGGAGATTCCAAAGGAGAACAATCCACCCTTTTGTAGCAATGTGTGGACTCTGGGGACTACAGCAATAGTGCTTATGACGATGGAGAAAGTACTATCCAACACCAATGTGAGGAGACACTTTTTGATGCATGCTATGGCAAACATGTAATGTGGAGTCTAGGTGACTAATCAGATAGTCCTGGACGCATAGGGATGAGTTACATGGAGCAATATATTCCTTGAAGATTGATCTTCTATTGGAATATCACCAGACTAGGGAAGGTGAACAGGATACTCACAAGACTGCTCTTAGGTATCATTGTGAGTTCTTAGTCATGGTCATGGGGTTGACCAACGCATCTGCCACTTTGCAGTTTTGCATACAGTTGCAAAGGTTTATGTTGTTGTCCTTTGATTCTCTCATTATATATAGCAGGACATGAGAGGATTCCCAGAGACATTTGGATGAGACATGGAGCATTATGGACATGACAAAGAATTTTCTTTTAGGGCATGTGGTCAGTGCACAGGATGACAAACATAGATTGATGGATGGCGTCACCTACTATAGAGGTAGCATATTTCTCTCTATAGTTTGGCAAGAACTAGACAACTTAGCAGGAACAGAGTTGATTCATAGTACATTGTTTCCACCATCTAGTTGCATAAAAGAATTAGAGATGAGGCTCAATTGGATTCCAATAGTTATCAATGTGGCACAACAACAATCACTAGGAATTGGAAGTGGTGGATTTCCAATTTCGCTATGGGATCCGAGGATTTGTCTAGTTGATAGATTACTTCAGCTTTTGTTGGACACAGTTGTGATAGTGATTGGTCTACTTCATTTTTGGTACGTCACGAGGAAGATTGCTAAGACTTGTTCGATATGACGAGACAGGTTTTCCCTTCTGTCACCCAGGATCGAGTCTAGTTGTGGATTGGTAGAATCTGACTTCACTGAGATGCCTTAGCAAGATATGATTCATGGTCGTGGGTTCATCCCTTACAGGTATTTCAGCGTGGGGTTTCCGAAGAGGACGATACAATATAGGCAAGATGGTAAGACAGTTATGATCAAAGTGGCAAAACAGTAGCATGGCAGTTTCTTTCTAAGATTAGCATGGGACCTTGGGATTACAAGGCTTGCCAGTTCAGCGACTAAGAGAGTTGGGTTAGATTTTCCATTAGGCTTCAGTTTTGAGGAGAGCGTTTCACTTCTCAATGATTCGCTGGGATTTTCTAGCATCTCAACTTGGTGGCAATATCTTCAGTTGGAAGAGGCAGTGATTGGTTTATGGGGGCCAGGATCTTTTTATGTGAGGATTGGGTTTTACTTCCAAGAGTTCACTCTTGCGGTGCATGGGGTTGATTCCCTAGTAGAGCAATTTTGTGAGGGGTTGACCGAGTTTTTGCAATACCGAGTTTCTTTACTTATTGACAGTATTCAGGAGGCCTCTTATATTAGTACCTTGTGAGCCAGTGAGTTGAGCGAAGGATGCCTTATGTCTTTCAGGTTGGATTAGGACCTGGTATCATTTTCACTCTCAGTTTGTGTAATGTCAAGTTGTGATGGCGTTGCTTAAGGACAAGCAAATCTCTGAGAAGGGAGGATTGAAATGTCCCCATTTTTTATTCCCATGTTTCTGCAATTGGAGATTGTTTTACCTATGAATTAGGAGGGTTTAAGGAGTTTTATGGGGCCCAACATAATCCATTCACCATTATTAATCATCAAGATCACATGTGCACAATTCATTCTTGGTTACGTTGCATTCCAGCAATTCTTGTAAATTGGGAGGATTACTATGCATAATTTAATTAGACTCACTATGGGTGTCATCTCGGTCATATTATTTGAGGGAACACCTTAGTGTAATAGCTCGACGAAACCAGGATGAAGAGCTGTAAATGATGGGAGGATAAAAAGGGTGACTTCCAAAGCCCATAAAGGTGTAAAAACAAATAAAGCCATTTTGGGGGTTAAAAAGTGACTTAATTTAATGTGAAGAATAACTTTAGAAAGTCACTTAAATTATTTAAGTAAATGTGGAGAAAAAAAGAAGGGGCCTATAAAAGTGAGATGAGAGCACATCTAACGCATTCATGAATTATTTTCAAAAAAGTGATTTTGGAGAGCTCTTGTGCCTTGTGTCTCTTGGGACAAAAACCCTACGAGAAGATATTGATTTCGGTGATGAAACAATCCACCCTAGTCAATCTTGTGGGGGAGATCAATCAGATCTCTTCATCGCATTTCATTGCCATGACGAAAAGACAATTTATCAGCAGTTTGGCAAGGGCTTGTGAAGTTTCAATCAAACGTTGGAGGGCACGCTTCCGTAAGAGAATATTGGGCATTTTCATACCCACTTGTCTGTTTATCATTTAAACTGTAGAATGAAAGGGGCGTGGAGTTCTGTTGATGCCTAGAAAATCGCAAGTAAAAACAGTTAGGGATTCTCCCCAATAAACGTTCCCAATTAGCCCGTAACTGTTTGGTATGGGGAATCCGTCCGGTTTATGGTCCGGCTACCGTAGGTCAAGTAACAAATTAAAATGTTTTACCGATTACGCCCGGTCAACCGTATATATTTTTAGTTTTGTGTTTAAGTTATGATGTGCAAGTGCCTATTTAAAAATGCAAATTGATAGAGATAACGAGGAGGGTCCCAATGTGATGTGCAGGTTCTTACCTCTCGTCTTACCTCTCTCGCATCTAAATCACAAACAACAAGAAACTAACTATAACTAACTAACCTATCCCTAGGGAGCAAAAATATCAGTTAACAATGAGTAATGTATTTCTGTGCATGTATTAGGAAAATTTACAGATAGCTGTTATTTATTTCTTAACACATGAACATTAAAAGAAATATGAACAACAAGATAGCTTATTGTTAATTACAACCTTCATTACTCACAGTGGAAATTTCACAGAATAAACTAGAGTACATTCATAACATGAACAAAAATTCAATGAGTTAGAACGATCTCACAGTTAATGGACATAAGCTGAAAACGAAATAGTTCACATTCAACTGATCCATAGCAAAGCATTTGAAACATTCCACCAAACTTTCTCCATCAGAAACTTGTAACTCTTCATTGTAAAAGGAAATAGTTCTTCTTACAATATACTTTCAAAAAATTGCCTGGGAAAGAAGTCCCTTCTACATCTAAGCTCTCCTATATTTATACAAAAAGCAAAACCCTTGGGCTGCCCCTCAATGACTTTTGGGCTTCCCCAACCTTCCACTTCCAAAATTTTGTCTTGTAGTATGTGCTCATAATTTATACAATATATTACAGTTTAAATCAAAAAAAAAATAACACTTTATGAAGAGGGGCCAGCTTGGTCGTTGATGAACATTTTCCATGCCTGGGCCTCCACTGCTATACCTTCAAATCCGGAGGGTTCAAGAAAACGAATATTTATCTCATATTTGGCTACCTGGTTCCTTACCCCTTCTATTCTTGCAGGACTCAGGCGCAGCTGATCCTCTAGGAGATGTATACTTACAGCTGCATGTGCCACTGCATTCTTTAGAATTCGTTCATCTAGATCCTTTACTTGTTGGATCTCTTGCTCGTCTTCCTGATATCTATTCTATAGATGCTCTATAAACAATTTATGCTCTAGTATTGCGTCCAATCTCCTCTCTGCTGAAATCTAGCACCTATTGTATGTAGCAAGCACCCTCCTGCAGTATTCAGCACATGCTCCCTTCGTTTTCTTTACAGTTTTCTTGAATTCTTCCGCAACATTGATTGCAAACTCCAATAAATCATATTCCTGCTTTAAACTCTGCTGGTCTATAACTGGTAGCTCCGCAAGAGTTTCCTTATTTGTTTCTATCCACATTATTCTTCCCGTTAGAATCTCCAGAATCTCTTGAGATCTGTCCAGAAAATATGAAGAAGTCTCCAAAATTTCTTCTAATCTGCTATCTATTTGTAAAATCTTACATCTTTCTTCCTCAATGCACAATTGTAATTGGTGGATCTTCCTTCTCTGAGTTAGAACATGTTCTTTTAAAGGTTGGAAGTCTGTCTTCTATTCCATAGCATCTTTCAGTGATGCTGTCAATGAAGTATTATGTTCTTCTAGGGTTGCCACCTGCATTTGATAGTGCTTCTCTCTTTCCTCTGTGGCGGCCTTCTCTGTTTCTAACTCAGCAATTCTGCTTTGTAACTGGTCCTTCTCTGCATTTAGAGTTTCATAGGATACCTGAAGATCATGTTTCTCAGTTTTCAACACTTGATGCTCTACCTATAGCCTTTGTAATTCTGCTAAGTTGTTTTGAGCATCGTTTTTTGTTTTCCCTACAGAAACTTCTAAAGCTTCCTTATTTGCTTGCAAAATCTGGAGTTCTGTTCTTGAAGTCCTCATTTCATTCATCATGTCCTCATATTTCCTCTTCAGCTTATGACCTTCATCCCTCTCCTTCTTCAGTGTTTCTTTTAATTGTGTTGCATTCTTTCTTGACTGCTCGAGATCTGTCATCAGCTTGTCGACATTATCTTCAGTTGCTTGGGTTAATGCCACCCCAGCTCTTGTTGTCAATCTTGGGTCTGCATCCGTTCCATGCACCACAGTTTTATCAGTTATCATCTTTCCCAATTGTCCTCCTGTTTCAACCTTTTTCTTGGTACTTTTTACAATCCTTTTCTTCTCCTTGTCATAGAAAATAGTACTGAAGTCAGGTACTTCCTCCCCTTCTTTAGGCATGAAAGGGATCAAATTCATTCCAAAAAACGAAGCTTGCCCCGGTGTACTGCTAGAAGATGCAGCAGGCTCCTGGCGTTCAAGAATAGATTGTTCGTGTCCTTGCTCTATGTGATCTTATCCCCCATGTGTATCTATCTGCTCAGTGGTCTGTTGGTCTTTTTGAGATCCGGTTAATCTCGGGCCTTCACTTTCTTCTTGTCTTTTCTTTATCTCTGCTTCTTCATTTCTCTTTCTCTCCTCCTCTTCCTTCCTTGCTGCTTCCTCTGCAGCTCTCTTTCTTTCTTCTTCTTCATTCTTCATCCAACTCTCTACCTCCTGTGCTAGCCTTCTAGCATCTTCTTGTCTCTTTTTGGCCTCTTCTTCTTCTAATGTCTTAGTCTTTTCTAAAGTTTTGCCCTTTCCGCCCACAATAGCTATTTTCTGCTTAAACCTCTTTTTTAGGGCGGTCATGTTCTTTGCACTCCTAAATGTTTCCTCATCCTTGTCCCAAAAGTTGGTATATTCAAAATGAATGCTTGCCTCCTTGCAGTGATCTGCCACCTTATTTCGGGAGTCATTCCTGTGAAAGTTCATTTCACCAAAATGGAAATGCTCCAGCTCCTGAACAAACTCTGCAGTCTATTTTACCTTTGAAAACTTGTAACTTCCAAGCCAGAAAGGTATTGCGAGATAGGCTGCCTTCTTATGTTCAAAAAGAAAATTTCCTACACCATCAATATAGACCTGCCTAACTGCCTCTTTGTGCAGTACATAATCAGTGGCATACTTAGGGAGTAGAGAAGGTGCTCTGGAACCCCCATACATTCTTATGTACAATCCTTCCTCAATGAAATAATAGTCTCCATATTCCTCAATGACCTTGAATGCTTCTTCGGGCATGCAGTTGCATTCAGTCAGGAAAATTAGGGTGTACAAAGGCATGATAAAGTGTTCACAGATTTCTCTGTAGTAGCTATAGTATTTATGGGCCCAAAACAACCTATATGTTGTGTACACTGGAGTCCTGTCCCTATCCCAGTTACATCTCAAGGCTGAAAAAGACTGAGCACATAGTATACAGTCAATCAGGATGGAGCTCATGTAGAACTCTGATTTCTTCTGTGACACCCCTCCCAAGGCTGAGGATATGCATGTTGAGAGGCTATTAGACACTATGTTTTCCCAATTAAATATGGTTCCCTGATCTCCTGAAGGCCTGGTTCGAAAGTTCTTCCTTGGTATCATCATTCTTTTAACTGTTTCCACCAGGTCCATAGCTATCTCTTTCAACCAGCTTTTTGTCAAGTAAATCTGAGCAGGAGGCAGATGATATGCCATAGAGACATATGCAGGGCTATATGCAGCATAGCCTTGCTTAGCAGTATTTTCAAGGATCATCATAGTTACATCTGCCCTAGGCAGAATCCAGCCTATTACCTCTAAGTACGGGAACAACTCAAGTCTTGTGGCTACTTTCATGAGAGTCAATTTCTCGATGTTTGCATAAATGGTTAACTCTTCGAATCTTGCATCAGGTACATTCTGATTTGCAATCATCCTGTATATCTCTCCCCATTTATAATCCGGTTCGACCCCGGTGGTAGCTTTGGTATCTTCATATATATATTCAACCCTGGTGATGATTTCAACCTCTAGTTCTCCTTCAACAACAGGAGCATTTTTCTTGTCTTTTGGACATATTTTCTTTGCAACAATCACCCTGTCATAAACATAGCATGTTCTTAGACCATTTAGCTTTTACCAAGTGAAACAATAATAACAGAAAACTGTATCAATCTATTTACTTCTTCCATATGCATTCTGAAAAATAAACTATACAGAGTATTAATGCATGAAAAGAAAAATGACAAGGCAAAAGAAAATCCTGTAAGTTGTGTCTTAAAAACACCTAAGTCCACTGTTTGTAACAAATTTCACAACACTCTCTATCTTAATCTGGGCTGCATTTGAACTAACTCGAACTTGTCCGATAAAAGTATGAACCATATCATCGTTACTGCTAATCCTCAAAACACTGAACCCTATACTGTGCTCTTCATCGCGGCAAACCCTAACTCGACCAAAACAAGGAAAACCTCCGCTGTCCCATAAAAATAGGGTAAACGCATACAAAAGTTTAAACCCCCCCTGGACGGCCATGAACAACCAAAGTATGGGTGGTGCAGACAGCGTAACGCTTGTCTGCACCGCCCCCTTAATCTTTCGGATAGAAGTAAAGCATACATAACGGCTCAATCAGTCATGCGGGCTCAACCCCCCCCCCCCCCCCTTGCCCGCCAAAGAAAAAAAATGTCACAACTCGCTATTTTACCCTAAACATTTTGCATGTATACAACGGAGATAAACATTCTTTACATAAACAAACCATCCCACGGAAAAACCTAACCGAGGAAAACCTAAGCAGGGAAAACCACGGTTCTAATCAACCAATAAAAATCAAATAATACGGTCGTGGATTGCCTACCTGACAAAACGCAGTGCAGTCGACGGGCTAACCCAAAAATCTCCACAGTAGCACGCTAACGAGTCGAATTCAGATAGCTGGGCATGTGAAAAGTTCAATCGACGAGGACTGGAGCAAAAACGCAAGTTTCAATACGGATAAAGAATAAAATAATGCACCCCTTGTATATATATAGAAACTTCAATGGAAAAAGTCGACGGGAAAACCCTATCGGCAATTGAAAACTCTAATCATCGAAAGGATAGTTCAAGAGACAGCCGCAACGACGAACGCAGAATCAATTACGGACCCGCGAGACTTTAAACCTGTCGACGTCGGAAACTCTAAACGCTAAGTGTCGGAGCTTCAAACCTTAACATTGGCAATGCCAAGCACTATCATCACGATGATTACATATCGGAGATCGGAACCGTAAACCTTTAAAGCATCGGAACTTCAAACCACAACACTTTTTCGCAGTGTCGGCAATATAAAAAGTACCATTGCGACTTATTCTTTTAAAAAGGTATCGAAACCTGGAAAGACTATCCTTCGGGTCATTCATCAATTGCCTTCCGAAACGTCGGTGGCGTAGAAGACAAGTCTTCCGATCCAATATCGTAAATCGTTTCGATGGCGATAAAAACCAAGTCACTGACAGTTAAAACAAAAAGGTTTGAAAGATAGAACAAAAAGAAAACAAAAGCATTCGCGGTATCGGCGAGAAATAAACTAATCTCTCGGGACGTTCATTAACTAACTCCCGAAACGACGGCAGCATAAAAGACTAATGCTCTGGATTACTCATCAACCAACTCCCGACATCAATAAAAGGTCATCGTAAAATCAGAATGTTAAGCTCTAAAATAAAACAAAAGACTCTACAGCTGGGAAACAGTAGTACTAGATCATTCAACTCCCAAAACGGCGGGAAAACAGTCAACTAATCTTCCGACCTCAAAAATCAATTTTTTAAGCAGAGAACTGACAGATTTAAGGAAACCGAACAATCCTAGGCTAGCTAAAATCAAAAGGAGGGTCCAAAATTTTTTAAAAATTTGGGAAAAATGGTTGCAGCTGCAACAAGTTCGTATTCACAAGTTTCCTGAGATTAAGGAGAGCGTGGCATATGGAAGAATTCGTGGAGTTTATGGAGATCGCTCTCAACAGTAGCAGTAACTTCTGATTCCTTGAGAGGGGTCACTGTGCCTTTTTGTAGCAGATCCGAGTCTTGAGAAACAGAGCGTACCACTCAGTTGGTAGCAAGGAAGAGGACGCAGGCTCTAGCGGAGATTGTGGACAGCCTGGTGAAGAGAATGTTTGCTTCAAAGAACGATTTTGGAGAATCCAAGAACACAAAGTACAATAACTTCCAATGCTGCCATTAGTCTGCTGTTAGTTACTTGGGCAGGCCGTACTAGTCAGCAGAGCACTCTTATTTACATTTGTCTCGGCTGCCAACACCCACAGTCAACCAAATCGTGGCATTTCAGTGGCTATCTCATCTCAGGAAGGAAGCTACCAGTAGATACAAACTCACAGGTTAGAACAGTGTGATATATCAGATTTGTGTCAATATATTTCTGTGGCTGTTATAGCTATTAAAATCCTAGTGTAACCTTTTTTTATATTTCTGTTACTTCCTCCGAGAAATCACTGTTATTTATACTTGTATGAAACTGTATTTTGGAACTGAATATGCAAGGTTTTTTACATGGTTTGCAAGTCTCATTATGTGCATAACTGAGTCTGAATGATTTAGTAAGATTGACAACCCCAACCCATTGGTAAAGTCACATAACTCATAGAAAGTTCAGACCAAGTCCAAAGGGGGCAGCCTACAGGAAAAACTCAACAGTGTTAACAAGTGTTTGACGAAAGTTGCCACCCAAACTACATTGACAGTTAGCCTAAAATTCAGATCTGTGCTGCTGGGTTTAGACAGTGGTATCAGGATATGTGCATTTAAGTGTTTGACAATATTCCTCAATCAGAAAGACATAACAAGTCAGCCCAAAAATTGCCCAACTCTTAGCAAGGGACATTACATGCTCGGGGTTACAGGTGGCTGGCCCGAATCGCGATTTATAGTGGGCTTCAAATCGACAGCAATGTCGTAGCAGAGGTTTAGGCCAAGAACACATAGTGGCGGGGCCGTTGAACAGAGATCCGTTGTGGGTTTTACCAGTGACTTCTATTGCCACTTGTGACCCAATGCCTTCGAGCAACTAATCATTCCAGCTGATTATAATCGCCCCCATACAAAGTATCTGATCCTCACCTTTTCCACAGGGTACAGATTCATCTGCAGCCGATCCAAAGGAAGATATACAGGATTCTGGAGAGGAGTACAGCAACTGGATCCTTCTTGTTGTAATTATGAGACTATAGCACTAGAATTGTCAAACCTGGCATTATGAACAGAGGTTGGCGACCTCACAAACAAGGTCGCAAAAATTGAAGAGGAGAACCTATCATTGAAGAAGCAATTAAAGGACAACAAGGAGCAAGAGGCCCCTTACCACCCCCTTAGCGACTCCCTCCATGCAGGGATCATTGACCTTAAAAACAAGCAGGAGGAGATCAGGTCTCAACAGGCTGTCTTCAAACATGAAACAAAAACACACATCAATTCATGCGCACAGGTCGTTAGAGGCAGGGAGAAAGCCCTTTACCCCTCTCTAGCAGCAGTAGAGCAGGTCATACAAGCTAAACTCATGGAGGAACAAACTAGACAAGCACAAGAACTGAATCTCAAAGCGAGAGGGCTCCCTCTACCTCTTCCATCCGCAGACCCCATGGTGATTGGAACCTCGTTCCTTACGGACACTCTGGATCTTTAGGATGTGATCCTCGATCAAGCATGGATTCGGTCTGATTCCACTCTCTGTCTCTGATTTAGGTCTGCAGCTGATCGACTTCAGGCTCTATAAGCCGAGCGAAAGTTGTTTTCACTTCCCAGTAAGATAAGCCTTGACGAAGATCTCACAAGGTCATAGGATGCAGAGCTCAAGTGCTCTAGGGTGCACAGGTTACAGCTGCACGCCAAGCAGGGAAATGGGCAATCGACAAATCATCAAAGACTCTTCTCCACCTGGTTGGGTACCCTGAGCTGGGGCTTCCAAATTACAGGTATGTTGGGACAAACGACAAGGCGCATGCATATCCAGCTGTTGGAACAGCAATGGATCATTTTGGTCATCGCGAGGTCTATTGTATGATGTTCTTGGGTTATCGAACATCCTATCTATTACCGACTAGGCTGCACCTAGTTGGACTTTCAGTGAGCCGCCAGTGATGAACAAGA
>LPNX011213903.1:714826-738283 GCA_001517045.1 Pseudotsuga menziesii | reverse complement strand
TCACGCAATGTGTCATTGAATTTTTGTGTATCCAATTTGAGCTAAGGTGTTGCTAAGGTTAAGCTTTGTTTGCAATAATTGGTAATTTCTTAAATTCATTCATTCCATATTAAAACTCCTAGAATTAACTACTTCTCTTGTAGAGTAAAAGCCTTAGATTTTACTTTTCATTAGGGTCCACCCCCCTTGGCTTCGCTAGGAGTTGGCCTAGACGGAGGAGCTGAGTATCAGGTGACAGCACTTGGCTCGAGCTTGCCCCCAAGGTCGCACCCAGTGGCTTGAAGATTTCTGCCACGTTACCCGAGGTGCGAATTAGGCGGCAACACTATCCATTACCGAGACACACAAGAGCCCTATTCAACCTCTCTTGAAGATTGCAGGATACCATCAGTTCTCACCATGCAGACAGCAGACGAGGAGTTCGGGGGGTGTCAAAGGCTCAAATAGAGTTGCCTACTTCATTAGAGTCCCTCTAGAGCAAGGTCTCTATGGTGGTCGTGGATAAGTTTGCTAGGATTTGGTGGGTCCAAGTTCGTGGTGTTTCCCCTCTTCCAAAGGGCATCTACGTTGTAGTCTGTTATTTTCCTCCAGTATCTTCATCGTATGCCATTCATAATGGACCTAAAAAGGACCTCTTTATTGATTTATATGCCGGTATCACCCAATAAACGACTTTTGGGAGGCGATTCGCTTGGGTGACTTCAACATCTGCACCAAAGCCCTCTAGATTCCTCCCCACAATCGATCAGATGACATATTCTGCATACAAAAGATCGAACCAAAATCAATGGGGCTTCACCGGATGTCTGACGATGCATTAGGGCCTCTCACAACTTATGGTCAACACCTTTTACAATTAGGGGAATCTCAAGAGTTGTTGATTCTGAACATGCTCCCAGGTTTCCTAAACTCTCACCTCTTCACGTGTTGGCCCCATGGAGAGTGTGCGAGAGTTGTGGACTACGTGTTGATTTTTCTAAGCAGCATCAAGAGCCCTTCTCTTAGGAGAATGGGACCACCTGGTCCGAGACCATGGTGAAGACTCAACCCAGTGTTGAGTGACCATTCTGTTGAATGGTAGATATCTAGTCTAGGACCATGATATAGACCTAGCTCTGCCCTGGGTAGACTCAACCTAGGGTTGAGTAGACATCTGGTCCAGGACCACGACGTAAACCAGTTTAGTACTAGTAGACTCAGCTTAGTTTTGAGTAGCCATTCTCTTGCAGAATGGAGGCAACTAGTCTGCTACCAGGAAGGCACTATAAGCCCTAGACTGGGTCTAGGCATGTGTGGCACTCTAACCCTTGATCTATGGGCTTTGTGTACTTCTCCAAGGATTAGCTACCCTTGGTTAGGTTACCCTAGTACCAGATCTAGGTGTCACACAGAGTGTGAGATAAAAGCATTAGCAGCTCTCTTGGTTTATGATGATGTACTTTTGGAATCAAAAAGGACCACAGGGGCACTTGGAAAAAGGCCAAAGTCAAAAGTCAAAAAAAGTAAGGACTTTTGTACCACAGGTGGAAGTGAAAAATAAATAAGTACTTTTGGTAAAAGTCAAAGATAAAAAAAAAATACCTTCTGGTAAGAAGGTAAAAGTAAATTTAGGAAAAGATTAATATATTATTATTTTTATCTTTTCTAATTTTGGTCCACTTAACAAGTGAATGAATGCTATATAAGAAGATCAAGTCTTCTCATTATCATGCACAAGTTTGCTCTAACAGGTGAAGCTGCTAATTTTACTAAAGAAGATTTTGCCTCAGCTAGGGCATCCTCAGCAAACCCTCAACTAGGGTTTTTATCAGCACTTTTCCTCTCATAATTTTTTGGGCAGCTCTTCTCAATTTTTTCAGGCAACCATATCTCTCTCTCTCTCTCCTCACGGGTTGTTTGCCTTCTCTCTCGCCGGGCAAGTGATTGAAGGCTTGGCCTCTCTTCTTACACATCACAAGCAGCCCTTAGGGGGCACTGCTCTATAGGCACCCTCGAGCAACCTCTAGCAGGCATACCCGTGAGGGTTTGGCCCATGGCCAACCCTCAGGTAGCTTAGGGCAGACCCTAACAAGGATGTCGTGGCCACACAAGCCCTCCGGGCAGCCTATAGGCAGACCCATGACGGTCCTGTAGCAGCCCAGGCTTGCTCAAGCCCTAGGGCATCCCACAGGTTGACCTGTTAAGCCACGGGAAGGGTTGCAAACCCTCTGAGCAGCAGCAGGGCTGCATATCAAGCAGTCGGGCAGGTAAAAGGATCACAGGCAGCGATGAAGTACAGATCGAGCAGATCGGGTTTTTTGGGTAGCAGATAGAAGGTACAGTTCGGGCAGTCTAAGATTTTTTTCAGGCAATCTGAGATTTTTGGGCAGGAGAGAGAAAATCCTGCTTTGAGTGATTTTTGTAAATCTGGAAATTGTGGTTTGGAATTATCAATCTGATTTTTACTTATAAATTTTATTGTGACTGATTAAAACACAAATCTGGGTTTGAGGAACTTTTTGAAGAATTTCCTAGGTCATCTCATTTACGAGATGAGCTACTAATGCTTTTTGGGGGTTTTGTCCTTTGAAGGTTTCCCCAGTGAAAAATCTTATGTCCATTGTGCTAATGTGATGAATGTGTTTTTACTGCACTGATTATTTGTTTAAGTTTATCTACAAATTTTTTAAAGTTATATGCTAATGCTAAAATTCAACACTACGTCTTATCTAGCCATAACTTGCTCCCCTTTATTCATTAATTCTTTGTTTCCCCCTACCCCTCGCAGACTAAAAGATGGTACCTTAGAATAAATAAAGACCATGCCTCAATATATGTGCATATGTGTGAATGACCAACCCCAAGGAGATACGTTAGTCTTCATGCAACAGCCTCACCCAAACTTAAGCATTTTTTCACCAAGTCATATTATATGCCAGAAGAAATGACCAATCAACATATAAAGAATGACTCTAAGTGAAACAACTACACAACTACGTATTAACCTAAGTCACCTGACACAAGGAAACGAGACACAAAGGACATAGGAATACAAGTGTTCGACACAGACACGGCGACCCCCAAATTAGGACACGAAGGACAAGCTTTATATATATATATATATGTGTGTGTGTGTGTGTGTGTGTGTGTGTGTGTGTATAATTTAACCTTTCAACTCAAGGCTCAAGCAATGACAAAGAGGTTGGCCCTTTTACATCATTTCTAAAATTCGTGAGCCAAGAAGTGCCCCACGATTTAATAAACTTGTGATACGAATGGCAAAATCAAGTCCCATGTGAGAATATGCCATAAGAGCAAAAATCCAACAAACATATGGTTTGTAAAAAGGGGGTGCTCCCATAAAAATATACAATTTCTTTCATCCACGTATGTGCCCACTTTTTTTTGAAGATTGTAGCTCGAACAAAAACTTCTACACAGGTTTATTATCAAACGTGTCAAAAGTAGTTCGAGTCAAATCTATTTTGCAATTCACTTTAGTAATGAAGTGAAAGTCTTATATTTAATTGTTGCCGCCAATAAGCTGTATTTTTATACATTGGTAATTTAGACTAATCCCAACCATACATGTCCTGTGAGATTAGGGTTTCAACTCATGTATAAAGGCAAGTCAAGGTAGAGGATTAAGGCATTCATTTCAATCAAGGAAAAGTTTTGGCATGAAGTGATTTTATTCTTATGTGTTGGAGAGGAGCCAGAGTCAATGATCAAGCAAAGAGCAACATGCAAGTCCATACAGGACTGTACAGTTCTACAAATTTGTTTGGATCATACTTACCAGACTTGGAATCGACAATAAATAGACAAGGCAAAAGAGCGAAGAGTTTGAATCGGATTGGGAAAAATTCAGGAAAAAATCAGCAAATGCAAAAATTAAATATATACCTATATATCGAATTTAAAAAAAAAACAATTTTTCAGAAATATTCAAATAGCCATATCCATATACTGCAAGATATCAATAGATGTCCAAAATATATAAACTCTCATAAAAACTAAAATGGATTTTTTATGCCCTAGTGTCAATGGCCGAGTAAAATCATTTTTTTATGCCCTTGGTCGTGACTCATGACTCCTATGTCAAGTCTGTCTGATTCTTTGTTCTAAACTTCTACCTATGTCTGTGGCCCTGAATCCTTCATGCCTGACTTGTTGCTGAGTGCTGAGTAAAGTGTAAAAACTGAAACAATGACCGTTCGTTCGTCCTTCGTCGTTGCTCTATGCAGGAGTGCTCACGTCGCCCGAAAGTTCGAAACAGTGGAAGCGCGACTTTCAATTGGCATTTTAAAGGTGGCTTCAATTCACGACAAGGGTAAATCGTGTCTCCAGCTCCCTGAGTCGAGTTTGAATCGACGGTTTATTTCAGTTCAATCGCATAAAAGTGGGAAGCCCGAGTTTGACTCAGGACGAGCCGAATCGGATCGTTTAGCTGCCGATATGATTCAAACTCGGAATAATCGTGAATCAACTCGTGATTCATGTTACTATGGTTTGGATAGATCTGTACAATCATACTAACAAGCTATACAGCAACTAGCAGGCAGTTTTCTCAATTTTGGCAAACAAGATTTTTCCTCTATAAATGTATAGATCTATTTCACTTTGGGTCTATTGCACAGTCGTTAGTATGAATGTTGCAGAGATTTCCTTCTAAGCTTTGTATTGTTAAAAAAAAGTTGAATTGAAGGCATAAATTATGTGTATTGTGTTTGTGCTTTCATTGCCTATTTTCGAGCTTAATGTGCAATTATTACCATGTAAAGAAATTCATTTAACCAATTAAATAACAACTTTGTTTAGTAAGCACAGTGGTCACCCAGGTTTGTAAAATCTACCTGATATTAAAGATTCTATGATTGAAGAGTTTACAACAATAGATCAGCTCCTACAAACAACTATTGAAATCAACTGCTAGGAACCAAGACCAACAATTGGGTTTCAAAGGTAGTGCTTATCAAATTTTGGAGTTGTGTACGAAGCAAAGATGGCATTAGCTAGCCTCATATTCGAGGACAAATTGGAAGGTTCCTCGAGTTTCCTATCATGGAAAGTAGAGGTAACACTTCTATTAGAAGAGAATGATCTGTGGGATATTGTCAAGCATGTAGTAACTACGTCGACAAATCCACTGGCATTGGTTGTTCACAATAAGAAAGAAGTGAAAGCCAAGCAGATGATCATGGATGCTATAAAGGATCATTTGATCCCTCATGTATTTGATAAGAAGAAGGCGAAGGAGATTTTGGATGCCCTTGTTGGCCTTTACAAAAGCGTGAACATAAATAGGAAGATGATATTGCATAACAGACTCAACTTTGTAGAGATGTCTAGATCAAACGTCAGGAGTTTACCTAATGAAGGTGACACAAATTCATGATCAACTTGCAATAGTTGGGGAGAATCTTGAAGACAAAGAGCTAGTGAACCAGGCATTGAATGGGTTCCCATCTCAATGAGAAACATTTGTTTAGGGGGTGTTTTCGCTCGGGAGAATCTTTCCTCATGGGAAAGATTGTGGGATGATTGTATCCAGGAGGAGACTTGGATGAAGTCAAAAGCCAGCAAACAAGGAGGTGACAGTGAACATGCCCTATTTGGTCAAACAAAGAAGGGCGAAAGTAAAAGATACAACAAGGGTAAGGTAAAGAGTGAGGAGTCAACCTCACAGTTATGAAAGGACTTGAGTAAAATCAAGTGCTTCATATGTCATAAGCACGGCCATTATGCATTACGGTCTCCAGAGAAGAAGAATGTAAAGGAAAGTAATAGTAGCATCACGTAAAAGTTGTAGCTGAAAATCAGATGGAGTTCGCCAACAAGTTTAAGAAGTATCGTGCCTTTCTTCCAACACAATTCAGAAAAATGCTTGGTATGTTGATAGTGGAGCATATAGGCATATGACATCATCCCAAGAGTTATTTTCAAGTCTAAAAGCGTACGTCTTAGGAGCTCAGGACCAGCTTGGAAATGATGCCAACTATCCAATAGCAGGGGATGGTACCATTCCTTTCCAACTCCAATCAAGTAACTCTTTAGACTTTGATGATGTGTTGTACGTTCAAGTCTTAGGAATAATTTGTTTTCAATTTTGGTCAAGGGAGATAAGGGCTCTGCATTAGTGTTCAAAAACCAACAAGTCCTTATAAGAATGAACGAGTCTAGGCTGTGATTAGCTCAAGTGATCAAGGTTAGGGAAGGCAATTTAATTAGGTTACAAGGTGAGCCTATTCATGCCCTAGTGCATAACATAGATAACTTGCGCGAGTTATGGCACAAGACGATGGGGCACCTACATCAGAGTGTGATACCGATTTTAAGTGAGATTAACAAAGGTCTTCTAGAGTTCACCATTGAGTAGCAATTCGCGCTTGGAAAGCATGCAAAGGCTATTGGCTATTTTCCCAAGCAGCATGTAGAAATATTGACAAAAAAATCAGACTTTTGCCAAACACTTAGTTAAACCCAAATTTCAATACGTTACTGTCATTAAGTGAAAATTACTTCACATGCATAAAACCCAACAACCTTGAAGCTGAAACACTGAAAAAACTAAGTCTGTAAGAGCAGAAATACACATAAAAAACAGCAGACTGATAAACCCATAAACAGTAGATTTTTGGTCAATGTGACCCTGGAAAAACCCCACCCCGGGGAAAACCAGTCCAAGAGAATTTTATTGCAACATTTATCAGGCAGAGAAATAATTTACAACAACATTTATTTCAACATTAATGACTGTACCAGATTTCTCGATTTCTGTGCCCACCTCGATTTCTGTGCCACCAGCAAAATGTACAAACTGTACAGAATGGTACGGACTGTATGGATTTCTGTGCAGTAAAAAAATTCCACTTCTCGAAAATCGTGCCCAAAAATTGTTCCTCAAAAAATGTGCCTCGGTTGTACCATACGGACTGTACGGAACAGTACAACTCAGCTGAAAGTAAATGCCTTGAAAACTACCCAGCTCCTTGGGATTTGTGCCCTTTTGAGAAAAAAATCTCCTTGGGATTGTGCCCACTTGAGAAAAATTGCAGGTCCCTCTCTCTCTGCAAATAACTCAGCAAAATGCTCACTCTTGGAAATGCTTTCCTTCAACTTTTCTTGCACACTACCCTAGGTTCTCTCTTATAACTTGAGAGTGACTTTTAACCTTCCCAATCCCTAAATCCAAAGGCCAAGATTAAATCT
This sequence comes from Pseudotsuga menziesii, assembly GCA_001517045.1. Classification (NCBI taxonomy): domain Eukaryota; kingdom Viridiplantae; phylum Streptophyta; class Pinopsida; order Pinales; family Pinaceae; genus Pseudotsuga; species Pseudotsuga menziesii. The sequence continues at coordinate 731,092 of LPNX011213903.1, read as the reverse complement.
TTCATTTTCAAGATCAAGGGTTGAGAAATTTTCACCCCAAAATTGGATACATTTAATTTTAATAAAGTCACATTTACTTTATGAACTAAGTGCACTTTATCATAAAGTCACTTTATAAAATTAAAAACAAGTGAATACTTTATAAAAAGTCCCATTTACATAAGAGTGACTTTAAACTTTATAAAACAACATTACAAAGTAAAGTAGCCTAGCTAGTGCATGGTCACTTCCGCATACAAGACAAAAACATGCGGAGTGCCTCCAGAGCTAAATCTCTAACACAACAAACACAAGTCTAACGGAATTCTAAACCTAGTGCATTCGAATGTGTGTGGATCGATGTCAATAGCATCAATCATAGGAAACATATACTATGTTTCCTTCATTTATGACTTATTTTGCAAAACTTGGATCTACTTTATAGAGACCAAGGATGAGGCCCTTAGCAAGCTTCAAGGGTTCAAAGCTCTAGTGGAGAACCAAACAGGGAAGAAGATCAAACTTTTAAGATCAGACAATGGGGGAGAGCATACCTTATACAAGGTGCAGAAATCAAGAGGGAGTTCATTGTTCCATACAACCCATAGCAAAACAAGGTTACAGAGCAGATGAATCAATCCATCATTGGAGTTGTTAAGGCCATGATACATTATCAGTATTTGCCCATGTTTCTATGAGCAAAAATATGCAACACAACAATTTACATCTAAAACAAGTGTTTTCACAGGATTTTGGAGGATAAGATACCAAAGAAGGCATTCACTAGTGTGAATGGCAGAGGTGAGCCATTTTCCACAACTTTGGTGGTAAGTTTATATCCATATACCAAATGAGGCTCGGGTAGGATCCCACTAGCAAGAAGGGTTTGTTTGTTGGTTACAATGAGACTACAACGGCCTACAAGATCTATATTCCAAGGGAGAGAAAGATAATGGTAAGCAAGGATGTAAAATTTGAGGAAGATTTGCATCTCAGAAGTTTAATGAGCCTACTCCACTAACTAAGGATGCGAAGCAAGAAGCTATGACGGTTGAGCCAGGGTCACCAACGAATTCTAGTTAAAGGCAGTAGCCTTCAAAAGCAGAGAAAGAGACACCAACTCCTCCTAGTTCTGTCAAGAGACCTTGATGGTTCAATCAAACATTGGGGGATGCTCAAGAACAAGGTAGGCACCTAGGAGCACATTTACGGAGCGCAGACCTCCGAAGAAGTTTCCAAACTGCATGGCATTGATGAGTAGCATCATAGATTCTGGGCCTTCCAATTTTTAGAAGGTAGTCAACCAACAAGATAGGTGGGATTCCATGGTTAAGTACACCTCCATCTAAAGAATGGTGCATGAGACATTGTACCTAGATCGATGAGGATATCAAGAGTGACTTCCAAGTGGCTATAAAAGATCATACATGTGGTGGGATTCCATGGTACATGAGTATGGGCTTCAGAAGGTAGCCAACCAACAAGATAGGTGGGATTCCATGGTTAAGTACACCTCCATCTAAAGAATGGTGCATGAGACACTGTACCTAGATTGATGAGGATATCAAGAGTGAATTCCAAGTGGCTATGAAAGATCATACATGCAGTGAATGGCAACATAAAGAAGTACAAACCAAGGTTTCTGGCAAGAGTGTTCTTCGAAAAAGAGAGAGTGGACTACAAGGATACCTTTGCTCCGGTCACCTTATACACTTCCATTTGAGTAGTGATGTCTTTAGTTTTCATTATGGAAAGGAGGATATGGATACATCATATTGATGTAAAGATAGCTTTCCTCAATGGGATAATTGAGAAAGAAGTGAACATAGAATAGCCTCAGGGCTTTGATCTCAATGGCAAAGAGTCACATGTGTGCAAGTTAAAAAAGGCCTTGTATGGACTCAACCAGGCACCAAGAGGGTGGTATACCAAGATCGATGGATACCTACTAAGTATGGGCTTCACCAAAAGTGAAACAAATCCCAATTTATATTTCATATTTGTTGAGGTTCATATGCTTATATTGGTGTTGTATGTAGATGATCTGTTTCTTATACATATAGAGAAGCTCATTGCAGCGTGCAAGGCAAGATATTGCAGTTGAGTTCGAGATGAAGGACATTGGTATGATGCATTACCTCTTGGGGTTGGAGGTTTGGAATAGATGAGGAGAGATATTTTTGGGCACGGCAAGTATGTAGTTGAGATCTTGAAGAGATTTTAGACGTAGATCTGCAAACTTATGGCCACACCTATGATCACTAATTTCAAGAAGATAACAACTACAAATTCAGATTTGGTGGATCCTGTTAGTGCCAAAAATTGTTCTCAGACTACTAAAGAACAAGCCAACACAATCTCATAAAATAAAATTAAGTAAAACAGGTTTTTAGGGTTTTGGTTGAAAACTCCATCAATCAATGAGGAAATAAACAACAACAAGCTAATACAGAACTGTATCATGCAAGTTGGATAAACTAGGGATCAAACACATCCCAATAAGCCATAAACATTACACATGAAATACTACAAGCATTTACATGAATAAACCTTTAAACAAGAAATGAAATTGTAGACTGAACAATCAACCAGATCAGAAATGAAAAAGCATGACAGGTAAAAGGGCTTATCAGTTTATATATAATCAATAACAGTCATCCACTTGCATAAGAGTTATAAGTGCTAGCTTAAGAAATCAAAGCTCCAAAAGCCTCTCTTTGAGTGAAAAATCCCCACTCAAAACTATATGTTTGTCTTCCTTTTATCATTACAAAAGTAAAGTAGTTCCATAACTACCTTCTAGGTCGAAATTTGAAACAGTTAAATCAATTAGTTACATGATAACTCAAAATCTTTAAAGACAATTAACCCAAAAATAACAAATCGGATTTGGGGAAATTTGGCGAATTTCTTGAAATTTGGGTCTCAAAGACCCCTTCGTATCTCTCGATCTAGGACACCTGTGTAAAAACTGAGAGGTTTTTTTTAATGAATATGTTATGAACAAAAACCTCTCTTGGTTTTTCAAAATTCCCCTTCAATTGATCATAATACGTGCTGCAAATGTGTGACTAAAACAGGAAATTATTAAATAATTCAAACCCTAAAAATATGCCACAAAGATGAATTCAAATCACTCAAACGATAATAGCTGTTGCAAAACTGAGAGAGGTTTTTGTGAATGCGTCTGTTGTGGACAAAAACCTCTTTTGGTTTTCTCGAATTCGTTTCCATCTCTTCGTGATCTGCTCCCAATGACAATGACAAAAACAGGAAAAACAGAGCTGCTATAGGAATCTCCTCATGAAAATATTTGACAAAGGACTCAAAAATGAGAGTTAGATTATAAATCAAAACTTGGAATAAACTTTTATTATAAGTTTTTGAAAGCTTAAAGATGTACATATTAACTAATAAGCCCAAAAGACAAACCTTAAAACTAAAATAATGAAATAATTCAACCATTAAAAACATTAAATCCAACCAAAATTATTGATTGTCCAAAATTATTAAAATCAGCATAAAATGTAAAATCATTTTAAACCAACGGTTGAAAATTAGGACAAAAAGAACAGATAAACTAAGAACAAGATCTAGTTATAACAGATCCCATATTGTACAGGAAACTAATAGGATCCTTGATGTATCTGGTCAACACTAGGCCAGATATATGTTTTGACATGAACACCTTGTAACGGTTCATGGTGGAGACAAGGCAAGAGCATTGGGAAGCAGCAAAACATGTCCTCGGATACTTGAGGGGCACAGTGCAGTTTGGACTCAAGTATCTTGGAGATGGTGAGGTAAAGTTGCAGGGATATACATACTCAAATTGAGCAAACAATGCATCAAATAGAAAGATCACCTCAAGGTGCTGCATTAGCTTGGGATTAGATGATATCCTGGTTCAGTGTGAAGCAAACTTCCATGGCACTCAACTCAGCAATGGCAGAGTATATGGCAGTCAATACTGCTAGTTGTGAAGCCATGAAGCCATGTGACTTCACAAGTTGCTTGCAAGATTATTTGAATAGATTATTTGATTAGAAGTTGGATACCTCAGTGATTTACTTGGTAATCATAGTTGTATCAAACTCTCTGACAATCCATTCTTCATGGCAGGTCCAAGCGCATTGAGATAAGATATCAGTTCATTCAAGACAGAGGAAAAGAGAGATCGAGCTCTAATATGTACCCACAAATGAACAAGTTGTTCATATTCTGACCAAGCCCTTAGCAAAAGAGAAGTTTAAAGCATTCCAAGACAAAGTTGGATTGGAGCAAAATTCCTTCCTCGTTAAGAGGGAGTGCTGAAGATTGTAGCTCAGGCAGCAACTTCCGTACAAATTTAGTGTCAAACATGTCAGGACTCGGAAGTAGTTTGAGTCAAATCTATTTTGTAATTCGCTTTAGTAATAAGGTAAAAGACTTGTATTTGGTTGCTGAGGCTAATAAAGTGTATTTTTCTACATTAGTGATTTAGACTAATCTCAACCGTACATCTCACTGTGAGATTAGATTTTTGATAGATTAGGGTTTTAGATCAAGTATAAAGGCAAAGATACAACAGAGGGTTAAGACACCCATTTATTTTACTCAAAGACAAGTTTTGTCAAGAGGTGATTTTATTGATCTATCGAGCAAAGTTAGAGCAGAGGAAGAGCTAGAGTCAACAATCAAGCAAAAACAAACATGCAAGTCCGTACAGGAAGATCCATATAGTCATATGGTTCTGTATGGACATATCCGTATAGTCATACAGACAGGCCATACAGCAGGTAGCAACCAACAAGTAGTTTTCTAGGTTTTGGCAGGAAGATTTTTCCTTGGTTAGTGTGCTGATCTATTTCATTTTGGGTAATACCAAACAGCTGTCAGTTTGACAGCTGTGGAGATTTCCTGGCAAGCTTTGAATTGTTAATGAAAAGCTGTTTTGAAGGAGAAAATTATCTGTGTATTGTGTTTTTGCTTCTGCTGTTTATTTTCTACCTATATATGTGATTACTGCTACGTGAAGAATTTGATTTCTGCAGTTAAATAAACCTTTGTTTAGTTGAGAACATAGGACAATAATCACCTAGGTTAGAAAAATGTACAATTTATGCACATGCCATTAATCCATGAGCTTATGTTAACCTAACATACTTGTCATCTCAACTTATCATGAAAAAGAGGGGCACTTAAAATAATGTGCATGAACTTATGTACACAGAAGGAGCCTCCTTGGAGTGGGTAATGTAACCTTATAAAAATCAGAGGGGTTGGCTCTTTTAGTAGACCAAGGATCCAACATTACTAAACCATGGCAAACCATCCTCTAGCAATAAAATGCATCCATGAACATGTGGGCCAACAAAAGACAACTCATCAAGAAAGGGAGATGATCTCATCATCCAGGCAATAGAAGTATGCCAAATGTTCTACATCATACAGAAGCTATGTCCAAAATGACCCCAAAGTGATGCCAATCTATCCCACAAGAACTAGGGCACTCTCACACAAGGGAATCTCATCATCATCACATCATAGAAACCAAGGCATCAAAAAGTAACACAAGCCTCCATTCTTAACCAACATCAATATCAAATATTAAAATCGATTTTCTCCTCAAATCAATCTTTTATTCCTTGATGATGGGCCACATTGGCTTCGTCCAAAACATTGATAAATGAAAATAGAAGCAGTTTACAAAGAAAATTATTTAATGTCCAAACATTTTTATCAATAATGACATGCTTGAACCTTATTTATCAATATCACATGTGACTTTACAGCAATATGTCATGAATCACTTTATTTTCTAACACCTACAAAATATAACATATGGCCATTAGACTATAGTACTATAATAACTCTATCAGATATAAGAAGATCAAATAACATGTCAATAAACAGTTTTTTCATTTGAAATAACCAGGTCCTGGCAATAATGCTTCAACGTTACATCACGTAGCAAATAAAAAGAGACCTCCAATATTGCATATACATACAGACATGCAGATGGTGAAATTGAGATTGAAATGAAATATGATGAAGCGTCCTTTCAAATTTTTGAATATTTTATACTAAGGATCTGAATGAATATTGACCACAAAGGGTCATTTATAACTCTATTAGAAGAAGAAAGTAATATCAAACTCGGCACAAACTGTTTGTGCTGTATATAAAACTCAAAAACAGCACCAGAAATTGTCAACTGACATGCTCTGATAAAAGCAGATAGTCATAATTCCACTTAAGGAAACAATGAAATGACCTGGACATGCAGATGCTAACATTGGCAGGCTCGACTTCGATTGATCATTTTCACCCGAAATCTGTCCCTTGTAACACTTGACAAATTCTTCACATGCTTCTATGAGCGATAAGTCTCTGCTACAGCTTGTGTCAAAGACTGCCTTGACACCGAGGGACTTCAAAAACCCAGTAAGCTTCTTAAACACCTGAACAAGAAGCCATTATTGAAAAAAAATACTTTCGGTTCATGCTGCTTTGAGGGCAATACAATTAAATTATAGCTAAAGGAACAACAATGGCAGAGTCATGATGCAATCAGGGATCTGTCACAGTACTACTAACTTTGCACATCAAAATAAGAAGAGTAATTACCAATAAAATATGTACTAAGCATACTAATGTAATCCATAGCACTAATAAAGCAAAAAAAATCTCTTGAAGTTGACTTTGTACTTTGGCATTTAGCTGCCATGAAAAAAACTTAGACACCAGTAAGCAGAAGTTGTCTTTGGCTAGAACTTTCAGGACATATTCATGATATTTCTCTTTAGACTCGAAGCTAATGGTTTAACTTCTGAGAGACCTCACAGATAACAACCTAAAAGAGAGCTAGTTTGGTGCCCTAATAAGTTTTTCACATTCAATACCTGTCATTCTACAAGAATTAAATAGGGTTAATGTGTTTACTAGGACATAAGAACTATTAGATGTCTTGCTTCAACTCCAAAAGGATTTAAAAGACTTCAAAATATTGTGCGGTTTCAGACAACGACATTCAGTCAGGGACTCGTAGTAAATCTCTGTACTTCACATATTTCATCAACATGCAATAAGTCACTGGCAAATCAAAAGATATAATAAAACTCATTCAGAGGTCACTATTTCCTTAATCAATCAAAATTGCCACCTTCATTAGTGTGAATCCCTGGAGAGAATAATAGATTTCATTGAACAATTGTACGTTGTCACGATCATCATTCAAGAATTCCAAAACCACAAGAAAAGAACCTAATGATAAACCCACGCTTCCAAACAATTTTATGAATATAGCTCTTTCTTCTTTAGTCGCTTAAACTAGCTGTATTGCCCATACCTAGCAATGCGGAGAAAAGAAAATATGCAAACAAATTTACATGTCCAGCATTAATGATTGGGGTATATGCAGTGTACCCAACATAGGTCTCCCTGGTAGTGGGGTATGTGCCCCTGAGAATGGGGGAACACCCCTAGCATTTTTTCTGTCCCAGGACCATCAGTATGGCAGGTAATGTTCCCTCCCCTCCCACAGACTTAGGGAGCAGTTCTTTGACATCCTCAGTCCATCATCAGTTTGTTGCCTAAGTATCAAGAACGTCCTGAGGGCATTTCCCAGTTTTGGGCAAGTAAGGATGCTTTTCCACCATGTTTAGGGATGTCCCAGTGTAGTGTATGGTTTTTGCACTCCACACCATGGTACAGTCCCTTTGCCTCAACCTTCATCTGTTTTTCCTTCGGTTGCATGCTTGACACTAATAGACTCTTTGGTCAACCCATTTGGGTCAATTCCTTGCTAATTGGACGAATCTTGGGCCTCATGCACAAATTAGACCTCAACTAAGGTGGAGAGCCTCCCCTGGGCCTCTAAGTGTCTCTAATCTATTAGAGCATACTCCTTGAGGTGTTTACTTAGTCAAACTTTCCTTTACCTTGAGTGGTCCTGAAGCATGCCTGAAACCACTAATTTTGCTATTTATGTCACCCATATGGCCCGCAGTTCACATTTACTTGAGAAATAGAGGCTTGCTTTCCACTGAATTACCTTATGGTATGGCTCTGTCCCTCGTGATACAGGGGGGAAAACCCCACAAGTTGACCGTTACAGAGAATAAAAGTCCCAGCGCGAGCTGTGATACTTAAGGATTCCCAAATCTATTCATAACACTCCCTTGCTCATTGTAAAAGGTCTCCAATCTCTCTCTTTTCAATACTCAAAGTTCAAACAATGTCCAATTTCCAGGTCTCTTACATCCTACGATCTCCTTCCACAATATTGGGCTTGCTTGGATATATTGTCTTCATCAACCCTCCACCTATTTGAGGATGCTGCACTTGGCAGTTTCTCTTCATTGGCTTGGATCTTCCCTTGTTGGACTAATTAGCTGCATCATGTGGCATTTTTTAGTCCATCACTAGTCACACTTTGCTCAAGCTTTATCCCCACCTCAAAGGAAGCTTTAGCACAAGCCTGTGACTGAGAATGTAACGTTCTTCACTGAATTACAGAGTCAAACTATTAAGAGCCTTTGCGACAAGAGCACCAAATGAGCCACTAACAAGAGTGTTGTCCTCTACAACATGAGTAGATGAGCCACTGACAAGAGTATCCCGAAGAAGTGAATAGAGATCTGCAAAAGGAAAATTGGATGAGTCATCAATAGGGTCCTCATCAAACATAGGAGTCTGCCTAGAATCCAGATACTATAGAAAGCATACTTGAGAGAGTACTCATAGAAGTAGTGAGACGACCAACCAACATCATACTCTAATGGAGAAGGTCCATTATAACATGACAGGAATCATCTAGAAGATGACCTACATGGTGATGTGAGGAAACATGATCCATGGAAGCAAGTTGAGATCCATCTATAAATATGCCAAAGGATGTAACTGGAAGGATCTGAGTGGACCATGAGTGGGAACGTCATCAAAAATACCCTCTATATTCAACCACCCTATGAGTGGTGGGGTCATAAAGGCAGTAGCCATGAAAAGTTTCATTGTAGCCAACCAAAGTCTAGACTCTAGCAAGACTCGAGAGATGCTAATGTGTTTCGCTTTTCATTAGGAGCATGGTCCCATGCACTAGATCGGTATATTTTGAAACGCAAAATAGAAGATTTGTTGCCATACCATTCTCACAAGGAGTCATACCAATGACAACATGAGTAGGTGTTCTATTAACGATATAAGTTGCACAAACAACCACCTCTCCCCATTACGAAAGCTTCATTTTCTTGGAGTGAAGCATGCAGCAAACCATCTCAGTGATAACCCTATTCTTTCATCCACCTACTTCATTTTGTTGTGAGTGTAAGGAACAATTCTCTAACAAGGTATGCTTGAGATATGGGAACTGTTCTCCAAATCACTGCTAATCACCCTCCACCATCTGTCGTAACTTCCTAAGACACTTAATCTTCCTGTTTCGTTGATTTTGCACGAGATTTGAATTCCTAGAACTTTCCAAATACCTCATCCTTAGATTTGATGTTGTATACCCAAAGAAAGCGGGAAAAATCATCAATGATGGTCAATAAGTACATAGCTCTCCCCCAATAGAAGATGTACCCATCGCCCACAGATATCACTATGAATTAGTGCAAGAAGTTGAGAAGATCACCTCACTTTGTCCTTGGGAAAGGACTCCTAATGATGCTTCCCCACTGCACAGATGTAGCAATAGGCCCATAGATCAATATGACTTAGTGCGAGAGGTTGAGAATCTTGACTTCCCTTGTCCTTAGGAAAGGACTTGTAATGATGCTTTCCCATTACACACCTTTTTGTGGACACAACTAGGTGGTTCAATCTTCAGAAGATCCTCAGCCATGTGTAGTTGATTCATATGTTGCAAAGATTCATAACTGATATGACCCAAACTGTAGCAGAAGCACTATAACACAAGTATTCTGCAATAAAGATTGAAGATATATAAAAGTGTATTTAATAAATGAATGAATAATGATTACAATGTTCTCATGATGTATACCTTTAGAGGGATTGTCTGGCCACAAGAGTGAACAGGTGTGTCCTTTAACTCTTCATAAATGATAAACTTATTAATTATTAGTTATCTTTATTATTAATATGACTCAAGTTTATTTAGTTTTATTAATATTATGTCTCTAACATTCCCACCTGCTTAAGGAATGCTTTGTCCTCAAAGCATAATAAATTGGATTCTCTCTAACTGAGCATGCTTGTTTGGTGGCAACATCTTTGTCCTTGACTACCTTTAGAAAATGGCTTCGGCTTCCAACTTGGGCATTCACAAGATTCTTTTGGAAGGTGTGCATCAGGCCTTTTGTTGCACAACCTACCAGACAAATGATTGCAAGGAAAATCAGCTGCTAACACAATAAAACTATGGGATCTCCAAACCAATGTGTCACAACCGAAAGAAAACCCCGGGACTTTCCTTAATACTAACCAACAGTTACTAGCTTTCACAAGTAATAGTCCAATTTGAGAGTGTGTCTAGGATTAAAAGGATTGAAATAAGACACACTTTGAAGATAAGCCAAGGGCTTATTAGAATTTAGGAGTGAAATACGAATCCCCTAGCTTGATGAAGTTCAAAGTAACTATAGAGAAGTTGGTATATGAAATAAGTAGCTACCAAAAACATTCAAATATCATGACAAGTGTGAATATAGAAGTTGGAGAAATGTACATGAAATTATAGACAAGATTATGTTAGACACAATGGCTTACCGAGAGGGGGGGGGAGGGTGAATCGGTAAGCTTGGACTTACTTCAACTTTAAATTCTTCAAGCTCTAAAACTTAAGTCATCATTTCAAATTCAATTCAACATCATATTCATCAATAGACTATACATCAATAATCAAATCATTCATCAAATAAAAGGCATAATCATCAACATATTGCACAAGAGTCACAAGATATAATGTCTGTAATATTTTGTATTTCAACGGCTGCGACCGTGAGGTAAATCAGCACCTACTGAATCAAAAGCACCTACTTCAATCCAAGACTCTGCTTGGTCTTTTCTTAGATCCTACTAAGAAAATAGTTAAAAGACCCAGCTTGTATTTACATATACAAATCTTTACATCACATCATCGCTGTCAAATCAAAATAACTTCCTTTCTCTGTGCACATGTCTCTGTCATTAATCTCTGTCACACTGTCAATCAGCTATTGTACTGTGGCTTGCCATGTCACTATTTACCAAGTCACTATCATCAGGCTGTCACAAATCAAGTACATCAATCTTTATTACCATATCACTGTTGTCAACCCAATCATCTACTGCTGTCACCTTGTCATATCAACATGTCATCTGAAGCATTGAATCACCATCAAGATGTCATCAAGATAGTACACCCAATTACTTAAGCACTACTTTTAATGATCTTCTACTCAAGCCAATCTGCTGCTCTAGTACATCATGGCAAACATCAAAAGAAACTGCTCAAGCATTAAAGATTTGCTCATGCCTCTCATGTGCATTGAACCTCTTCAAAATCTGACCTCAAAGGTGTCCAAGAACAAGTTGACCTTACCACAGTTCTATGATCAGTATGTTCAGTGCTTCACAGTCAAAATCAAGGTGCTTGATCATGGTAAAGATGGTAAACTCCTGTAGCTGAAATGAGATTAGAGAGGAATAAAACTTAACCACTGTTGTCTTCAATGGAAGACTGCTGCTACCAATTTATGGCACCCAAAATCAAAGAGAAACAAGCTTGTTCCTTATCCTTCTATGATCCACTGCTACTGCTGCTAAAGTAGCCCGAATATCAGAGATGATCACATTCAGTCTAACCGCCCAAAATAAGATACCTCAGTGAAGGCACGAATTCTGCTGCAAATTCGGACTGATTGAAGAGTCTATCTGCTGCCAACTTAGACTTCAAAAATCAGACTTCAAAACTTCACTGCTGAACCACCGAATTCTTCAGAATTGCTGTAGGAAATGACAAACACTAAATCTCTGCTGCAACCCGAGTTTCATCCTTCACAGGCTCAGCTCCTTACTATTTTATTGGCTTGTTTGGAGTGTAAAATAAAAGATGTTGATGCTGCAAACTTCGGGTCTGCCACAGACCTCTTCTCTGCAGCTGCCACAGTACCCACCCGAAAATTCAGAGCCTTTTTACCACCGAAATTCCCACACAAAAATTCAATGTGTTGTCTCTTATTTATACTCGTTTCCCATCATGTTTTGGAGCCGTCCTGTCTTCAAAATAAAAATAATTTTATTGTTAAATTTGAGGCCGACTTGAGGTTGTTTTCATTTTGCATTTTTAATTTTCTTTTAACATTATTTGTGGAGCAGACTTATCAATTCACCATTAACTTTAGTTTATCCAAATTGAGATCTCCATCATAGAGCTTTATCATTTACATATATCAAGTCACCATATCCACATCTTCATAGTAATTATGTCATTATGATACAAAGAACTCCATTAAAGCCACAAATGACCACAATATGGGTCATTTGGCCTTCTTGCCACATCATCGACATTTGTCACTACTTCATACTTGTTATCATGGCTTCAATGCCCATATGCAAGTGTTCCAATGCCAAAGAGTCATTTGTCCTTCTCGCCATGTCATTCAATGTCTTCCAATGCCTGCCATGTCATTCAATGTCTTCCAATGCCCCAGTACTTCATGTCATCACTTCTATTATGCCTTTGTCATTAATGGTGTGTCATCAATGACAACCTTATTCATCAGATTGTCCCACTGATTATGGCTTAGGACAAAAGGGAGTGTTCTGTCATTGCAGCTCTTGATCTACGTGGGGGGTCCAACAGTGATGCTAGGCCCAATTTTTCAAAGCACTAACCAAAGAGGATCGACCATAATCTTGGCCACATCACTCGACTATCCAAGTATGTGTGTTGATTTTTGAGCAGCATCAAGAGCCATTCTCTGTGAGAATGGCGGACCTGGTCAGGGACCAAGGGGTTGATCTAGCCAAGGGGGGTCATGACCAAGATAAGGAGGAGATGCAAAAGCACATGAGATCAAGTATGATGAGCGGTATGACACAAACAGGACTTGATATAGCCAAGCAAACATCCAATAAGTTACTGGGTTACGCACCATCAATGAGAGAGCTATGCACAAAGTGTGAAAGATTTGGCACATAGATCTCAGAATCTAAGATAGAAGATATAGAGAACACTGAATGGGTGAATGGATCAGTATCAATAGTAGCTACATATGTCACTTCTTTTTCATCATCAGCATCGCTAGAAGATGAATCAATATCTTCAACTTTAAGAGATACAGAAAAATATGGCTCTTCAATATTTGCTTCTTGATTGATGAAGGAAGCATTAGAATCAAAAAGGGTAGCAGCAATAGGAATTGTATGATAAACTTCATCGAAGAATGTAGAGGCCAAGACATCTTGAGAGAGAGCAGATGAGGAGATGTTGGGTTCGATCCATGCTTCATCTTATATTTCCTGCATACAAAAAGCTTTGTCCAAATTGTTCCAAAGCTCAAATGGATATTCAACAAAATCTATGAGATGATGTATATTTGGAGACATGTTATCTTTCGGCCTCCCTTCGACCTAGGTTCAGTCCCTTTTGCTTAACGCAACAAAGCCCAAGATATCGACCCGACAGAGCAAGGCTCGGTCGACAGCACCTGCAGCACAGATGCAGTCTCACCCGACATATCTTCCTTGTGGGTAACTGCCAGAACCAGGTTTTCGCAGTTGGGTGGGGAATTTCCTGTCCCGTGGCGACACGCCAAGGCGCTTAACGAAGGCTGATGGGTGGGGTTTTGACACTAATTCTACACAGCCAAGCTGCAACATGATTCCTCCTTGTGCAAGTATTATATGAACAATCCAATGGAACATAAATACATTCACACATTCACAATAACAATGCAACTGATACAAACATACTCATTGTAAGCAAATACATAGACATTCACTCACAGCAACATATATACATGCATCTTAAACACATTCATCATTCATACATTCGACACAGTAGTTAACATGGAAACCCATCTGGGAAAAACCACAAAGGCGCTCTTCATCTGCCATGAGAAATGTATGCACCTTCTATCTGTGCACTAAGCTACAGACTCTGTTCTAGATCTTCGTCTTTATCTACACAGACTCTTTCTTCCTTACATGCTCTTTGATCTTCTCTTCTACTCCCTCCTTACCTGACACTAATAACGATCCGCACACAGCCTAGATCGAATCAACTTCTCCTACACTTCTACGCACTCGGTTGCAGATTCTTCAAACCTTTCCTACAGCATTAACAGACAACTCTACATATAGAAACTACCAAAACAGACCAAAGGCTACCTTTGTGAGATTGACAAAGAGGAGACTTAACAGAGAAGAAGCTAACAGCTGGGAAGCTAACCCGCATACAACTTGGGTTCCTCCTTTTATTACTCTTACATGTCGTTTTCAGCCAACTTCATATAGTTATCAAACAGCTTGTCTTTCCTATTCTAGCAACACATGTCAATAGGCACTAATGGCCCAAATTACAAAGATGCTTTCGTACGTGCAGCGTCCGTCGACTCTGGCCAACCTCGTCCCTACGATCTTCCCGAACTATCGCTTTCTAGCCGTTATGCCCTACTGTCGTTTTCCAACAGTTATACCACTGCACGCCTTCTGGTATTCTTATTCCGTCGCAACTTTCCTTGTCGCATTCCTTCTGTCGCACATCTTCTTCTGTCGTAGCTTTCACAGTTTCCTCTTGAACTACTTCTTTCCTTAACTCCTTTATATGCTTTTGCCGCACCTCCTTTGCCTTTATTTCCTCCTTTCTTCTTGTCGCAGCTCCTTTCTCTTCTTTCTATCGCTTCTTTTCATACTATAAGCAAAATTTTAAGTGAATTCTGCTTACCTTTTCCTAGGCCCAACAAGCCCCCAACACTCACTTGTGGCTTATCCCGAGCCACTCGAAGGTATTCCTCCATTTCTTTACTTGTGCCGACTTTACTGTGAAAATACTTCAAGATTTTCGCTACTTTCTCTGCTTCCAGTCGCACTTCTTCCTCTGTCTTCTTCAATTGCTCCACAAGGTCGGAACTGACATGTTCCAGTGTTACCTTCTCTACTGATGCAATTGCTTCGCGCACTTTTTGTTGTACAGGTTGAATGATGCATGTAAGTCTTTCGACCTCAGTCTCTAACTCTGCAACCTTTTATGTTCTTTCCTACTATTGCATGCGCAGCATGTTAACCTGTTGCTGCAATTTTTTCATCTCCACGGCCTTAGTAATTTTCTCTGCTAAGGGCAGTTGCTTCATCTCATTCCTTATCTAGGGAATACTTGCTTCAACTGTAGTCAGCTCCTTTGCAAGTTTTTATGATTTTGCATCATCCATGTTAGTTTTTCAACATTTAAGCTAGCATTATGTTAGGATCTTTTCACTGAGAGAATAACAAGCACAGCAATAACATAAGCACACCACAAGAGACAAGAGACACAAAGAGTTTTGATCGGGGAAACCATAAATGGAGAAAACCCCGCAACTTCCTCAAAGATAGAATCACCACAAGATGTAAGACCCCAAAACAGTAAGATGCACTCCTGACAGCAGTAGTCTTCTAGTCCCAGTATATTTCCTTCTCCGCTATTGCGCCACACTTTAGAGAGCAAGTGATGTGATGTACAAGTGATAAATAGAGAGACTCTCACTCTCTATTTATATTCTTTCGTTCACTTGAATTGCACTTTCACACGTAGGCTCAACTTACAATTACTTACTCGAGCCTACACCTTAATTAGTGTATAATAACTCAAGTGCCCCGAAACTGTGGGGACTTACCTAATGACTTGACAAGACTTGTTTACATTATTAATCCTCCCGATCGGAACATCGGGGCATGACAACATGACTCAAATACATAATAGAAACATCCCGGAATAAACATCGGGTTACAATACATAAGATACATAGAAGAATACATTCTGAAGTTACATATACATCAACACTCCCTCTTAACTAGGAAGGTATTCTTTCGACACGATTTTTAGCACTGGTCTTCTTCTCTATATCAACTGGATCATCTTCGTCTTCAAGTCATCTTCATCTTCAAGTCATATGGATCTGGATCATCTCTCGATCTGGATTGTCATAGAACTGGATCTGGATCATCACTCGATCCCGATCATCATAGAACATCATCACTTGATCTGGATCATTACTCGATCTGGATCATCATCACTGGACTGGATCTGGATCATCACTCGATCTGGATCTGGATCATCTCTCGATCTGGATCATCACTGCTGGATCTGGATCATCTCTCGAT
>LPNX011213903.1:682545-710268 GCA_001517045.1 Pseudotsuga menziesii | reverse complement strand
AATGACTTGACAAGACTTGTTTACATTATTAATCCTCCCGATCGGAACATCGGGGCATGACAACATGACTCAAATACATAATAGAAACATCCCGGAATAAGCATCGGGTTACAATACATAAGATACATAGAAGAATACATTCCGAAGTTACATATACATCAACAATCCATCAATGCTTTGAGAGACTTGGTCGACAGCATTGGCACATACTGCTTCCACTTCTCCTATCTTCTTCGCAACTTCAGTTGTTGTGTGCCTTCTTTCCTCCAACACCTTTGGGGGTGTGCTTGGTTGAACCTGCTCTTCAAGTTTTGCGACCTTTTTCCGAAGATCGACCGTTATCTCGCCAAGTCAAATGACCTTCACCTCCGCAACCATTTCTGATGTAATTCCTACATCATTAAAATTAGTGCAGGCAAGATTTACAGCATGCCTAAGCTTGTTTGCTTCCCATGTTTTTGCTTTCTGCTTTCTCTCGTGCATCTTTATCTTTATTTTATCAACAACCTTCTTGGCTTCCTTCGCCTACTTAACCAAGGTGATTTCTCTTACTCTGATTTCCGCGACTGCAGCTTTCTGTAATACATATACCTCAATTCGTTGCATCTGCTTAAAATCTATAGTTACTTGGCCTATGCGTTTGGCCACATCATTAAATTCTAGGGTTCCTAGATCCAATACTTCTCCTCCGACTTGTACCCTGATTGGTGGAACAAGTCTTGGCATCTCAGGTTCCGGTGCTTCGAACAAGTCAGGTTCATCCTGCGACTCAGCTACCTGAGTACCTTCAAACGCTCTGTAATACTAGTTGTTAACTCGGTTTGTTGCATGTCGATATCTTGAAAACTTGCTTGTGCAACTTCTTGTAGTGCTTCTCTTAACGATGCCAAGTCTGCCCCATCCATACTGAAGGTATTAGCTTGTTTATCAACCTTCCTTTTCTTATGCTTTGACTCCCCTTGTTCTACTTCTTCCTAATTTCTCTGTTCTCCCAACGGTGGATCCGTGGGAGTCAAGATGGAATCACTCTGGTCTAACACAAGGTTTTGCGCATCTTCTTGCGGGTTCCCTTATTTTCCTTGTGTGTCTTGTGATGGTGGTTTGTCCTGATCCAAATCCTCATCCACCATCTAGGCTTCTGGCCCAGGTAGACGCCATTCTTTTGTGGTAATGGCTTCCACTTCTTCTTCTGTCATTATAAACCGTGTCGCCAACCATTAGCGATATGGGTTCTGTGGCAGGTGTATGACAACATAATGTGGGTCGATGCACCTGATGCCTCAAGGCTTCTTCATACATGAAAAATGAAATATTACTGTTTGTTTTCCTGTTCTTGTCTAGTGTGAAACAGAGATTCTCATATTTTGTTCCTTTACAAGGAACAGGTAGATCTACCGGTTGGTGGCTCGGTGGGTCAGACCAAACAACAAATGAAATCAAAATCAATAACCAGGCATAGTAGAAAGCCTTACCTTCTTCTTGGGATGTAGCCGCGTCGAGTAACAATTCGTTCAGCAAGAATTGTGACCAATTAATCTAAACACCCTCTGCACAAAGTTCGGCTAGTGGAACCGCACCCGCACCCATAGTACATTGGGTTGGTCGTAACTTTCACAACATTTTAAAGGACAATACCTTCGCAACAAAGCGACCAGTATTGTCATTAATTGACGAAATTAGGAACCCTCTATTGGCCCTAACCAATTCATACTTATCCTTGACCCTTGCGATCATCATTGTGTCCTTGTCCATCCTTAAATATGGCGTTGGGTCTATTCCTACTCACGAAAGGCCTATGATTAGTGAAATGAGGTCGACATCGATCGAATATGCTTTAACTAGCCACAGATATCCTCCATGAAATACTACTAACAACTGTCGCACAAAGGTGTTCACTTTTGTGCTTCGGCCTAAGTGTGGCATGAACAGCAATGACAATAGTCCAGACTGGGCCATCCCATTCCATTGGAACAAAACAATTCGGTGAATCGGGTGTTTCCTTCACCAGTTTCATGTACTTATTTCTATCCAAGTCTCAAAGTTTGTTCATATCATGGTCAACAAAGGATAACTTCTGCAAATTTGGCATAATGTTCTGCAGTACCTTAATTCCTTTCGACAGTTTGGGTGCTACCAGCAGGACTTGAACCTTGGATGGAATTTTGACCTTTGGTGCGTCTGCACGTCTTGGTGGGATATATGGCGGCAGCAAGGTTCTGGTTTCCAAGTCTTCTTCCTGGTCAGGGACTGGTGGCGTTTGTGGTGCCGTTGCTTTTTCCTTTTTCTTCCTCTTCATTAAATGCTTTCCCTTTGAAGATGCTGAGGGTCTTCGATACGTCTGCTCTAGGTTTTTCGAATGGCCAAACTAGAACTTGCCCAGAAGCTAGAACAGGCTGCTGCGTTGGTGGAACATATCCCGCAATATCTTCCATGATGGGCTTGGGTGATGCAGGTCCAAATTCAGTTTCAACAGTTGTACTAGTACTAGAGATCGAAATTACCATGAAGTTGCTACGGCTCCTGAAGTTGCAAACGACAATCACTCTTCTCTCATGCAAGCAATATGAAACTGAGCCTGGACGCGAAGTTTGATATCAGGCAACAGTTTTTGTCAGTTGTTCTTCACACGCGCGAGCATTCAATAAAAAGGAATCTCTCCTTTCAATCACATGGGCAGGTCGTTCAAATCATTTAAGGAAACTTCTCAACACGTCATCAATTAGCTAGTATCTTCAAGGCAGTTATTGTCATAAAGGACAATGTGACCACAAAGCACGCCGCCAAATTCTCTCGAGATTTTCAAATCAATGACAAACAGTTGTCATGTCAGTGAGTCTCTTCATTCTTGCGCCAACGTCGTGTCACTTGCGACCTGATTGCTTTCGTTTGGCAGAGTCCCTTTCTTTTGTGACTCACTAAGTGTCTTTGCGCTATCTTTTTGGTCTTTGCCAGACCCCAAGTCTGTGAAACGTCACCTCTTACTTCGGCAGACTAACAGTCTGCGATCATAAATTTTGGCTCATTCTTTCTTTCCTTCTTCTTTTCTCTTCTCTCTTTCATCTTTTTTTTATGCAACTTGGTCGCAGCTATCATAATATGGTTTCAGTCGACTCCCATTGACCAGTCCTCTAACCTCTGTCCCATCTAATTTTTCTAGCTTCAGTACTCCTCCATCAACGATTTCTTTGACAATGTATGGTCCTAACCAATGAGTTTTTAACATCTCTGGATGCTTGAAGAATTTTCTATCATACATAAGAACAAGACCTCCAACTTGAAACTGCTTTTTCTAAATGTGTCGATCATGCCATACCTTTTGTTTTTGCTTTTCTACGTTTTGGTGAAATCTTGCAACAAAACGGTCTTCCTCCAATCGTACTAGTTGAAGTAACATGTCTTCCACAACATCAACATCTGCCATTTCAGTAATCGCAGCAACTCTTAAGCTCGGTACAATGTACTCCATAGGCATGTAGCTTCTTGCCCATACACCAATCGAAATGGAGTCTAACCTGTCAACTTCTTACACGTCGTGCGATATGCCCATAATGCTGCAGAAATCTTATGGTCCCAGTCATCTCTTCGCGCATTGCAAACCTTTGTAAATGTGTTTTCCAGAATTTTGTTGAATGCTTCGACAGCTCCATTTGCTAGAGGCTGATATGGCATTGTCCTTCTATGCTGTATCAGAAATTCCTCAGTCAATTCTTCAATCAATTGATTAACAAAATGCGTAACTTGATCGCTGATTAAAATCGTTGGGCACCCGAACCTTGTCACAACATTTTCAAATAGAAACTTTGCAACAATACAATCATTTATCGGCGTTCCTTCTGCCCATCTGGTTAGGTAATCAGTCGCAGTAATAATATATCATGCTCCCTTGCGCTTTCCTGCCGAACTAATACGTCCTACAAAATCAACATCCCATTTATCAAATGCATGTAATGTTATCTGTGGTACCAATGGCATTTCATCTCTTCGAGAAGGCTTTCCAATTCTTTGACAGACATCGCAGCTGCGACAATAATCCCAAGCGTCTGCATGCATGGTGGGCCACCATAATCCTGCTTGCAAAATCTTGTGCACCGTAGTTTTTCCTAAGTATTGGCCTCCTGCGACACCAACATGTGCCTCATTCAATATCAATGGGCGCTCGTGCAGACCCGAAGTATCTCATCAAGACCCATTTTATACAAGTATCCAGCAATCAATTGGAAATCTGCAGCTCGCACAACTGTTTCTTCTGCGGAAACAGACCATGTAAACAAGCATCATTCAACTTTCTCAAGTCGACAGAAATTCTTACTTCACCTAAGGTCTTCTTGTCCTATACTACAATTGGGCTAATCTATTTTGAATCTTTGACAGGTTCTATAACACCTGCCTCTAGCGTTCGATCCAATTCAGCCTTAACCTTTTCTTTGTATCGTGGATTTAATCTGTATGGCCGTTGCTTAACCGGTTTAGCGGCAAACCTCAAAGGTATCTTCATTTCGCTAAGGTCATCAACTATTCCTTTCATTTCTAAAAATTTAGTAGGGAACAAATCCTGGAATTCATGCAACAAATCAGTGATCTTCCCCACGGTCTCATCATCCCAATAATCTCCAATATTGGCAAACTTTGGATTTTTCAGGTGAGCCAATATTTACTTTCTTAATTTTAAGTGGACTTAAGAATTGGTCACTGTAAATGCCAAATCCTTCCACTGCACGCATACCGTCTAACGCAGGTAAGTTTATATCGAGTGGATCATCATCATCTGGTTCTCCCGTGACATTGTAACATTCCATCCAATGGTGGACTATTGTGTTGCATTGATGGAAATTTGTGGCTGTGACAGGGATTTCTTCAAATATCTCCTCCTTCATTATCTGCAGTGTAGAATCAATTGTTGGGTGATCAATCGCAAACTCAAATGTATGTGTGAAGCGTGTAGCTAACTCCTCCCACTCGAGAGTTCCTCGTCGCAGCTCCACCAATGTATACCAATTCCTTGGTACCATCTCCAATGTATGTATGAATCAATGAACCCATTCTTGTCGTGGATACTCTTGCCATGTCGTGCAACAATATTCAATGTGTTCAACAAGACTTGTCAATCTTGTATACTTGTGGCCATTCTAATCTCCAACAATCTCTTCTCCAAATCTAATCTCCAACAATCTTCTACATTGTGGCCATTCCAAGATAGACTGTTTGTGTACCCCACCATCTAGCAGGCATAGCTTTCAACACAAAGTCCAAGGCGGACAATAGCTACAATTCTGTAACTTTTGTTTCAAATTCCACTAGAAAAGACGCAAGGTTAGGTAAAACTTCGTATGTTAGGTAGCTCGCTTGCCTCGGCTCCTACCTATCGCACAGATCTTGTAATTCTTGCGCATCTTTGCATGGAAACTTCATGCAGTTGGTTCTGCCAATTTTCTAATGCGTCACCTGAATCGGATGTGCAAGAGCTAACACTCCGCCAACTCAGCTTTCCATCAGTTGTTGGATTTATATAGTCGTCTCTTGAAGACATGATATTATATAGTTAGTCCAGGTAATTACCTTGGCCTTCACTATTCACTAGCTCGACATATCTCTGCCCTTCAAGTGAATCAATTGGCGTGACCACCCCCTTATCTTAGAATCTTCAAATGACAAGATTATTTTCTTAAAATTAATTATGGTCTGATTATCTATCGCCCAATTCAATCCCCAAAAGTGCAGGATATGGGTTTGTATCATCGAAAATGTCTATCACTTTAAAGTCTGTGTATGTCCTCAAGCCTTCTACTTCAACAGTACTTGAGTTAGTAGACCAATGGGTAGAACCTTGACTGACACGCTAGCCTTAGTTGAATGGGAGACCAATCCAATCGCAATTTATTCATGCTTTCCCATGTCTGTCTTGTCAAGATATTGACATCAGAGCCCAGATCTAAAATGATATAATCCATATCATAATCTCCTATCTGCGTAGTCATTCGCAGTTCATGACCAGTTTTTAATCTTTTCCCGACATGGTTAACTCTCTTTTCAGGTCACGGGTCTTTTGTAGCTTCTTCTATGAGTGTTGTCAATTCTACGACAGCATCCCTATCATGGATTAGTGCTAAACAACTTTTAAAAAATTCCTTAAGCTTACTAACTTTTTTCAGTGACTGCTTCCTAAGTAATTGTTCAAATCTTTCGAGCATCGCCTTTACTTGTCTAGATGTCAACGCTTGATTGGTATCAATAAATTCTGGTCGCACATCCAAGAAGACTTCCTTCTCCTTCTGGACGTCTAATGGGGCTTTCTTTTGTAGCGCAAGTCGCACCAGCAGTTGTCCTTGCTGTGTATTTTGGTTTGCTCCCATCGCAGCACCTCCTCTTGTAACAACAGCAATATTTGGTTCTCTCAGCTCGACAGAAATCATTTGAATGTTTTGGTTGGGCTTCGGCTTCATATTTTGCGCAGGATTGGGATTTCCCACAGTTGGAGCCTGCCATTTCGCAATCAATTGCGGACACTATTCGACAGTGTGGTCAAATGCTTTACAATAAGTACATGCCTTCACAGGACTTTGGCAATCTCAAGTAAAGTGTCCTGGTTGTCCACAATTATAACATATGACTTGGTATCTTCCTCGACCGAATCCTCCTCCTCCTTATTGTTGTCCTCAACCTCGAAAATTTCCACCCCCCTTTGGCTAAGGGTATTGTTGATGTGGCGGATAATGATTCTATTGATGTTGTAGCTGAGGATATTATGGTTGTTGAAATTGTGATGGTGGATATTGAGCAGGTTGATACTCAGGTTGCGCTCGTTCAACTTGCATCTGCTCATCATTCTTCATCAAGTAGGTATCCACTGTCTTTTCTTGCAGCAGCTGAAGTACTCTGCAATCTTTCTCATCGTGTCCTACTGATTTACAAAATTTACAATACAGACTAGTTGGTGTACTTACAATCTTCTGTAAATACAAACATTCTTCCAACGTATGGCCTCTAGTTTGACATATTCTGCACCAAGGCATCCCTTGGGTGTTTATCGGGTTCGGTACTCCCGCTGCGACATAGTTCATGAGCACTGGGCAATTATCTTTATGGTGTTCGTCTGTTCTACATGTTGTACACCACAATTCTTCTTGCACTTCCTTGCCTTTCTTGATGTCCTGGAGTTCCATCATAAGATTGGCCAACTGCGACTGAATTTGCATCATTCCTGCATCGGTTTCTCCAATCGGCGAGGATTCTAGTTTCATTGCTATTTCCAGAGCTTGTCTACGACACAACCTTTTGTTGCATCAATGGGATCTGGATGTGCGGTAGCAAGGCGACAATGAACCATTCCTTGTGTTGTACATCCGAAATCTGGAAGCTCACTTTGGCCATTAATGTCTTGAATCTCTGGTCAAAGTCCCAAATAGACTCTATAGGTAGCTGCTTGATTTTTTTTAATCTCTATAATGCACTGCGACTCAAACTTCGACTTTCTAAACTCATCTATCATTCCAACCCAAATCTAGTCAAGCGTTTTCTACGCAACTCCTGCTAGCACTATAGAAAATTTCATGTACCAGTCTAGCGCACGACCTCGCAGAGTCGTGGTCATTTGTGCTTTCTTTATGTTCTCATCTTGGACTTGTCGCACAGTCCATACAGCTTCACAGAGAAACCAATGTTGCTCCGGGTCTTCCAACCCATTTCCATTGAATATTGGCAACTTAATGTCGGTCCCAGCCATTGTATTAGCCGCTGGTACGTTCGGACAGAAATTTTGACTAGCTAGACTCCCTTGTCCGCTATTCACAACGTTAGTACTACTTGTATTTACAAATCCACTTGGAGATAAATCTCTAGATCTTACCTCTAACGATGAGCGCGGTGCTATAGGCATGTCGTACCCGCATTCTGGATCTGGAGCTTCAGTTGATTCTTCTGATTCGTCTTTTCCTTCAGATATTGACTAATATTCTTCTTCTTCATCCCAAGACCCTTCGTCCAAGTACGACCAAGAAGAGGAACCAGTCTAGCATTGGGGGAACTCAGCCTAGAGCTAAGTGGCGATTCTTTGAATGGAGGCACCTAGTCAGTTACCAGGAAGAGGAACCGGTCTATTACCAAGAAGAGGAACCGGTCTAGCACTGGGGGAACTCAACCTAGAGCTGAGTGGCCATTCTTTGAATGGAGGCACCTTGTCAGTTACCAAGAAGTGGAACCAGTCCAACACTGGGGGACTCAACTTAGACCTAAGTGGCCATTCTTTGAATGGAGGCACTTGGTCAGTTACCAGGAAGATGAACCAGTCTAGGACTGGGGGACTCATTCTAGGGCTGAGGGCCATTCTCCGGGAGAATGGAGGCGCTTGGTGAGTTACCGGTTCTAGGCATGTGAGGCACTCCTACCCTTGATTTATAGACTCTGCGATCTTCTCTAGGGATTAGCTACACTTGGTTAAGACACCTAGTGCCCGATCTTGGTGGCATAAGGAGTTCAAGATAAAAGCATTAGTAATTCTCCCTATTTATGATGATGTACTTTGAGTGGCCACGTAGGACCCCTATGACCACTTGCATTGACCACAAGACACTTAAAGAAGACTTGGAGGCTAAAGTCAAAAATACATAAGGACTCTTGTACCACTGAGAAGTCAAATTAAAAATACAAAAAGGGCTTCAGTACCACTAAAGGTAAAAATCAAAAGGGTAAACAAGAAAAAGAATAAAACCCTATTATTTTATTCCTATTTGTAAGGACCACTTCAAGTGATTGAAAGGCTATAAATGAAGATCATTTACAACATCAATCACACACACTTCATCTACACTTGGCTGCTCCATGAAGAATGAGATTCGCTGGTGGTTTCTTTAAGACAATGTTTAAGTTGGTGTTTTATGCCCTAGCTAGGCGTCCTAGCTGCTAGGGCATCCTCCTCCTCCACTCATGGACTAGGGTTTCTCGCCTACTTCACATGTCAGCAGCAGCAGGGTATCTCCCTCCTCACAAACAGCTCCTTTGTCACATTCGGGTTGCCCTAAACTACCCATAGACATTTAGGGCAGCACTTCTCCTTGCTACAAGCAACATAACAGAATTACGACTGCCACAACTAGATCCGAGCATCCCTCTCCTCTTCACGAGCAACCACAAAAGTGGTTCTAGCAGTAGTAGGGCAGCCCTTCTCTAACTCCAGACAGCACAGAAGCATTCTGGACAACAGACAGAGATTCACAGGCAGCTTGTATACTTCTTGGGCAACCTACTCTTCAGCTCGAGCAAACTTCGGGCAGGTCTTTTCTCCCTCCGGCAGGCACAAAATTATTTCGAGAAGGCTCAAAATATCCATGCAGGTCCGATATGACTTCAAGCAATTCAATTTTGACCTCGGGCAGTTCTGTTTTGACCTCGGGCAGCAAGGTTAAAGGTGCGGGCAGCTGACTGGAAAATTTGGGCAGTAAGCCCTAATCTGCAATTTGTGAAATTTGTCTTTGTGACAATTTTTCAGCTAGGGTTTGAAATTGTTCAACCCTGGATTTGACAAAGTTTGAAGAACATTCATCTCAGAATTTCGAGATTCTTTCGCAAACTCAGTCATCTCATTTAAGGGATGAATTACTAATGCTTTTGGGGGTTTTGTCCTTTAAAGGTTTCCCCGTGAAAAACATCTGGTGTTCTTTGTGTTGATGTTTATTTATCTACTGCACTTGTCTTATTGTTATCTTTCTTACAGTCTGCAAAAATTAAAGAATACATGCAAATGCTAAAATTCAACATTGTCTTCCAGAGAGTAGATCTCCCTCATCCTAGCTCAATTTGGGAAGTGACATACGGTTAGAAAGCTCTTCCTGGGTCCTTTCCAAAGGTATAGAATGCCTAGCAATTTCCTAAGATGTTTGAGAACTCTAAGCTCATCTATCATGCCATTTTTCACCTTTTGGAGTTATTTCCAACACTTGGTATGACCCTATTGGCACATGCTTGGACCATTGACATCACTTTTGAGGAGAGCATTGAGTTGTTAGAAGGATCTAAGGGGTCAAACACTAGATATAACCCCTTTTAGTCATTGTTTGACCTAGATCCAATGGTGCACCCACTCATCGAGGCCTTATGTATATTTGACATTGTACATGTGGCATTGGCAACCTCATATTTTGGATAATGTTAGAGATTGTTAGGGTTTTAGTGCAAGATATTCATTGTTTACTCCACCCTAGGCTAGATCTAGGGATTTAATATTATTTTATTGTAAACGAAGTTGGTCTACTCTCCTATATAAAGAGAGCCTCTTCCTCATTTCAACTCGTGGTTGGATTTTGAGAGCTCTCTCTCTTTTAAAGCCTAATTGACATATATTTTCAATGAGCATTTTGAAGTGTGAAAGATTTCTTCTCTTGGGTTTATTGTTGGTTGAATATTGAAGCAACATATATCTTTTTATCACTGTAAGATCTTTGACTTAATTCACTTAAAGAGTAAATTTGCTCAAGTGGAATAATCTTGAATATTTGTTGGTTTGAGCTTGTGGCTTTTGCGGTTTGGTTATCTTATGAGGATTTGCGAATCAAGTTTGCAGTGGCTAGGGTATAAGCTAGGGTTACAAGTTGGAGGCATGCGACAAAGAGTCAAACTTCCTTAGTGAAATTTTGCATAAAGCTTAAATAGTTTTTTTTCTTAGGGATTGGCACTAGTCTTCATGGTCCTCCCATCACCTATACTACAAACAAAGACCTCAAATTTGCTAAGGCTAACTCTTCAAATCGCCATCTGCCCTCATTGCCATAGCCTAGCAATCCTATCAAGGGAAGCTTCCCTCTAGTTGGAGAAGAGAAATCGAAAGTGCAAAGAGGTGGTTATCGAGGTGAAAGTGGGTGACACCTCTAGCTTGCAAATAGGCTCGCCATGTTTTTTGGGGACTTGACTATGCATGTTAGTTCATGCTTTAACAACCTTGAGATAATAAGATAAGATAAGATCATTTTATAAATGTCCAACAAACAACCACAAAAGTAGCTCGAAGGGACTGTGCAGTGCCATAGTAAGAGATTCACCTAACACAGTGACCCCTGGAATCTAGACACGTAGGACACGTCATATATATATATAATTATATATATTAAAAATATAGACATATAGATCCAAATTTTTACAAATATTCAATAGAAATCAATGCACATTTAACATTAGTAATTACACATTTAAATCCTTCAAATCTTCTTCACCTGCACAACAAACACGCTTTAGAGCTCTCTCCACACTCGCAAATGATAAAAAGAAAGTGAAATTTTTTATTTAAAGCAATTCTGGGCGTTTTTTCAGTGGAAAACGTGTCCTGGAATCAGGACACGTTGGCGTGGTACATGCGTGTCCTAAATAGGGTAGCGCTGAAAAGTCGTGTCTGACACGCTTTGTCAACATGTCTGTGTCGGACACGCAAGCCATTTTGGACATGTCTGGTTTCATAAGTAACAATACAAAGTGGGAACCCAAAAATACTAGCTCCTATAAAAAGCTTAAAGAAGAACCCAAACCTGAATCTAATTCCACAAATAGAGAGTCGATCCTAGAGAGAGATATGTAAAGAGAGATACAAAGAGAGTTGATCCATAAAATGTACAAAGGGAGTGAACCTGAGAGATGTAATACAGAATGGTGAAACCATTGTTGTCATGGACCACTAGAAGCATCTCTCCTACCATCCGCGGCCAACTAAAGGAAGCTCAAAAGAGCACTCTATGTGGAAGAAGAACTGGAAAAAGAACTACAATGGGTAGTGCACCGTTGTCCAAAGGAAAGAGCCTATTGTTGTATACTGGATGAGGTCATCTGATGCCCAGGATAAGGCCTAGATTGACCTTGTCGTTGATCATTGGCAGAGGAGGTGGAATGCATGTCCTAACCAAGTAGTCAAGGTCAGTGCCACCATCTATTTGTCTCTTGGTGCCCATAGAGGAAGGAAGCGCTAGAAAGAAGAAAGTAATACACAGAGTGGAGACTAGTCCCAACTAAGATTGAGAATGTCGTTGGAGCGTGAAATAACAAAAGTGGAGGGCCTCCTACAAGTATAAGCAAGGACATCTCTGATCGAGGTATCTAAAGAATCTAGTTGAAGTCTGAAGCTATGTAAGAAGGTGGTCCCTAAAATGACAACGAAACTGCCCACGGATGTCGTAGTAAATAGGACACTGAAAGATGAAGTGCCCCTCCATATCAACCTCTCGAAGGTGGCATACCTGGCAGATACTATATGGTCGGTCAAGCTAGTGATCTGTCTTTACTCGGAGACGATGCGATCCCACTTTGAACTAACCTAAAGGATTATGAAGAGCATGTGCCCAATGACGAAATGTGTAAGCGGTCAAACAATGAGACCATCCCTCAGATCCAAGAAGTGTGTAGCATGGAAATCTATCTTGGAATGTAACCCCCCCCCCCAAGAGTTGATCCAAGTATCCCGCACAAACTGTCTATAAATGTCATCTCTAGTGCTTAGTTCAACCCCTGCGTAGTAAGTAAGAGGCAACCAAATGCATATAAGGAATACCTAAATGGAGGAAGTCGGTCCATCACAATACCGACAAATGCTAACAAATTTGTAACGCCCGCGAACCAACATCTAGAGAGGCCTGAGGGGCTAGTTGAGGCGAGGGCCTTTGTAGAGAGATAGGGAAAATATGGGTACTAATCACGCCCCTGCAATGAGTCAACAAAGCTCTAAAGATAGTGTAAGAGAGTGACAAGACTGAATACAGCCTCAAGTCGAAAAGGTCGAGCACCAAAGTCTACAAGTACAATGGGTTGAGGTATTGCTCGTTCGCATCTGATGATGCAAAGGAGCAGAAGGATCTACACTCTCTCTGCTCAGGTCCGATCATGGTCCAGTGGGCATGGTCCCCATGTAAATTTTCCTTTAAAGCACAATTAGGGCTAAAACAGTATATTTAAATTTAACTAAAATAACCACACATGAACTTCTTCACAGTATGCAACGAAATATAAAACTGAAAAATAAATCACAACATCAAATCAAAATATTGACACTATTATTTTGGGTATGGAAACCCTCGGAAAAACCCAAGATGGGAAAACCGGCGCAGCAGTCAGATATAGATTTTATTATGAGAAAATATGGAACATTTACAATCACTGCAAATTACCCAAACCTGGCGAATGCAGTACCCGACAAAATCACTGGGCAAATCCCAGCTAAAACCCTAGCACCCCCCTGCAAGAGTGTGCGGCCCACTATACAGCCTCCCACATGTGCAGATCTGTACGGGTGTTGTTCGGAATCTGTACGGTCTATACGGCATCTGTACATCCTTCCTCTGCAGCTGCTGCCTATCGATCTGTGTGGCCCTTCTCCTGCTTGGAAGCTCGGTGATCCTGATTACTCGCTCACAGTCACATGACTCACATGATACATCATACATGCATATTCAGATTTCGTCATTGATTCATTGAACAATGAACATTCACAATTCACATTGAAAATTCGAAACATTCAAACATAAATAATATATTAATGTATGTCCATGACTCCTTGAGTCCATTCAACATTGTCAAACTACATTCAAAATTTGCCTAATGGTATTTTCAGACATGAAATAGAAAGTTCAAAACAGTGAAACTGAACAATGAACAAAATAGTAGATTTGGCTTCCTCAAGCCATGTCATCAACATCCTCAGCATTAATGTCATTAGCATCATTAAGGTCCTTTGTCAGCGAGCTCTCTAGATAGGAATCACTCTCAAGTTGAGGCTCATGCTCATCAATAGTAACCAGAGGTAACTCAACAAGGCCATCTGGTTGTATCTCTTCATCCACACAGATAGCATCATCTGTGTACTAGTCCCATCTCTTGAAAGGACCCTCCTTGTGTCGTGGGTCTTTTCGAGATATGAGACGAAGTGTGCTATGAATGTACACTGGATTATCTGCTTTCTTTGACACCAACCTATTTCTCTTATGTATGAAAGCATAAGTGCTCCAATTCCTCTCACAAGATGAGGAACTAGCTACCTGTCCAAGTAATTGTATGGAAAATAGAAATTGTTAGTGGAAAGCTCATAGAGTCATATTTGTAAATTTGTAAAAAATGAATTAAAATTTAATACATAAGCAAGATAAGGAAACACCTATCCAAGTAATCGTATTGCAAACTACTGCAACTCAGAAGCATTGACATCAGATCCTTCTTCTTCTACCTATCTGCCTTTGATTCATGTGAACCAAAGACACCTCACCCACGTGCAAATTGGGAAAATTGAGATCGTATCTCAAAGGCCTCCTCTGAAGAACCATACATCTTTTTTATAGTGGTCATAAACCCCTTCACCACCTCTCTATCTTGGGAAGGAGGCCTTCTTCCTGTTTTGGAATCATACCATTTTGGATTTACTGCATAGGTTGCCATATGAAGTGGCGTGTTCAATTTATTCCACCTCCCATGTATAAAAGATTGCAACTGTGGCCATAAATTAGGATCTTTCCTATCTGTGATGGATTGGATCCTCTCACACATAGAATCTATGTTCTCATAAATCTCGCCCAAACATGGACCATCTGTGTCAGCATAGCGAAGCATATCACAAATTGGCTCTACAAATTCCACAACGAATTTGACGTCAGCCTAAAACCAATCATCCAAAATCAGCCTCTTTACCTCCACAGCTGCATCTGAGGTAGATAGCCTCCATTGCTCCCACATGTCACTGCTAAAGCCCCCTTCATCTCCACAATTCATCTAAGCAGAATGTAATAAGAGGCAAATCTTGTATCAGCTGGTTTAAGAAGCTCCATTTTTGCATGCCTACGGTAAATTGCTTGTGAATGGTGGTGGTTGCATATGAACGTTTGAATTTTGTGGCCATTCTCAATTAGCAACCGGATCCATTCAAGCTTTGCAATGTCTTTTAGTGCATTGTTCAAAGAATGCACTGCACATGGCGTCCAAAAAATATGCCTATAGAACAAATGAAAAAGAATTAGATTTTCAATTGACATTTTTTATTTCTAATTAGTAATCTTAAATTTAATTCATGAATTAAGAAGAAAAATTAGAAAAAAAAATCAAACTTATAATTAAAAATCAGATTTGTAATTCAAATTCATGTAAACAATAAACTTATATAAATAAAAAATCAGATTTGTCACTAACCTATACTCTTTTTGGACCATTGTCCCCGTTACTTTGCACACTGGGGTTGCATCAATGATAACTTGGACAACATTGGATGGCCCCACCTCAGCAATGGCATCGCATAATTGGTCTTTCAAGAACATAGCGTTATTTTCTTGACCAAAGCAATCAGTGGCCTTGAGAAAGTATGGACCAAAGATGGAAGAAACAATTATGTTTATCAATAGACGATTCCTACAATCAGTCTAACCATCCATAACAATGGAGCATCCATCTGCACTCCAAGATGCCTTCAATGGTGGCATTGCCTTCTCAACGCGTGCTTTCTCCTTGTCTACCAAAATTGTTCGGAGCCTTTCATAACCGAGTAGCTTATAACCCATAGGACCATTATTAATCGCACGAACCATTTGCTCAAAATATGGTGAGTGGGCTGCATTGAAAGGAATGCCACATGCAAGAAAAAATCTTGCTATTGCAAGATCAATGCCCTCCCTTCCTTTCACATCAAACATATCACAAAGGCCACCAAGTTTTGGTTTTTTTCGTGCTTGATTTGTAGTGCTTTTGGATACTACTTTTGATGGCACATTTTCATCACCAAACTGAACTTCATCTTCAGATGAATATTCATCACCCACCTCAATGGAGTCATCATCCACATCATCACTGTTTTTACAGGAAGGCCTTGTGATCTCCTTGCCTGCCCTACCCTCAGCTCTTCGTTGCTCCATTTGTGCATTAGGTAGTTTACTAGTATCCTCTGGGTCCCCATTACAAAGCTCAACACCCATCCTTGGGATTTGCATAAAATGGGCCTTAACTCTTGTATAAGTACCCTTCCATTCAGCCTTACAGAAGTTACATTTTATTGTAACTGTCCCCCTTGTATCCTTTGTTTGTTTTGTCTTCTCCAAATCCTTCCACAATGGGTATTGAGGATTATGCTTTGATGAAGACATTTTGCTCTGTCTGTTGATGATTTTTTAAGTGTGGAGTGATAAGAAAACTAAAAAATTCAAAATTTAAAACAATTATTAAAAATAGTAAAATAAAAAATGGATTTTGTCAGGGAGATATTCAACTTTGGACAATAGAAATTTGGAAAATAATTTTAACTTCAAAGTTGAAAGAATGAAATAAAATTTTTTATTAAAATTTTAAAAATAAAAATAAAAATAAAATAGTAAAATACCTTCAAACAGTTCCAAGAGCTCAATGTTGTGTGATTTGCTTGAGCCTTGATCCTGACCACCGCGGGAATTGGACAATGGAAACTTGAAAGTTAAAAGTGAACACTGAAACAGTGAAACTTAAAAACACAGAAGTTAGAACTTAGAACCCCTGCAGGCTGCGATTTGCTTGAGCCTTGAACAATGAAGACTGCAATTTGTTGTCCACTGCAAAAGAATGGACTGTCCGCCGAACCCGAAGTCTATTAATGGTTTGCTGAAGAATGGACTGTCCGCCGAACCCGAAGTCTGTTAATGGTTTGTTGAAGAATGGACTGTCCGTTGTCCACTCACTGTGCCCAGAACTCGTTGCCCATCGATACCTGATACCACTCACTCGCTGTGCATAATGAACATTGAAAATCAAAATAAAAAACATAAGTTATAAACTGATAAATGAATGCCACGAATAGGGATGGGTCACGGGTGAGGCCCATAATTAAATTTTTAATTAAATAATTGTATTTTTTTTACATTTAAAAAACACGGTTGTTCAAATTTTATGCCGGACGTACCAAAAATCGGGGTACGCCGTACCAAAAACCACAAACGTACCATAATTTTTTCTGCCACATACTCGATACGGGAGGGTATACCCAAGCACTCGGTACGTGTACCCGACCCCTGGGTATGGGTACCCATGCAACACAGAATGTACCTCTGATGTAGCGAAGTATGTGCTTCGCAACCATCCAATGCACTCTCCAAGGGTCCACCATGAACTGACTCAAAGAGTTGATTGCAAAGTTGATTGTCTGGTCAAGTGTTGACCAGATACATAAGCGATCCGATAAGCTAACGATACAAGGTTGAATCAAATCCATCAAACTCTAATGCATCAATCTTCCTCTAGTTGGAAACCAGAGGTATGGCCATAGGCTTGTAGTCCTCCATCCTAAATCCCTTCAAGATCTCTACTACATACTTCCCCTGTCCAATGAAGAAGCATATCCATCTCTCTGCCAAACCTCCAAGCCCAAAAAGTAATGCATCAACCCTAGGTCTTTCATCTCAAACTCCACTGCAAGGTTGTACTTGCAGTCTCCAATCAGCCTCTCATCTCCTGTAAGAAAGAGATCATCCACATATAGGACCAGTATGAGAGGCACCTCACCTGTCAAGAAGTACAGATTGTGGTCAGCCTCACCCTGTTGAAATCCCATCTCCCGTAGATAGTTGTCTATCCTCGAGTACCATGCTCGAGGTGCCTGCTTTAGCACATACAGAGCTCTATGCAGTCTACATACATGCGTCTCTCTGTTCTCCACATCAAACCCCTCTCACTGCTCAATATATACCTCCTCCTCTATCACTCTGTTGAGGAAGGCAGTCTTGACGTCCATCTGATCGACTCGCCAACCCATCTCAACTGCTAATGAGATAATGGTCTAAATGGAAGAATTTTACCCAAGAGGAGATTCTTGAAGGATCTCAAGGTAGTGGATAGAAGGAGGTTGCTAGTGAAGAGAATGTTGCTCTTTCTGCTAAGAGCAAGAAGAAGTCCAAGAAGGACTTGAGCAAAGTTCGATGTTTTGCTTGCAACCAGTATCGACATTATGCTTCTCAGTGTCCTGAGAAGAAGAAGAAGAAGAAGGAAGAAGATATAGTTGTTGTAGCTACAGCAAAGGAAGCGAACTTTGCGAGAAGATTCGAGAAGGAATTCTCGTTGCTCTCCCTTATTTCTAGTGCCAGCAGTAATGGAATAGTTCAGAATGGTATTTGGTATATTGACAGTGGAGCCTCACGTCATATGACTAGAATATGGCATATATTTTGTATCATTGTTGAGACTGGTCCCGATCGGTTCGTTCAGTCAGAAGGGGGACATGCACGTGCTATGCGAGGAGTTGGAAAAGTCATATTCCAACTTAGTCATGGAGGATACCTTGATCATGATGGGATCCTCTTTGTTCCAGGGATGAGGGTAAACTTGCTCTTGGTCTCAGCCCTGGAAGACGTAGGGTATTCGACATTGTTTCGGAGGGGACGTGTACATTTTTCCAGATAGAGATGATCTAGGACATGTTTATATATACTCGGAGAGAGCGGGACTGATTGATCCACAGTTGATTGGTGATCGGTTCAATGAGCTATACAAGTTCAGTGGACAGCCCATGGTTGATGATTTGGACGAGGAGTATGAGGCTCCTGAGGCTGCAGTGGCACCAAGGGTACAGTCTCGAGTTCCGATGGAAGAAAGCGAGTCTCTTCTGAGTACTGGCAGGAGGCTCAGCCAACATGAGCCAACCAATGCTCAAGAGTGGGGACTTGATTATCCTAGGAGCTCAAGGTTCAAGGTGGCTGCCAGAAGGTTGTCTTCAAATTCGAGTTCAGTGCAGGTTGTAGCATTGGTTCCAGGTTCAGAGGGAGCTCCTACAGCAAACAGTGTGATGGATTTGAGGACGAGACTTGTTGATGATGGCAGTGAGTACCTCCCTTGCTAAGACGAAGTGTTAGAGATTTAGCTTTGGAGTCACTCCGCATGTTTTTGTCTTGTATGCGGAAGTGACCATGCACTAGCTAGGTTACTTTACTTTGTAATGTGGTTTTATAAAGTTTAAAGTGACTCTTATGTAAATGGGACTTTTTATAAAGTATTCCCTTGTTTTAATTTTATAAAGTGACTTTATGATAAAGTGCAGTTAGTTCATAAAGTAAATGTGACTTTA
Organism: Pseudotsuga menziesii; assembly: GCA_001517045.1. Taxonomy (NCBI): domain Eukaryota; kingdom Viridiplantae; phylum Streptophyta; class Pinopsida; order Pinales; family Pinaceae; genus Pseudotsuga; species Pseudotsuga menziesii. The sequence continues at coordinate 691,247 of LPNX011213903.1, read as the reverse complement.
TTAAAATTAAATGTAACCACTTTTGGGGGGAAATTTCTCAACCCTTGATCTTGAAAAGGCAAGATTTAATCTTGGCCTTTGGATTTAGGGATTAGGAAGGAGAAAAGTCACTCTCAAGTTATAAGAGACAGCCTAGGGTAGTGTGCAAGACAAGTTGAAAGAAAACATTTCCAAGAGTGAGCATTTGACTGAGTTATTCGCAAAGAGAGGGAGCTGCAATTTTTCTCAAGTGGGCACAAATCCCAAGGAGAAAAAAATTCTCAAGAGGGCACGAATCCCAAGGAGCTAGGAATTTTTCAAGACATTTAGTTTCTGTTGAGTTGTATTGTTCCGTACAGTCCGTACGGTACAGCAAAGGTACATTTTTCGAGGAAAAAATTATGGGCACGATTTTCGAGAAGTGAAAAAAAATTCTTCAAGGATAGAAATCTGTATAGTCCAGTACTATTCCGTACAGTCTATACCATTCTGTACAATTCGTACATTCTACTGGTGGCACGGAAATCGAGGTGGGCACTGAATTCGAAGTGGGCACGAAAATCGAGAAATCTGGTACAGTCATTAATGCTGAAATAAATGTTGCTGTAAATAAATTTTCTGCCTGATAAATGCTGCAATAAAATTCTCTTGGACTGGTTTTCCCCGAGGTGGGGTTTTTCCAGGGTCACATTGACCAAAAATCTATTGTTTTATGGGTTTATCAGTCTGCTGTTTTTTTATGTGTATTTCCGCTGCTACAGACCTAGTTTTTCAGTGTTTCAGCTTCAAGGTTGTTGGGTTTTATGCATGTGAAGTATTTTTTTACTCAATGACAGTAAAGTCTGAAATCTGGGTTTAACTAAGTGTTTGGCAAAAGTCTGATTTTTTGTCAATATTTCTACAATTTGGGGGAATGAAAAATGAATAAGCGAATAGAGCTCTCATCGCCTATGAGAGATAAAGAGGCATTTCTTGTGGCAAAGGAGACAAGGGTAGGAAGCTTTGAGAGTTGGGTAGGAGGGGTGACCATGCTTGAAGGCATGTCGAAGTTGGGTATGGAGATGCTTGCAGTCCATGTCATACCACTGGTTCATGGGATAGGACCTAGAATTTTGGGAAGGGGGTGGAACATGTGGAGTGGGGGGTAGGTTTTAAGGGCAGCGTCCCAAACGATAGAAGACAAACAGGTGCCATGGTGGAGGCAAAGTCAAGGGAAGCAAATCGAGACACGAGAGGGTGCATCTCGTGAAGGGTGGAAGTAAAGGTATCGAGGTCTCCCTCGGCAAAAAAAATATTAGTCTAAGGTGGACTTAGGGGTAGGAGAGGGGGAGTCAAGGGTAGGCGGGTATCAAACTGAAGGGAGGACAAGAGAGCATGATCGACCAAAGGGGCAGGGGTTACAACAAAGTGATAAATGAAGGGGAGAAGGTCTTGACTGGCAAGGACATAATCCACTACACTCTAACCACCACCATGAGGCTGACAAGTTAAAGAAGGGGAAGCCGGGAAACAGGGGAGGTCATTAAAGATCAACAACTCGTAAGATTCTACAAACCGCAGCAAATGCATGTCGTATCCTATAAGAGGTTTTGAAATATCAAAGAAATCCCACGACAGCTAGATCAATCTCCTCAACGTAGAACACATCCTCAGAGTGATCATGCAGAGGAACTCGAAGGGATCTAGTGTGGGCGTTGAAGTCACCCAATAGGATGACCCCTCCCACTATTCGATGATGAATGATGCCAGAATATAGATCCAAATATGGGTTGCTATCAAGCTCACCATGGATAGTGAATTGAGAAAAGGCTTGGAGAAAGTAGCAAACAGCTATAAAGATATCCCTAAGGAGAGGGGATATTCTACTAAGCCGAACCCACATAAACCTTGCAAACTCATCCACTGTGGCCACAGAAACTCTACCCCGAAAGGACTCTCGTACTAAACATGCCACACCACCTATACCCTAGACCCCACCTGAAGACCATGTTTCCTAACGACAAGTAGAAAACCAGTAAAAACCTGCAATATCCAAAAGTGACTTGACTGGACTCTCATGGGTCTCGGTAATAAAAAGGAGATTCGAAAAGCCAAGAGCATCATGTAACATGCCCAACGAAGACCAAAAAAGACCCATTACCATTCCAGCATCTCACTGAAAGCCCACCCCCATATCATCTCCTCCATTTGGTTAGTCATTTAGAGAACCCTGGTCGAGAATACCCAAGGGGCGAGGAGTCTTGTGTCCCCTTCAAACTATCAATGTTGAATTAGCAGCATAATGTGGCTTGTATGCTAGTGAATGGTTGAATACATGGGAGGGGTCTAGGCCCAAATGTCACACAGCCCCGGTTCTCAACTAATTTGGGTAACTCCTAACCCAGGAGAGAGCTCACTAAAGGTACCTACCAACACCAAACCAACAAATACCTTTCCACAACCTTATTACTAGATCAGTGCCTTGTATGAAGTCAAACAGTATGTAAAAACAACCAACTTGACCTAATTGAGGGGTTAATTCAATAGAAACCATGTATATCATCAATCACCTTTCCAATTTAGAACATTTCAAATATTCCAATGCAATTTCACTTATCCCAAGCAATTTCACTTATCCCAAGGCAACCCCTCAAAAAGGTGTGCCCTAAGGAAAAGAGGGACAAGAAGACCAGGGCAAAGCCTTAGGTGAAGTCAGAAGCACAACCCAATTAAGGGTGAGAGAGATCTAGAGTTTTCATGCTTCCCAATATAATGGCTTCAATGAAGACACCCTCCAAGATCTATGGACAATTCAACTAGTGCGCACTTGTTCCATGGATTAGTTTTGCAAACTTTCAAATATTTTTGGAGTTTTGAATTTTCTCATATTTAGGGTTTTGGGGGTTTTTCAAATTTTTGGGTTTTTTAATGCAAAAAATTGCAACAAAATAAAATATAACTAAACTAATAACAAAGAGTAATTTGGTGACAAGAAAAGGGGATATGATTTTTGTCTCAATTCCTAGAGCATTGAGAGATCAATGGTCAATGTCTCTCTTTAGAAATGTCTCTAATAACTTGCAAGCTAGGGCATCACCTCGCAACCTCTAGGGTTCGGTAGGAGAGCCTAACTAGGGAAATGAAGAGATCCAAGGCCCTAATAAGCGATAGAGAACTCCTATAGAGGACGTTCTCTTCATACAATAGTTGACAAAATGTTGACAAAAAGCCTTAACAAATCTGCAAATGCATCATAAAAGCAATATTAAACCAAGTTAGGAGCATAACTTACCAACAAATAACAAGAAGTGAGCAAGGAGAAAGACCTTAGGTCACCTTTGTGCATGAGTTCTTCCATCCAACTATTCTAGCATCAACCCTTTGCATGTGCAACAAACAAGCCCTAAAACATCTCTTCATCCACCTTCAAGCCAAGAAAAACACCCCAAGAGAAGTGTGCATCACATTAATGACTCATAGAGTAGGAGAAAGAGAGTAAAAAACATCTTTGAACCCTTGTCTTTTAATTTTATAATGACATGAATCTCTATTTATAGTTTTTCATCATCAACCTTCTAATTTTTGAGCCTACAAGTTTAAAATAAAGTTAAATTAAAATTAGACTATTTTTAGGGGAAATTCCCCACAAGTTGGGAATACAGCTCTCAAATAGACATAAAATAGGAAAATAAACTAAAATAAGGCTTCACTTGATGAAATAGTAGGCCAATGGGGGGCATCATTCCCAGTGAAATAGTAGGCCAATGGGGGGCATCATTCCCCAACTAACCCCAAAATGTTGTTTATCCCTCAACGCCCCCATTTCCAAGGTTGTGGAATCAGCTGTGGAAGGATTACATCATAGGCCAAAGAGCTAGAGGGGTTTCTCTGTGCTAGAATGAGGTATAAGAGGGTGAAAGAGGTGTGCTTAATAGGGGAAAACTGCATTTTACAAGACGCAGTCACCTCTACATAACAACACCAAGGTGGTCATGCACCCCATTGTGTCACACCTAGAAGCCTCAAACACTAACCCATGGGCTTAAAGCCCTGCTTAATGGGGATATCTACACACTGAAGGGACATCCAATTGTGCCACAAAGCCAAGTACTTCTAAGAGTGAAACCAAGGGACCCTACCATGACCAATCGAGGGCGACAAGAACCCCTAATCCAAATACCCATACAATATAACCCACTTTGGCCTTTACAATAAAATTTTTAGACCCCCTGCTCTAGGTTTGGCCGTGTTGGAATGCTACAATAGCTCTAGGGCGTAACATCTAGAATGATGGTCGAAAAATCTCATAGGATAGCCCACTTCCTTGCCTGTCGTGCTGCTAAAACTAGCTCCCGAGAACATTTCAACCCCGCAACCTAGGATCTAGTGAGATTGGTGTCTAAGAAAATCTTAGCAAGGAGAGAGAACAATCTTCATTTAGCTTGAAGAGCCCAAATACGATTGCCAATTGTTTTGAACTAGATAAAGAGTGTAGAATTGTTACCAAACCAAGCTCTCTCAAGGGGAATATTGGGAAGCTTGAGGTAATCTTGGAGGAATAAAGAACCCATCTCTAGGGGGTCCTAGGAAGGAGAAGGTCAAGGAAGCCCTCTAACCTTCAGATTCAGTTCACGAGCCCTCTAATTTTGCTCTTCAAGTAATTTAGCTTCCATAACCTCCTCAATCGCAGTAAGAGGAGGGGTTTTGTCCTTCCCCTTGACAGCCTCTACCCAAGAAGTAATGTGTGTCTCTGTCTCATACTTGAGAGTGGCTTGTTGTTGATGGATCTCCTCCTATTTGGTTTTATGGTCAAGAAATTCGGCGTGCAAGGCATCATTTGGGGGTTGGAGGGCATCATGAACTTTTCCATCATTCAATGATTTCCTGAGGGATAAGATTTCCAATTCAACTTCAGCTACACAATTCGAAAGAGAATTCAATTCCCATTGGGCCTATATCAGTTCTAAATGAAATCTTTGATTTTTTATTTCTAGGAATTTTGTCTGTTTTGGCAAGTTTTTAAATTATGACGTCCAAAATGAGACGTCAAACTCCAAATCTATATCTGTAGGACTCTAGGTTTCTCCCTAGTTCATGTTGCATTGGTGAAGGTATTCTAGATCTCCCCTGTTTCAGAATTTCGTCTCCAAGGAAGTCTTGTCCACCAACTTCATTTCCCCCATATATCACTTTCTAATTGGACCAATTCAATTTGCAGCCACAGGGACCTTCAAATTGTTATCTGTCTAAACCCACGAATGGGCACTCATGAAATTACTAACCCTTGTAGCTGCAAGCACAGAATTTGCAGGCAAGAGGTTTGGCTCACCGCTTGAAGGAAGAAATAAGGGGAGTCATGGCACAAGAAAACACCCGACTAGGTCGCGCGATGAAGGGTTACACAGCCGAGAGCTATGGGAAGCACGACAAGAGACAGGAGCAGAGCTCAATTGGTCGAGCCATGGTGGGTCTGGAGCAGGGCTTCGATGAAGGGCAGAACTGGGAAGTTAGCACTAAGTTGACAGTGGTGCTTTCTTCCAAAGTTGCCCCTTGATAGCACTAATGCATTGGTTCTTTCCACCTAAATGCTAAATCAAGTTGTAACACAATGCACATCCAAAAACTCTAACAAAGGGACAATAAGACTGGCGACATTCTATAGACCATAGTTCTGATAAGAATTAAGAGGCTGGTATCATACTATCTGTCTGAGAATTTATAAAGTTGCTAAGCAACTAGGAAAGCATTCAGTGAGCCTCAGTGTGTAGTCTTGCACAGAAATTGGTACTAGACTTGAATCAAACACACTATGGGATGTCATTTATCAAATCTTGAATTGAGAATCCCAACTTCTTACTTTATCAATTGCAATTTTCTACTTCTTTTCATACTCAAACTTCCAATCAAACTAAAGTGGGAAATAGGTTTATGAATCTATCTTGAATTAAATAAGGAATTGAATAAATATCTCCACATCATCCAACACAAAACTAATAGGGAGCCACATGTCTCTACAAGCGATTCACCTTTCAAGGTTTGCTGTGGGTTTTAACTTTTAACATCTTGTAGCATATCAACTTCAAGCTTCCTTGGACAAATGCTCTTCGTATTCCTTGAGGCCAATTCAGAGTGGGTTTTCATCATCTCAGTGTGGAAACAGATCACCATATTCATCGATCAGACACGATCTGCCATGTGTGTCACCTTCATGAGGTTGAGACCAAGGAGCACTTCATCTTTTGGTGCCCTATATAGTATGAAATTCACAGGCAATTCCATTGTCTCTTTGGGGACCTTTGTTGAGGTATGTAGCTCAGACAAGTACTTCTGCAGGATGTGTGTCTAGCCTTCAAGAAGTGGTCCAGAAAGATCCTCTATATAACTTTATTTTATAAAGTTAAAGTTACTTTTATAAGTCACAAGCGTAAATCTCAAGTCCTCAAGATATAATCTTGACCGTTAATAAGTTTGGAGATCTAGGTTTAGGTATTTGGTCCTTGAGAAATTATAAAAGGAGATCTAAGGAGAAGATTATATACATTAAGACAGGTGAGAGTTGGAGAGCTGAAGAGGAGAGGAAAAAATTGCAGGATACAATCGCAGGGCAGCAAAGGGAAAGGATGCTAATTCCAAGACGAGGAGGGCATGATTTCCAAGGCAGCCTATAGCAGAGATTAACATCAGGGCTGTGTACAGGCTGAGCACAATTCTCAAGGCAGAACTGCATGCAAATTGAGGCAAATTTGAGAGGGCACTAATTCCAAGATGAGGAGGGCATGTTTTCCAAGGCAGAATTTTGTGCAGGTTTCTGTGACAATTTCCCAGAATTTTAAACTGTTACAGGCTCATTAATTGCTTAATAAATTTTCCAGAATTTCTTCTCTGTGGACTGAATCAACAGAAACACCTGTTTACTGGTTTTCCTTTCGGGATTTCCAAGGTATATCTTGTGTCAATTTTTTGTGTGATTGGTTTTCTACTTCAACTGTGCATTTGTTGTTAATAAGCTCAGTGTATTTCTGTTCGTTAAATCATATCTGAAAATTAGTTTTCTGTGCATGTATCTGGGAATAAAATTTAATTACAAATAGAAATCAGATCTGAGCTTAATGAAAATTAACATTATTCTTACGGAGTTTCAGAGTCTGACTAGATTCTTCAGATATCTCAATCAGAGATGGCTGGCCTTATACTTACAGGAGGCCCTCCAGCTTCGCTCCCTCATCCTCCAGTGACATCTGCAGTCAACACAACCTCCACTCAGTGGATCACTTCCTTCTTCCCGGTGCCCCCTTCCGCTAGGGTCACCAAGAGGCCATCAGAGAATAACACTGCAAATGAACACAGATCAGTTAGGACAAGGAGGACAGCCTACACTTCAGCCTACCACCAGCAACATAGCCAGTCATGACCCCATCCCAGCAACCGAATGACTTCATCTAGAATATAGCAGCAGGTTCCCCACTCCATGCGACGACACACAGATCCTCCTCCAGCCAGAGCACTATTTTGAGATTCTTTCCTTTGGCTTTGGATGTTAAGAGAGATGCTTCCAGTACTTCCAATGCTTCCAATGCATCATGATATACTCACCATTTTTGTAACACAGATTCCAGATCCACTCCCCTTATACATGTTACTTTTGTATCGGATACCCCTCTAGAGCTCTCTTCTGGATTGGTTCTCCATCTTTGGAGTTAGCTCTTCTTCGGTTTTGGGTTTTAGGTTAGAGACTTATCTCTTGATTTTTATAGGAATCGCCTTAGTGCTCCCACTTTGTATTGACATCTTGGTACCTCACAGTCCCATTGACCTACTTTTGTGGTCATTTGTTGGACAATAATAAAATTATCTCATCTTATCCTATTATTTGCATGTCACATGAACAAAGGGAAGGGATAAAACCACTACTTTCTAGATAATTTAGCATTACATGTGAAAGTCAATGTTATTCGCCCTAATACCCAAGAAAGAACTAAAGCTAGACAAGATAAACATAAGATCCAACATCAATTCCAGGCAGGAAACAAAGTTTAGCTATATTTAGAGACAAAGGTTCAAAACCCAGCAACTTCACAAATTAAAGCCATTCAAATATAGATCATAAACTATTCTACAAACCATAGGACCAAATGCCTAAAGGCCTTGACCTTCTTGCTCCTCAAAATTCATTGTGTTTAATGTTGACAACCTTAAACGATGCAAACAGCCACAACTAGAAGAGGAAGTAAAGGTTGTAAATGTACATGATACCATTCTAGACTTCATACCTCCAATTAGAGTATATACTGCAAGACACCAGGACAAAGGCTATCGGGAGGAAGTTCATTACCACATACCTGGTCAACAAAACAAGAAAACTTCTTGTAATGTCCTCTTTTGCCTAGGCATTGAGGACCAACCCGCTAACCTATGTGATTCCTGTGGGTTCGAGCGGGTACTAACAGTTAGGGAATCAGCTGAAGACTGATGCCATCTACAGAAGATCTAGGGCATCAATATTATATCACCATTGGGTCGAAGAGGGCCACCAGAGCCAAAGGCCACCTGCATGCATGACATTTGAGCATTATTTAATGATACATGCACCCGATTAAGTCTCCATGCGCATGCATGCAAGTCAACTGCAAATTAGAAGTTAAACTGACCTAATTAGGTCAAAGGTTAGGGTTTTCGCAGTTGAAAGTTATAAAAGAAAGATAAAGTGAATGGAGAAGATATTTATGTGATAATTAATTTGTGGA
>LPNX011213903.1:621751-682495 GCA_001517045.1 Pseudotsuga menziesii | reverse complement strand
GCATGCTCAGCTAACTGGTGTATTTCGGCAGTGAAATCTATCTGCCCTAGTTCATCATCAGGTTGGATCATACAGGTTCAGCACTAGTTCATCATCAGGTTAAATTCAGCAGTTATTCCAGGAGGTTGATTATTCATCCAACCAGAGGGTTTCACCATTACACCATGCCACCGTGATCAGAGACAAAGCAAGCACATCATCCAGGCTCCCAGCAGCAGCTTATTTATTTTGATCTATATACTGGTATGTACATGCATTGATTTCTCCTATTTTATAGCATCTCCGTATTTTTCTAGGGCACATATTTGCATGCAACTGCATGCATACAAAGTTCGGGGTTTGCTTTCCTATTTGATTCTACAGTATACCCATACACAGGAAAATATCAGTTTTGAATATTACACTTCTTCACAAACTAAGTAGATCTATTTGAGCGACAGTTCCCCAATTTACAGAAGAAATTGGGGACAATTTCCTCCCAAGGAAGGAGGAATAGAATAAGACTTTAAGACTTGTATCATATGTTATCCCATAGAGTCAACATGTCGAAGCTTTCCTTTTATTCACATCCCCACAAAAATCACCCCATCGATGAAGCCATGTCTAAAATATAGTTGAACTGCTCTAGCTCCACCAAATTTAGAATGTGGCATAATTATACTATATATCTATAATACATGCATCACAAATTGCACAGATAAGAAGATGCATTAGACATCCTATATTCGCATTGCTTTGAACATAGATATATTCATTTATTGCAATGGGCATTTGGATCCAACATAAAGATTAACAGACTTTATTTATATAGAAACCTCCTACTGCCTTTGTTTCTCAGATACTTTAGGTTTCCTCGCATAGGTTTCACAAGTACAACTTCAGTTCAAATAAAGAAACTTGCTACTTGGCTCTTGGTAGTACTGTTCAAACATTTTAGTCAGAAAGATAATACAAGAACGAAAAAAGTTTATTTGGAACACAATCAAAAATACTGGTCATGAAAATGATAAAAACTGCAAGCACTGAAGCAGAAGTAATACCTGTAAAGGAGTAAGGCCATAATAAGTTGCTAAAGATGCTCTTGACTGTGGAGAAACAGATACAATAACAGCATTTTCTCCTGATATAATGTGAGACAGAAACTCATTGACACTTTGCTGCTCCAGCATAACAGTCTCCGCAGATGTTAAGCAGCCACTACAAAACAAACAATGAGAGATTCAAATAACCACCTCTGAAGCAGAAAATATCCCATAGTGTTTATAAAAAATGTGCAACTCACATCACAACGCATGGAAAACGCATGACAAAGAAACCCACACACAAGCAATGAAATGCACTCCATGAAAGGCCAAAGCTGCATGAGCAACCCATTAAACTCGACACACATAGGAGAAGAAAGTTGGGCAGTCTGGTCAGCAAAAAGTCCCTCAACACAGGGGGAAAAACGACCAAGGTATTTTTGCGTACCCCATTACCATAGATAAGATACAAAAAGATAATTTTATTAATGTACAAAAAGATGACCACAAATAGGTCAAAAGGACTACTAAGTACAACAGTGCAGAATACATGGAGCACAGAAGCAACTCCTAAAAAATAAAAATAAAATCAGCAAGGACCAAGGTATTTTTGCGTACCCCATTACCATAGATAAGATACAAAAAGATAATTTTATTTATGTACAAAAAGATGACCACAAATGGGTCAAAAGGACTACCAAGTACAACAGTGAAGAGTACATGGAAGAGCAGAAGCAACTCCTAAAAAATAAAAATAAAATCAGCAAGGTAAAAGCCGATATAGACCAAGCTATACTAGAAAAGATATTTTTGTATTCTAGTACAAGGAAATGAGAGAGTGGAGCGGTGATGCAGAAATATTCAAGTACTGCTGAAAACCCAAGAGTAGCTCCTCCAATAAGGGGTGAGGGGATGATGTCTTGCCCAAGGACCACTGAACAACCACCCCCAATGCTCCCACTCCTAAGATCTGAGGCTGAAGAGACTGATCGGAAGATCTGGAAAAGCTGGAAGATTTAGTCCAAGATGTGACTTGCTATCTGGATGAAAAAGCCCCAGAACGAGGTCTAGTGGAAGTGCCCTGTCTGCATGTGCTGTGTGAACTGTCCTGAGATCAAAGACCAAACCCCCATAAAGACCTCACTGACCAAGCCTGGATAGCCTCTCTGGTCCTCACTGATCCGTAGGACACAGTTTCAGTGACATGAGTTTCTTAGAAAGGCGAATAGAAGGAAGCCTTTAGAGAGGCATTTGTTATTCATGAAGTGCCAACCATGAGCTTCCCAAACCCCTTTAACCCAAGCCCTGATAACAGTCTCAAAAGGAGCCATACCAACAAAATACCCAAGCGATATTTTTCCCCTATGTAAAATACAAAAAAATTTATACTCAGAATCAGAAATATCTATAAGGATTTCTTCTGAGATCTCAGAATTACCTCGTGACAAACTGTGGGGACGAATTTCTAAGGCACCTTGGGGGGGATTATCATGCTCATTGCTATTAGTGAGAGGACTTTTGTTACTATCTTTAACAGTCAGAAGATCAACATATGTGAACTCAGACCCAGGGAATGCCATTTAAGGCACCCACAGGCCTTATGGGAAGTCAACATGCCAATCAAGGCCGGTGAAAGCTGGCAATTAGAGCAGGACAAGCAGTAATGGCAAATAGGCACAACAGGTTATACAAACCCCTTAAATATAATTACACAACAATTGATCAGATCACTTAATAGCTAATTGATGTTAAGGGAAAGTCATATCAATTAAAGAAGAGGTATGTAAAATGTGTATACTTCTAGTTCATTGTAAGAGGAATCTCATAATATAACAAGATGTTATCATTTAATCTCTAAATTGTTTATTCGAGAGATTTTTCCATCTTTAACTTCCCATTCTCATATAGCTCTCAGGTCTACCATAAATTTCATTCGAAAGACAACATTAAATCTCTTTCTCATTCTGATAACTATTATCAAGTCTAAAGAACAAGCTTATAGACTCTATTGTAGTTTAACAAATTCTGACATGGTATTTTGTTACTATCTTCAACAGTTAGAAGATCAACATTTGTGAGCTCAGACCCAGGGAATGCCATTTAAGGCACCCACAGGCCTTATGGAAAGTCAACATGCAAATCAAAGCCAGTGCAAGCTGGCAATTAGAGCAGGACAAGCAGTAATGGTGTTATGTAAAAACATATATATCTAACATCATAGTAATAAGATAACAATTAATATTAATATTATTAATACTAATTGTCAATAATGAACAATTATAAGTCAAGAGTTATGTTTTCTACGAAAAGGTACAATGGGCTTATAAAAGCCTATCAAATGTAAATTCAAATTGTAAAAACACCTATTATCTTGTCAATTATATTTTACTACTTATCCATTTATGGAGTCATTGTCTTATTTACGTTGGAACTTGGAAGTATACATAGAAGACGGATTTCTCTGTTTCATTGGTATCAAAGCCCCATCCTGGGCTTGATTCCAGCCTTTGGCTACACTTTGGCTTTTGGCTTGTATTCCAGGGTTTCCCAGAATTTATTGTCATTGACCACACATATCCTGCCACCACCACTGCTCATTCCCTGCCCTTCCACTATTGCCTACCCCCGCGTCGATCTCTCGCACTCCTCCCTGCTTGATCCTTCACCATACTCCATCGTGCAGCCATCCTCCATCATCCCCCACTCCCAACTACCCTCCTCACACCACGCTTTTCTTCTTCCTGCCCTCCTCCACCATTCACCTGCATCCTACCACACCCTCCCTTTCCCCGTCCACAACTGTCCTCCACCACAGTTCTGCCATCCCCCTGCCCGCCGACTTGACCACGCCACCTCCGTCGCGCCTCCCTCCTCTCCACTTCTGTTGACCTAAGCATTGCTCCTCCAAACCACCCTCCCCGCTCCACGTCAACTTTACAACAAAAGATAAAAATACTAAAAATATATTATATAATATATAAAAAAAAATTATCATTTTAACCCTACATTCCAACCACTTCAAAAAAAAAATTATATATATATTTTTTCTTGAAAAAAAAATCCTTTATTCATTGAATAAACATGGACTGCTTGATTGAGCTGACATCTTGGTACTGCCTTAAAGGCTACATTCTTTACTTTCATTCCATCAGCTCTGATAATCAAAACACTGCGCATACACCTTACTCTTGAGCTTAGATCAGCAAAAAAAATTGTTTTAACAATTCTGCTCTGCTCTCTATACTTGACATATTTATCCTATTCTCATTGATTGTGAATCTTACAATCTTATGAAGAAATTGGTGACTTGACTGTTGTTGTGTTCCTCCCCTTCAATGAACCCTCGCTGAATTGCTAGAGCTAATTTCGATAATGTGTCTGCTTTTGTGTTTAGCTCTCTATATATATGAGAGAAAGATACCGATTCAAAGGAGGGCTTCAAGGCTTGTATTTCTTTCAGCAAATAATGAAGATGAGGAGTTCTGATATTACTTTTGCCATTTACCCAATCGATCACCATTTTTGAATCACCAAAAATGTGTATTCTTGGAATCAGCTTATCATTGGCAATCTTTAGGACTGTCCATAAAGCTGATAGTTCAGCTTTGCTATTTGTAGCATGTCCCATGGCAAATTTGATAGATATTTTCCTATGTTCAGAGAGGTAAGTGAAGCCACCTACTCCTCCTATTGGCAGTTAAAAAAACATAATATATATAAATATAATATAATAATAATATTATTATTTAATCATAATAATACATATTATTACGTCACCAATGTGACTACCTACTGCATCCTCGTGAGTGTAGTCTGGGAGCGCAAATTACGTCACCGAAGTGACTACCCACTACAACATCACCTCAAGTGGAGACTCGCTCAAGAGCACAAATTACATCACTAGGTGACTACCTGCATCTCACACATGCTATGTCGCTCACTACTCCCTCTTTCGAGGAACACAATCTCGACAACTCCAGGCTTGTCCCTGAAGTACTCAAACTTCATTCTTGACAAAGGCTTAGTCAACACATCGGCTATCTGCTCGTCTATCACCACATATTGGTGGTTCGCTACTCTCTGTACCATATCTCTGATATAGTGGTACCTGATCTCAATGTGCTCGACTTGTCATGAAACACTAGGTTCTCAGACTTCACACAACTCTGGTTGTCGCAAGAAAATGCAAGTCCCTTCTAACTCGAGATCAAACAATCCTACAAGTAACTTTCAAAGCCACACTGCCTCACAGGTAGTTGAAGAAGCTGCAATGTACTCTACTTCGACTATACTAAGTAACACACTAGTCTGCTTCTTGCTGAACCAAGAGAACATGCCTAATCCCAAACTAAAGCAACATCCTAAAGTGCTCTTCCTGTCTATGACACTACCGGCCCAATCCGAATCAACATAGCCCTGCAAGCTAATCTTCTGGTCTGACTCATACCTGAGTCCATACTCAAGTATACCCTTCAGGTACCTCATCACATGCTTTGTCACAATCAGGTGAACACGTCTCGGCTCAACCATGTACCAACTCAAAGTGTTCACCGCAAAGCATATATTTGGTCTAGTGTTCGTCAAGTACATCAACGAACCAATCATTTTTTTGTATATTGTGGCATCAACTATCTCTGAAGAAGTATCGCACAGCAACTTCAAGTTTGATGTCATTGGTGTAGTCATATCCTTACAGTCCATCATCATGAATCTCTTCAGAATCTCCATGCATATTTCCTTGACTCAAGAAAATCTCATCTGGACTCTGCCACACCACTAATCCCAAGAATCATGCCAAGATTCTTGAACTCTGAGGTCTACTCACTCTCAGTGAGGGAAGACATCTGGTATCACTTTAAGCATATCCTTGAGATACTGAGGCAAACAACCCTAGCCTAGATAGAGGCTAAGTGATAATATCTCTCAATCTGTTTGCGCAATCTATGCTGTAGTCACTCCCTCTGAATTAGAGCTTCCATGTTCCCTCCTAAACTGAGCACCATGCTCTTGTTGCATCTGGACATCCTGTACTGGAGTGACCGGTAACCTTCTCTGATGTTGATCTTCTATGTATCCATCTGTCATCTCACATCAAATGAATCTACTTAGATGAGCTTCTTGTTCTCAAGGTCACTGGATACCTAGATCCACCATCTCAAACTCTGCAGCAAGCTTCTGCTTGGTTTCTGCAATGAGCTTCGCGTCTCCTATTAGAAACAGGTCATCTACATGTAGTAGCAAAATCATTGATGTCCCATTCTCAACCTTGTAAAGGTTGGAATCTGCTTTACTCTTGGTAAAGCCCAAGCTCGTCAAAAAACTATCAATCATGTCGTACCACGTCCTGGGTGCCTGCTTCAATCCGTACAAGGCCTTTCTTTCAACTTACACACGTGTATGTATGTCATGTGTCTCAAATCCCAATGGTTGCTCCACATACACTTCCTCTTCTACTACACCATTCAGGAAGGTTGTCTTCACATCCATCTAGTGTACCTTCCACTTCATCACTGCAGTTATCACAAGTATAGCTCTAACCGAAGTGTACCTCGCTACAAGTGCAAATGTCTCCTCATAGTCAATTACTTCTTTCTGGGAGAATCCACGAACCACAAATCTTGCCTTGTACCATTGTAGTATGCTTGATTTCATAAATCTTCTTGAATGTCATAGATGAGCAGTCGTCACTTGTTCTTGAGAACAAGTCTCCTCATTCTTCTCTTGTAGGTGATTGTACACGATCTTTCCTACAAGTCAAATTCAGTTGCATGATTAGAAAGATTTCATAATTTTCAAAACATTTTAATAATGACAAATTCTTATGCATAATGACATAGGTCACACAATCATGTAACTATCTTAGTAAATGCTATAGCACAACATTCATCCATATTTCGTATACACACGGTAGCTTTCTAGATGCCTTCCATATCTACCAAAACATACTAGCAAGAGAGTGCACTGCTCCAAGCATGTCAACAAAGAGGTTTCAATCTAGACCAACAATAATGGCCCATGGCATGTTGTGCAGCATTATAGGCTGCTTGCCCATACATATTAAGAGTATACTATTCATTAATCTAATGCATACACCATAACATGCATAATTCATTTTTCGATTCTAGGTACATAATATGTACACAACTGAACAATATCATTTAAACAATTACATATACAAGAAATGACAATTCAAATACTTATCTTTGATTGTGTGGTTGATACTTGTCCCACTCCTCTTATGACAGGTTGGTCAGGCTGTCAACAATGGTCAACTATATAGAACTACAGACAATTGTCTTGTCCTTCATTGTCTAGTGAGGACATTCAATCTAAGCATAATTGTCATACTGGATATTTATGCCCATAAGACATGGGTAAATCTTGATCACGGATCATTGCTTTCATAGCCTTCATAGTGGACCTGGCAAAAATGTCCACAAGGGTCAACCAATACTAATTTAAACAGTTATATTATTCATCAATAAAAAATATCTATGATATAAAATAACAATTTAGGTAAATAACACTTGTTTCATGAAGCATTGAATACTTATCTCTGTTTGTTTGGTTAACTCCCTCTTGATCTCTATTTCCTTGCAAGTTCTAAGGGTTGATTAAGTTATGAATTTCTAGAACTTGTAGAGACTTCAATCTTTGTCCTCATCTCCACTAGATGTGCTAGGTCCCTTGGATCTATCTCTCTAACTTGGAAAAAATCTCTTGGCATTCTTGTCAAGTGTACATCATCATGCTCGGACAAATTCCTCATCTAATTCTTTCTTCTGCCTATATAGGCACTGATTACAACTACATCTTCAATAGTCTTTCCTGTTGGCGACATAAGAGCTTGGCCATCAACAAAAGCAACTCTATATCCATGTTCTTCCAGTGTTGATATGAAGAGGAGGTTCTTCTACAATACAAAGTTCATCTTCATAGGTTTTCCGAAATTCAATCTTGTAGGAGGTTTCTCTTACTCTTTTATAAAATATAGATAATGATCTCGAGCTTCACCTTATGAGGTGAATCTTTCAAACTTGTGAGACAATACATATTACTCTTCTCTTGAACAATCTACTCTTGCCTTCTTCTAAACAGGTTCATCGTCTTTTGTGGTATAAGCATGATACCTCTTATTCTTTCCTTACTTGATTTGAACTTTTGCATGGGGACAATTCCTTGCAACGTGTCCTAATTTATGACAAGAGTAACATTTGAATGTTGAACCATCTTTTTGGGACCTATGAGCCTTTTTTGGGTTTCTTGTGAGAATGATCTTCCTTCTTGAACTTTTGTTTCTTCGTATGTGTTGCTAACGCTTGATTATCATTTGCATGCATCTTTTCCAATCTAGCTTCTTCAATTTGATTTCCAATAGCTTCAAGTTGTTCTTTGATCTGAGAGACCCTTGTAAAGTGGGATTGGATGGTCTCTGAAATTTGCATTTTCACATTCTAGAGTTGAGTTCTCAAGGTCATCCTTTAGTTGATGTTCTTTCCTTCAAATAGCTTGGTTAATGCATCAAATACTTCCTTGGGAGTCTTCAAGGAAGAAACATGAGGAATCAAGTGGATCCTTGATGGTCCACTTAGCGCTAACCATGTTCTTATTTCTTCCTTTTCCTTCTTCTCCCTCTAGCTCTGCAATCATTTCCTTAACATAACTCTCCAAGTCATTCTCTTCTAGAATAAGCAACACTCTGTACTTCCATGCTTGGAAGTTATCAGCCTCTTCAAGCTTAGCTTCAAGCTTAATAGCGTTTGACATCTTTACAATCTTAATAATATGAGAACCTCAAATGGAAATAGAGATTATAGAACTTGCCAATTGAGATACTCACATCAAGTACTAGCTACAATGTCCTTATGAAATCTGTTGACCTAGGGTTTGTCAGAGAAACCCTAATTTTTCATTGCAATTCTGACCCAAGGAAGAGGTGCACCTCCCTAAGGCGAGTTGAGCAATGGTATTCTTCTTCTGAAACTATGGACAAAACTACCATACAGCTAATGCCCTAGATTTTCCCAAGCAATAGAGATAGGGCCAAAATTGAAAGGATCTGGAATCTGCCTCCACAAGAAAGTGTGCCCTCCTAGGGCAAGTTAATTTGTCCTCCTTTTCAATCTGATCTGTGGAGGGAAGTGCCCAAAACAAGAAGCTCTAGTTTTCAACTTCCATCAAATACAGTTGCACAATGAATTCTTTCAGGATGGCTCTCATACCATGTTAGTTGTTACACTTGAATATTAGCTATATTAGATCTTTAAACAAATCTACTATCTCACAATAATAAGCAATATGATCACTGAAAGAAAGACAAGCACAGCATAAAAGAGACACAATAGTTTCTCCTCTGGGAAACACTTAAAAGGGAAGAAAACCCAGCAACTTCTTCAGTGTAGATTCGTCAGTAAGAATAATGTCAATCTAGTACAATCCCGAATATAGATAACATAAGAAACCCCAAGAATAAGATGTATTCAATGCAGCTACTTTTCTCCTAAGAGAACTTGTTCTTCTCTCTCTCTCACTAGCGAACTTGCTTGAGTGAGTGATGTGTCCAAATGAGAGGTGTGCCCTCTCTATTTATACTTGTCACTTGAGTGACATTTCCTTATGGGGCCAACTTCTCAACTTCACTAGGTCAACTTTGCAAGAGGGGTTTATATTGATTCTTTCAAGGTTCTTCGACAACTTCTTCAATATAGATTCGTCAATAAGAATAATGTCAATCTAGTACAATCCCGAATATAGATAAGATAAGAAACCCCAAGAATAAGATGTCTTCAATGCAGCTACTTTTCTCCCAAGAGAACTTGTTCTTCTCTCTCTCTCACTAGCGAACTTGCTTTAGTAACTGATGTGTCCAAATGAGAGGTGTGCCCTCTCTATTTATACTTGTCACTTGAGTGACATTTCCTTATGGGACCAACTTCTCAACTTCACTAGATCGACTTTGCAAGAGGGGTTTACATTGATTCTTTCAAGGTTCTTTACATGATCAATTACAAAAATAATATCCTCTAAAGGAAGTGCAATAATAATACATCAAGAATACAAGAAGAATATCTTCCAAAGTTACACAATCTTCAACACATAGAGACATTAAGGGATGCTCAAGAGCATGTTGAGCCTCCTAGGAGCTCATTCAAGGAGAGTAAACCTGCAAAAGTTTCTAAACTACATGGAATTACTGAGCAACATCATAGCTTATGAGCCCTCCAGTTTTTAGGAGGCAACCGACAAACAGGTTTGGAGAGATGCCATGGTGGACGAATACACCTCTATCATGAAGAATGGTTTTGGGGGCATTGTGCCTAGACCGAAGGGGAAGTTTGCGGTGACTTCCATATGGCTCAACAAGATCGAACATGTAACAGATCGCAGCATAGAGAAGTACAAGGCGAGGTTCGTGATGAGAAGGTTCTCCCAAAAAGAGGAGTAGATTACGAGGAGATGTTTGCTTCAGACACTAGGTACACTTCCATTAGAGCAGTGTTGTCTTTAGTCTACAAAATGGGCTAGAGAATACATCAAATGGATGTGAAGATAGCTTTTCCCAATGGGATAATTGAGGAAGAAGTGTACATCGAGCAACCTCAAGGCTTTTTGGTCAATGGAAGGAGTGCCATGTGTGAAGACCTTGTATGGATTCAAGCAGGCATCAAGAGCATGGTATTCCATGATCGATGGATACCTACACGGGCTTCACCAAAAGTGAAGCATATCCCAACTTATACTTCTAATGTTGACCTTGATTTGCTCATTTGGTGTTGCATATAAATGACCTGCTTCTCACAAGTTCAAAGAAGCTCATTGCAGGGTGTAAGGCAGATATGGCAGTTGAGTTCGAGATGAAAGACATTGGCTTGATGCATTACTTCTTCAGGTTGGTTGAAGCATTACTTCTTTGGGTTGGAGGTTTAGCAAAGATGAGGGGAGATTTTCCTTAGGCAAGGTGGGTATGCAGTTGAGATCCCAAAGAGATTATGGATGGAGGACTACGAGCCCATGGCCACTCCTATGATCACTAATCTAAAAAAGGTTACTACTTCGTATTTAAGTATGGTAAATCCCACATTGTACAGGCAACCAATAAGTTATTTGATGTATCTGGTCAACACTAGGCCAAATATATGTTTTATAGTGAACACCTTGAGCCAGTTCATGGTGGAGCAGAGGCAGGAACACTAAGTAGCAGCAAAACATGTGCTCGGATACTTGAGAAGCACAATGGAGTATGGACTAAGATAACTTGGAGATGGTGAGGTGAAGTTGCATGGGTACGCACACTTAGATTGGGTAGGCATTGCATCAGATAGGAAGAGCACCTCAAGGTATTGCTTCAGCTTGGGACCAACGATGATATCCTAGTTTAGCCATAAACAAACTTCTGTGGCACTTAGCTTAGCAAAGAAAAGGTATATGGCAGCAAGTACAGCTAGTTGTGAGATCATATGGCTTCATAAGTTGCTAGCATGTCTATTTAATCAAGAGTTGGATCCCACGGTGATTCACTATGACAATCAAAGTTGTATCAAACTCTCTAAGAATCCAATTTTCATGACAAATACAAACACAATGAGATCAAGTATCACTTCATTCGAGATAGGATTCAAAAGGGAGTAGTGAAGCTCTAGTATGTACCCACAGAGCAACAAGTTGCAGATATTATGAACAAGAACTTAGCAAAAGGGAAGTTTGAAGCATTCAAAAAAGAACATGGATTAATGTAGAAATCATTCCTCACTAAGAGGGAGTGTTGATGTTTGTAGCTCACATAGGAACTTCTGCATAGGTTTTGTGTCAAACATGGGTGAAGTCGTCCAAGTCAAATATATTGTGTAATTAACTTTATTTATAAAGTTAAAATCTTTTAATTAGTTGTTGAGTCTAATATAGTGCATTTCAATGCATTAGTGACTTAGGCTAATCTCAACCATAAATCTCGTTGTAAGATTAGGGTTTTGGTAGATCAGGTCTTCAGCCAAATTATAAAGGCAGGTTGAAGTAGAGGGTAAATACACATTCATTATTCACAAGAAGGCAGTTTTGGTCAAAAGGTGAAGAAACTCAACCGAGGAAAAGAGCTAGAGTACCGAAGAGGAACCCAAATCAACAACTAGGCAGAATTCAATGTGCACCCTATAGGTGCAGCAAAACTATATTGTCATATGGATTCGTACCATAGCAAAGATCCGTAAATGTTTGACCCATCACATAGAATTGTACAGGCAGGTTCGTACAAGCCTACAAAAAAGGAATTGAAGCCAAGACCTCTTACTTTAATAAATTAGCTTTCAACCAAGTGCATTAAACAAAAGGGTTAGTAATATTATGACGGAGAATGGGGGGGTGTAAGAGAGCATTTCTAACCAAAAAACATTTATTTTGCCTACAAGACACTTGTATATAACTACACAAAAACAAAAAACAAAATTTTGAATCTGAAATTTCTCAAATTTGGGTTAGAAACTTGGTTAGCTTACCAGGGAAATGCAAGTTTTCTCATTGTTTTTGGTTTATGGAGTTCACACAAAGCACATGGAAAAGAGAATATGCAGTCAAGAAAACTCTTTCTTGATAGTTCACACTAAGCACACGACAAAGAGCATACGCAAACCAAAAAGGTAACAAATCAGGAATAAAACAGAACCAAGCTAAAATATGAAACAATATGAGAAATATTTTTAACAAATACATAAATATAAATAGTATACCTCCAGATCTGATAAAATGGTTGTATCTTGGGCAAACGAAAACCTTTTCAAGTGAACAAAAAGCGTTTCTAGCTGAAAGTAGCGCACCGAACATAATGGCACGCCTCTCTCAGCCAAAAAAATGCATAACAAAATCCAAAAATCCTTTGATGCATGCAGCTACACCAGTTCAAAATCTCAATCAACAATGGGAATGAGTCTACATAAGCACTCTGATACCATGTTCGACTAAAACAAAGTATTTCCACATAGGTTGAACACCTTGAGCAACCACTCACACAAATAGATCCATTTCAACATCAACAGAAAGAACATATTGAGCCTACAGATGCACTTCATCAAAAAGCTTATTTAGGATAGCATTCTCAAACTGTTCTTTTGCCCTACAGATAACAGTGTTATCAAAACTGGTCCAATTTCGGAAAATTGACCACTTCGATTAGTTTAGGCCCCCAACGGGTCCAAACCACCACCCTGAACAGAAATGGCCGCTTTCATATCGAACCAGTTGGTTTCATATAGGAACAAGTCAGTTCAGTATGAAACCAACCTTTTTCACCTGACCGACAAGTATCTACGGCACCGTGTAACCGCGTCTGTGGGCCCAAAAAATTCAAGTTTTTAAACCAAAAAAAGCCTACTCTAATAGCGAAGAACCTAACTAATTTAAACAATAATCACCAGTAACATTAAATAGTAATATTAAATTCTAAAAGTAAAAGTGACATTTTCCGTATCTTTCATTTTCTATCCTTTTACTTAGTTTTTAACATTACCATTAAATGTATCAAGATGTTTGAGAGTGGTTCCAACCTTATCGGACTTTTATGCAAAAGGTAGAATTTTAGATCCCATTCAGAATTCAACATACTTAACAGTGTTCAAGGTTTCGGGATTGCAACATTTCCACTGGATTCTATCATGTATGAGGGTAGGGGATTGGCAATTAATCAAGCACATTGACCCCTCTATGTACCTCGATGGTTGGTGGTGTTGATTTTTAACTCTTTACCATGACCATAGTAAATTTGTATCATTCACTCGAGCAAAATTACTTATTAGGCATGTGAAATTTTTTCTACCTTTTTTCAATGCTTGGATTAGGAGGTTTTATCAAAATTGTGGGGTGTTAACTAATGTCTTTGGAGGATCAACTTTGAGGTTCAAGATAGAGGTAATGGCTAGAGCCTAGAGGTGGGGGGCAATAGGATCCCAATACAAACAATGATTTTGATGATATGTAGTTATTTGTTATAGCATGAAGTTCTGAAGTTCTTTGGACTCTAGAGGCCATTTAGAGCCTCTTTGTTTATGTATGTTGGGTCAGATATGGATTTCACTCGATGCAATTTTAGTTATATGCACCCTTACTTTCTATATACATGAAAAACTTTGCATATTTTGTATAATTGTTTGGATCCTTATGGATGCACATGAATATATATATTTTTCAAGATTTAAATATTTTATGTATTTTTTGGTCAACTGGTTTTTTGGTCCAGTGTTTTTCCAGTTTCAGTCCAGTTCAGATTTTTGGGGTCTTTCAATTCGATGACTGGTCCGGTTCTGATAACATTGACAGATGATCAAGTTGCAGACATCATCACAAAGTCTTTTACAGAAGCGAAATCTTCTAAACTTAGATCTATGTTACGAGTTCAAGAATTTGGCATTAAGGGGGGATAGGATCTAATGCCTCCTTTTCTCTTATTGTGTCACCTTTGTAAATCCCCAAGTTACCAAGGTACCTCTACCCAGGGGTTGGTGACGTGTACTAGTACTCGACACGCGTGCCACCGTACCCGGTATGGGAACAGGTACTTCTAGACATACCCGAGAAGTACCTGGTACAGCCCAGAAGTACCCGATACTTCTTAACTGCTAGACTGGTACAGGTACTCCAAAAAAGGCCAAGTACCCAAATTTTGGGTACTTCATGGGTACTTCCAGCCAGCAAATAAACGCCTGCAGACTTCAAGTTTGGCGTCTTTTTTTAAGTTTGAAGCGAGGAGGGGGGAGGTGGATGGTGGGGCCCTCTCCCAAATACCTAAACCCAAGCTTTAATCTCACTAAGAGCTCAACCCCATTCATTGTGATTTCAGTCCATGCATTTGGGCTGAAGAGGTGAGGTCAGAGCTTGCATTTGGAGACCATTTCAGCTGTCCATACATCCAAGGTGTTAGGACTAATACCAATAGTGAACAAGGAGCTCAGTTCAGCTGTAAGAAGGTGCTGTTCACTGTCCAGCAGATGTTGCTGAACTAACAGAGATGGCTTGAGGAAGGCAAATCAGCTATCATGTTTAGTATTTTACGATTACTATTTTACCATTTTGTATTTCATGTTCGGAAATGTGGCAAATGCCATTTGTCAAATTTTGGATTAGTGTGAAAATAGACATATATCATGATCTGATGATGATTCATATCAATATCAATATGTAATTTGAATTTCAAGCAATGTGCAATGCCAATGTGTGTTACTTGTTGAAAACTTAATATATAATATAAACTTGAAAATTTAATATATATATGTCTGTGTGTCTACAGTATCGCAACATACCCAAGTACCCTGTTTCAAAAAGTGGTGTCCCCATACCCGTAACTGTCCCAGTTCCCAAGTACCCTGGCAACTTAAATAAATCCTTCAATCCTATCCCAAGTTGTTCTTAACTAACTCCTAAGTGTCTAAATATCCTAACCTTCCCATCCCTTGCAAAGGCCAACAACCTCCGATGCATTGTTGGCATAATGTCCTACACCCCAAGCAAAGATTCATTGTTTCCTAAGCGTGTTGTCTGTAAACCCCGAAGCAACCTCAATCTTGATGCTAGTGACAGATAGCAGAGAAGCAGGTTTTCCTTTTCATTTAAAGTGTTATCATGGATCCTTTTTGTCAAGATAATGCTCTAATAATAGGTAATTATTTATAATTTTGAGTCAAGGAAGTATTTATGATGCCCTCTGCAATGTTCTGTTAGTATTTTTTATAGTGAAGGCTTCCACAAAAATTAATTTTGTAATCACAGTTTTGTCAGTTTTAAAAGCCAATGCCCATTGCATACAGTGGGAATCTGAATATCCTGCAACAGAAACCACTATAGAGTTATCCTGAATCCGAATGTCATGTACTACTACTGTAATTTTAATAAAAAATCATTTTCTGTGATCAAAAAAAATATGAGTTATTATACCTTAGACAAATTATCTCTAATCTTTAGAGTTATCACATATTCAAATAGGTAATCTTAAATCTATCAAATACATCAAAGGAATATCAAAACATAAATTTAACCTTTCTATAGTAAGAAAAATAGGTCCCTTAACACATCAACTGTTAGATACGTTATGCCTTTTGTAGCATAAAAAGGATAATAGAGGATAATAGGCTTTGCCTAAATTATTGTAGACAACACTAAAAGGTCAAAGTAGGGTAGGGAATAGGCTGCGATCCAAAATGGAGAACAATGAAAGAGAACTACCAAAAATAAATAGATAAAGAAGCATCAATGAAATCTTCTACCATACAGAATAATTACCAATACCTCATCAGATTTTGTTGAAAATAGATATAACATTTAAAACATAATTTAGAATGAAATTCATAAACACATTTGAATGCTAGGATTATCAAAGTATATAAAATAAAATGGTCATTTTCAAAATAGTAGGGACAGGGATCGACCTGCATGCCAAACAGTCATGGAGTGTAACTTTAACTGGTTCTAAGATAAAGGGATCTGATCTCGGGGGTATTTTCTCTTGTATCTGCACCAAAACATCCTGACCAAACATAAAACCAAACAGAGTAAGTATATGCCCTCCTTAGATTTTAGATGCGAATCTTAACAGAATGCAACCCATGCAATCAAAACAATACAGACAAACTTTAGCCTTGTTAGAAGTAAAACGAAAAGCCAAACTAATAATATATATGGTTTCAAAAAATTCACCATCTTAATGGAACTTTAAAAATCAATAGGATATATATATAATCAGGCTTAACTAAGCGTTACAAATTGCAAACATCTAAACTGTAACTGGCAATACCCATCTTTGTTATGTACTTTTAGCCCAGATTTCATGGTTCTGCCAATGGCTGCAATTAAACCAAGCAATGTTATATTTGTGCATTAAGGTTAAATTTAACATGCAACAGTAACAGTTATAAAGACAAAATAACATAAGAATTCAAGGTCCACATTGTTAAGGGAGTAGAATTGTTAAGCTCGTATCAATCTCAAACATAAAGGATTAGCACACTGGGTCTAACTATAAACTTATAAAGACAATTGTAAAATGTGGAAACCTGGGGGTAACTGGAGGATAAAATTTGAGGTTTGAACATACTTCAAAACATTATCCATTAATAATAAAAAGTAAGAACCAAAATTGATCTTTATGAGGGTTGAGTCAATGATAATTAACAGATGTCAGAGTCTGTTATTATTACATCTTACATCTTTGGCTCTTTGTATGTGTCATCAGTAATATTTCCAGAATAACATTCCACAAATCTTTAGTGACACTGTGGATGAGGGTTTGTAATAGATAAGATAAAATATTTTTATTAATGTCTATGAATAACGAAAAAAGTAGGCCAATAGGACTCAAAGGCTATCCTGCAAATTAGTTTCAGGGGAATATATTTCAAGGGTCCAGAAAGAAACTTATCAGAAATAAAGAAAAATATTGGAAAATATCGACAAGCATAAACTTGGACCTGAAAAAATCAGAAATATCAGCAACCTGAAAAGCTCAGATAGAAAACAAAAAAAAAGGAAAATAAAAAAGATATTTGCACCATTGCTCAAAAGTACTGGGAATGCCAAGGATACTCTGTAAAACTGTTAGTTTTGTACCTAGGGAAGTGTTCCCCTAGTGACTTTTGCCTTAGTCACTTAGAGAGGGGACATAAAGTGACCCTTGCATTAAATGACTTAAGTAAAAGCATTTAATTTGACTTTAGAGCATTAAAGTCACTTTTTGATAAATTAAAGTGGGTGAGTAAAATTAATATTTTAGAAATAAAATATAAGCATTTAATTTCAGCCCTTGATATAATCTAATCTCCACCGTTAGATTAAACTCACCCTAGGGTTTTCTCAAAAAGGCATGGGAAAAGCATTTTGCCTCACTTTTGCAGATTGAAGTGAGAAA
The DNA here is from genome assembly GCA_001517045.1 of Pseudotsuga menziesii. NCBI lineage: Eukaryota > Viridiplantae > Streptophyta > Pinopsida > Pinales > Pinaceae > Pseudotsuga > Pseudotsuga menziesii. Next base: position 664,594 of record LPNX011213903.1, on the reverse strand, counting down.
AGAGAGCTGAAAAAAGAAGTTTCATTTTCTGAGATAGAAAGAAAAAACTTGCAGCACGCAAATCGAGGAGAGGACAGCTGCAAAGAGGGCACGAAAATCGAGGAAAGGACAGCAGCATTTATTGCTGGTCCATTCGGTACGATTTTCAAAGCCGCTGGCACGTTTTTTCAAGGCAGATTTTTTATTCGAGAAAAAAAATTGGGCACGGATTTCGAGGTCCATACAATACAGTCCATACATCGACACAGAAATCGAGGCAGAAAACGGAGAAAAAAAAACCTTAGTTTGATTTTTTTTTCTGTTTGGCACAGAAAATGAGGTAGAAATTTTCTCTTTCGGGTTGAGATAAGTTGGTCTGAAAATTTCTGAGTTTTGCTGTAAATTTCCCTATAATAAAATATCTCTCTCTCTAACTGGTTTTCCCCAAGTAATTTTTCAGGGCCATTGGCCAAAAATACTAGTGTTATGTGTGTTGAATGGCGTGCTGATATTTTATTTACTGTCACTAAAAACGATTAGCTACAGCAATGTTTTAAGTCTGAAAAATTTTGTTTATTTCTAGCACTTTATTTTTCTAAGAATGTCATAAACAGAGATATAATTTTTACTTAAAACCGGTGGCTGAAAACTCATGAAAAATCTCAGTAGTGAAACAGTCATTTCCAGAATTCAAAAAAACCTTTGTGACAGTAGTACATTTTGCTGAAATTTGTTCTTTGAGAAAAATGACTTCCATGGGGTTGAGTACTGAGGATAGGTTGGATGGGGCAGCGAACTTTGTCTCATGGAAAGCCCGGATTTTACTTGTGTTGAAGGAGAATGAGTTGTGGGAGGAAGTAGTTAGAAACACTACAGCAAATTCCATTGTTATTCCCCCTTCTACTGATGCAACATTACTTGCAGCCTTTAATAAGAAAGATATTAAAGCCATGAGGATAATCTTAGATGCTGTTAAAGATCATGTTATTCCTCACATTTCAGCGAAGGATCATGCACATGAGATGTGGTCTGCTTTGACCGGGTTGTTTGAGAGCACTAATGAAAACAAGAAGATGGTGCTTAGGGAGAAGCTGAAAAACATCAAGATGGTCAAAGGAGAGGTGTGTATGGCCTATCTTACTAGGATCTCTCAGGTGAGAGATTAGCTTGCAGCTGTGGGGGTGGTGGTTACTGGTCCTGAGTTAGTGTGGACAGCCCTGAATGGGGTGACTGCACCTTGGACTATGTTTGTTCAGGGGTTGGTGGCCAGAGAGAACTTAACATCTTGGGACAGGGTCTGTGATGACTTTGTTCAGGAGGAGACTCGCAGGGGTTTCTTACAGTGCAGTGGTTCTGCTAGTAGGGGAGATGAGGAGGATGTGGCATTGACAGGGAAAGGGAAGAAGAAGAGCAAGAAGGGTCCCAAGAAGGGTGGGGCCAAGCAGCAGCAGGATGGGCAGAAGAAGGCTATGAGCACTGTGAAGTGCTTTGCATGTCACAAGATGGGACACTATGCTACTACGTGTCCAAACAAGAAGAAGAAGAAGAAGCAACAGATAGCCGCTTCAGCTGAGATCGATGATTTTGCAACTAGATTTCAGAGTGAGTTTTCACTATGCACTCGGCATGTTGAGAGAGAGAGAGAGCATCCATTCTCACCAGTGCGGATGTTGATAGACAAAGGGAGTTTTCCTGTGTAACAGACCATTCTTACAGTGCATCTACTTCCAGCACTTGGTACATAGATAGCGAAGCCTCGAGCCACATGACAGGTGCTCGTGAGATGTTCTTTGAGCTTTCACAAGCAGAGACAGATGTGGAGGTTGTGTTGGGAGATGACTCATTAGTCAGTGCAGTTGGTCGTGGGACCATTACATTTCAGAGGCAGTCCATGAGTCCCATGGTATTGCGGGATGTATTGTATGTACCTGGGCTAAAGAAGAACCTAGTGTCAGTTTCCATGATCGAGGTTCAGGGTCTTGGGGTGTCTTTCCTAGATGGACACGTGCATATGTTTCCCAAGACTGCAGGGCCATCTGCTTCAGTTTCCATTGGAGCGAGATGTGGGAAACTGTATAGGCTCTTGTTTCAGCCACGGCATGCTTTAGCACATAGCAGCAGCAGTGAGTTGTGTGAGCTTTGGCATAGGAGGATGGCTCACTTGCATCATCCAGCCTTGGGGTTGTTGAAGCACATGGTGACAGGTTTACCGGAGTTCAGCACAGGGCAAAGCGATGTGTGCACGAGGTGTGCTTTGGGAAAGTACACCAAAACTGTTTTTACGAGCAGTGATAGCAGGTCAGCTAGTACTCTTGACTTGATACATTTAGACTTATGTGAACCTATGTCTTCTATATCCTTGAGAGGATACGAGTATTATGTGACATTCATTGATGACCATTCCAGGAAGACCTGGATCTACTTTTTGAAGAGCAAGAAGCCCGAGGAAGTCTTGCAGAGGTTCCAAGAGTTCAAAGCTCTTGTGGAGAACCAAACAAGGAGGAAGATTCGAGTCTTGAGATCGGATAACGAGGGTGACTATACCTCCAAGGAATTTGATGGATTTTGCAAGCAAGAGGGGATCAGGAGACAGTTGACAGTTCCGTATATTCCAGAGCAGAATGGAGTAGCAGAGAGGAAGAACAGGCCCATTGTTGGAGCAGCCCGAGCTATGATACATGACCAGTCACTTCCTTTCTTTCTCTGGGCTGAGGCTTGCAGCACCACTGTATATCTTCAGAACAGGAGTCCCCATCGGGCAGTGGGGAACATGACACCTGAGGAGTGCTTTTCATGCAAGAAGCCTGAAGTTGGCCATTTTCGTATATTTGGTAGTCTGACTTACTCTCATGTCCCTTCAAATAAGAGGACAAAGTTGGAGCCCACTACAGAAAAGGGCATCTTTGTGGGTTATGATGAGACTGCGAAGGCTTTCCACATTTACCTTCCCTCTCAAAGGAAAGTGGTGGTGAGGAGGGATGTAAAGTTTGAGGAGGAGCGAGCCTTCAAGAGGTCGAGAGAGTCAGAGCAGGGAGAGCAGCAGGTCCCTGCACCTCAGGTTGTGGCACAAGTTCCATCTACGCAGCAATAAGGATCACAGGTTTCCAGGGTTACAAGACCACAGAGTGTTGGCACAGGTTCACCAGGTTCAGTGGTTAGGCCAGCAGGGTCTTCGGGGACAGGTGATGGGTCTACTATTATGGGTACACCTTATAGGGGATCGGGATCAGGATTACAGGGTACACCTGGTGTTGGCACACCAGCTTCAGGTTCACAGTTGACTGGGGCTTCTAGCTCTGGTAGCTCTTCAGATGAGGACAAGCCAATGTGGGAAGAACGTTCAGGTAAGAAGAAACCTAAGTGGCTTCGGGAGACCTTGAAGGATGCCTTAAAGGTTGGGACACCCAGTGACAAGGTGAGAGCCATCAAGATGCATGACAAATTGAGCATGGTGTTGGTGGCTTGTACACGAGATTTTGAGCCTTCTACTTTAGAGGAGGCCTCCCAGCATTCGGTATGGAGAGATGCCATAATGGATGAGTACCATTCCATCATGAAGAATGATGTATGGGAGATTGTTCCGAGACCGGAGGGGAAGTCAATGGTGACTTCTCGTTAGCTTTACAAGCTGAAGCATGCTGCAAATGGGAGTGTGGAGAAGTACAAAGCCAGGTTTGTAGCACGGGGGTTTTCACAGGTTGAGGGCATTAATTATGATGAGACTTTTGCGTTGGTTGCTCGATATACTTCTATCAGGAGCTTGATCTCCATTGCAGCGGAAATGGTTTGGAAGATCCATCAGATGGATGTGAAGACCACATTTCTCAATGGAATCATACAGGAGGAGATTTACATTGAACAACCTCAGGGCTTTGAGATACATGACAGAGAGACACATGTATAAAGGTTGAAGAAGGCCTTTTATGGGCTGAAGCAAGCTACAAGAGCTTGGTACTCTAGGATTGATTCTTACTTGCTGAGTATGGGGTTTCAGAAGAGTGAAGCAGATCCGAATCTCTACTTCATCATGGTTGGAAATGATCCGCTTGTTCTTCTGCTATATGTTGATGACTTGTTTATCACAGGGAGAGAGAGACCCATTGCAGCTTGCAAGAAGGATCTTGCAGCAGAGTACGAGATGACAAATATTGGGCTGATGCATTATTTTTTGGGATTGGAGGTTTGGCAGGAGCCTAGACATATTTTCCTGGGGCAAGGAAAGTATGCGGTTAATATTTTGAGGAAATTCAGGATGGAGGATTGCAGGCCTATGTCGACACCTATGATCACCAACTGGAAGAAGCTTCATGCTTCTGAGGGAGAGTTGGTGGACCCTACTTTATATCGTCAGCTTATCAGGTCATTGATGTATCTGGTCAACACTCGGCCAGATTTTTGTTTTGCAGTGAACACTCTTAGCCAGTTCATGGTTGAGCCTAGGAGTGTGCATTGGGTCGCTGCAAAACATGTGTTGTGCTATCTTTCAGGGACAGTGGATTTTGTTTTGGACTACAAAAGGTCAAAGGGAATCAAATTGGTTGGCTATATAGATTCAGATTGGGCAGGCAGTGTGGCAGACCGGAAGAGCACTTCCAGATGTTGTTTCAGTTTGGGCTCGGCAGCAATGTCGTGGTTCAGTCGAAAGTAGAAGTTTGTCGCACTGAGTACTGCAGAGGCTGAGTACATGGTAGCCAAATTGGCCAGCTGCGAGGCCTTGTGGCTTTGCAAGTTGCTGGTGAAATTATTTGGTCAGGAGCTTAGGCCTACGGTGATTTACTGTAACAATCAAAGTTGCATCCAGCTCTCTGAGAATCTAGTCTTTCATGACCGGTCAAAGCACATTGAGATCAGATATCATTTCATCCGAGACTATGTTCAGAGAGAAGCAGTCACGCTTCAGTACATTTCCACTCATGAGCAGGTAGCAGACATACTGACGAAGTCTTTGGCGAGGGGCAAGTTTGTCTTCTTCAGAGACAAGTTGGAAGTGGTGCAGAACACCTTCCTCGATAAGAGGGAGTGTTAGTTTTGCACCTAGGGAAGTGTTTCCCTAGTGACTTTTGCCTTCGTCACTTAGAGAGGGGACATAAAGTGACCCTTGCATTAAATGACTTAAGTAAAAGCATTTAATTTAACTTTAGAGCATTAAAGTCACTTTTTGATAAATTTAAGTGGGTGAGTGAAATTAATATTTTAGAAATAAAATATGAGCATTTAATTTCAGCCCTTGATCCAATCTAATCTCCACCATTAGATTAGACTCACCCTAGGGTTTTCTCAAAAAGACATGGGAAAGGCATTTTGCCTCACTTTTGCAGATTGAAGTGAGAAGAGAGAGCTAAGAAGAGAAGTTTCCTTTTCTGAGATAGAAAAGAAAAATTTGCAACACGCAAATCGAGGAGAGGACAGCAGCAAAGAGGGCACGAAAATCAAGGAGGGCAGCAGCATTTATTGCTGGTCCATACAGTCCATACGGTACGATTTTCAAAGCAACGAGCACATTTTTTTAGGCAGATTTCTGGGCACGATTTTCAAGGAAAAAAATTGGGCACAGATTTCGAGGTCCATACAACGGCACAGAAATCGAGGCAAAAAACAGAGAAGAAAAAAACCTGAGTTTGATTTTTTTCTGTTTGGCACGGAAAACGAGGCAAAAATTTCCTCTTCCGGGTTGAGATAAGTTGGTTTGAAAATTTCTGAGTTTTGCTGTAAATTTCCCTATAATAAAATCTCTCTCTCCCTGACTAGTTTTCCCCTAGTGGGTTTTTCCAGGGCCATTGGCCAAAAATACTAGTGTTCTGTGTGTTGAATGGCGTGCTGATATTTTATTTACTGTCACTGAAAAAGATTAGTTACAGCAGTGTATTAAGTCTGAAAAATTGTTTATTTCCAGCGCTTTATTTTTCTGAGAATGTCATAAACAGAGATATAATTTTTACTTAAAACCAGTGGCTGAAAATTTGTGAAAAATCTACAAAAACTGGAAGAGTAAAGATCAAGATGCCAACAAGTAAAAAACAATAACACAAAGAAAAAAAACTTACTCGTCATTAGGTATAGGTATAGATATGTAAATGTAGAAGGGGAGGAAGAGACATCTACTACTACATCAACCACGGTGAAGATGCCAATGTAATAGATGATAAGGTCATTGAGGGAGTACCTAGGATTGAGAGAGCTAGGCTAAGCCATGCTTGGAGGAAGTCGCAAGCAGTCAATAGAAGTTATCTTACCATTTGAGCCTGCCAAAGAGAATCTAGAGATGGAAGTTTGGGCACCAGAAAAGGGCTAGCTAGTAAATCCATGCTAAACTCTAGCACTCCTCTATGGCCTCGTGGGAGCAAAGTTGACAATCAACAGGAGGGTGTATATGGTCTCAACGATCTGGTAGAGTGTGTATCTAAGACATAGGTTTCTGCAGGACACCTTTTTCCAGTAGCATCTGAAATAGGTGGGAAGAAGGAGGTAATTCAACTAATGGGGTGAGACCTAGGTGAACCTCGGAAGGTCTGTCACCTATGGGTCATTGACTTGCACATCAACAGTACCAAACACCTCCGATTTGGGATCTGAACAGTGAAAGAAGGTACCAACAGAGCTCTCTGTGTCGCGATACAAACAATAAAATCTCCCTTTGATCTCATAGAGAGAGAGAACCTAAATGACAGATAAGTTCTGACAATTTATTTCATGCATTGATTTCATTGATACTGCACATTATATAGGAGAATTCTTATCCCTCATGTTTTTCTGTTTTTCTGTAACTGGCCAATATCTAATGAATATCTACTTCATAGTTGTGTACCTAACAACAACATCTTTATTGAGTTGTAGACTCTATGTACAATAAATATTTTGTATGTATGCTTATGATTTTTGTAATATTTTCTAATATTTGTAAAAGAACATTTTTAATGTAATAAGGACCTTATCACTTTTATTAAAGACTTAAACTTTGAGTTCAGGTTTTTACTGCCTTTAAATATAAATAGGGATTTCTCCCCTCCATTGATGTTTTATCAACAGAAAGCTATCCAAAGTATCGTTGCTTATACTTTCTAAATGGCTTTCCAACTAACTAAAAGATAACTCATTACATTGGAGATGTGTGGAATCTGGATTAATACGGTAGAAATATCAAAAACATTTTACTAGTTCAAAGGCTGAGATAGTGGCTGAACATGTATGTTGAACTTCACTTCTTGTCAATCTGCTTGCAGTGTTCCCTTATCATCATGTGGTCATCTTTATGCATCTTGGTGGCGCCTTTCCTAAGGAAAAGTTGGCGATTATGTCCATTCTGAGCAGTACAAAATCTGTAGCCATGAATGACATCATTTATAGAAATTATTTCTTGATATTATTTTATTGTCTAAGCATTGTTTTGCAGTATTTTATGAAAGTTGCATTCAATTTATTGGCGGTTCTTCTTGAGAATACTGCAGCAATTTCCTTTGGTGCACCTAACACTCTCTAGTGTCAAACTAAGTTGGTTCTAAATTTCTAATCAAAATTATCAAAACCAGACCAGTCATCGAACCGGTCAAGCCCAAAAATCTGATCTGGACCAAAAACCAGGAAAAAACTAAATTAAAAAACCAGTCAACCAAAAAATACATAAAATATTCAAATTTTGAAAAAAAAAGTTAAAACATATATATTCATGTGCATCCATATGAATCCAAACCATTATACACAAATATGCAAAGTTCCTTGTGTATATAGCAAGTAAGGATACATATAACTAAAATAGCATCAAGTGCAATCCATATCTGACCCAAAATATGGAAACAAAGAGGCTCTTAATGGCCTCTAGAGTTCAAAAAACTTCACGCTACAACAAATAACTACATATCATCAAAATCATTCTCTATATCGGGATCCTATTCATTAATAGCACCATATGCCCCCCCTTCCTTTAGGTTCTAGCCCTTGCCTGTACCTCCAATATCAAGTTGATCCCCCCAGGACATGAGTCAACACCCTACAATTTTGATGAAACTTCCTAATCCAAGTGTTAAAATAAGGTAGAAAAAAGATTCTTAGTGCCCATGCTTAATAAGTATTTTTGTTTGAGAGAAGGGTACATTTTTATTAAGGTCGTGACAAGAGTTCAACAATCAACACCACCAACATCAAGGTATATAGAGGGGTTAATGTGATTGATAAAATGCTAATCACATACCCTCATACATGATAGAATCCAGTGAAAACGCTGCAATCTTGAAATCCTGAAAACTGTTAAATCTATTGAATTCTGAATGGGATCTAAAATTCTACTTTTTGAAAATGAAGTCCACTTAATGGTAATGTTAAAAATTCAAGTAAAAGTGGCATTCTGCTTATGTTCCTTTTACTTTAAGAATTTAATTTTACTGACGATTACTAGGGTCTAGGGTTTACCTTTTTTTAACTTCATGTTCAAAACCATGGCATACGGACTTGTACAAAACCAGCTGGTTTTGTAAACCAGCCAGATCAGGCATTTAAGACCAGCTCCGCTACAAAACCAGCCAGTTCCAGTCAGAAACACTGAACCGGACCAGAAAACGCCCAAAACTAGTCGAACCAGACGTTTTTGCAAGTTTTGGTCCGGTTCCGATAGCACTGGTTCTAGTGAAGTTTAGGCCATAACTACAAACCATCTATTTCACCTCTAGGTTGATGCTGACAAACAAGATGAATATGGTGGTTCTTCACGTTCTCGCACCAACCCTCAGCTTTGATGTTTTTCAGGCCTTTTAAAACTTGATCCATGTCTGAGTTTAAGCCTGGCTCTATCTCTTTACTAGTTACTTTATCTTTAAAAAAAAAAGCCCTTTGTGCTGTATAATTGCCTGGGATATATGTGAGTGTATGAAGGTGAAAACCAGGATTGCTTACATCTAAATTTCTAGAAAAAGGTTGTTTGCTAATGGTTCCTTAAGTTCACTGGTTTGGTTGCAAGAAAGTTAAGCCGTCCAGCAGTGTCATGGTTCCTTCAGTTAACTGGTTTGGTTACCAGAAAGTTAAGCCGTCCAGCAGTGAGCCATTGTCATTGTGGTATGTTCCACCAGATAAATGGCATGCTAAAAGAAATTAGTTCTGGTGCAAGTGCCGAGAAGAGTTGGTAAAATAGATACCCCTCAGACCTGTCATCTAAGCCGAAGGAAGTCCACGTTATGCAGTGTCCTTCCTTGAGCGGGGCGTGTTTATGGAAAAGCAACTTCCAAAGAAAATTGATGTCGACTAGAGTAACCAAACAAAACCTAATTCATTCCCGACCGCCCCAACAGCACACAAAAATAGGATAATGAGCACTATATGTATCCATAAAACATTATGAAGGTGTGAATAACAGTTTGGGTGCCGCTATCATTGGTATGTTTTATTGATCAGCTGAGGTCATGATTGAAATATAAACAGAGAGAACTCAGTCGGTGGAAATTTTTCAAGTTGGAATCTCAAATTTCCCATGGATGGATCAAAATGTAAATAACAAATAGAGAGAAGAAATGAGATGAACATGAACCTGTGTTTTTGATTTTGGGTTTGCCTTGAGCCCTCCTTTCAAAGAGACAATGCAAGACTGTGAAGGAGCAATGAAATCATTGAGGTCGCCCAATCTCAGCGTTGCTGAAAATTTCCCCGACATGGTGATTAATTTATGCTGCTCCTACTGAGTTGGGATTATTGTCAATCACATCTGCTGCATCTGTTTCACAGGGCCTGATTTTTCATCCAAGGCGGTGTGTTTGGCATACAGCCACTGCAAGCTCGTTTTCCTCAATAAACAAACCCCTCCTCCCTCGCTTTTCCACGAGATATTAATATTTAGTGATTTTTATTCTCACGGTTTACGCCTTCTGAGCCTTTCTATATATACTGTTTGTTGAGGTCATGATAGTTGGGGTGAAAAGGGCGTGCATAATTTCATGTTGAAATTAATGTAATCGGTGAAAAAAAACAGCATTAGAATTTGATGGTCAAATTAGTCGAAAATTTTAGTGGTCAACATTGTTGAATGCATTTTAAGTAAATTGTATTAAAAACATTAAAATCAAATTAAGATGATTGGTCCATACATTGTTGAATGCATTTTAACTAAATGCGTATTAAAAATCAAATTAAGATGATTGGTCCAAAAATTGAGTCATACATTTAACAATATAGTCAACATTGTTGAATACATTTTAAATATGGTATTAAAAACATTCAAATAAAAAAACTGAGTTGTTTTCCAAATTTTAATAATAATCTATACATGTATTTAATTTAATTTTTTTTAATTTAAAAAAAAATTAACAAAACAATAAAAATAATAACCTATATTGTAACTTGTTTAGTATATTTTAACAATTATAAATTATGTTAAAATTCGATATTCATTTTGGTTTGTTAAGTTAAGAAATTATGATGTTTTAATATTTTTATTTTTCATCAATTTATATTAATATCAGTATAAATTGGTTAAATTTTAGTAGAGCAAATAGTCTAGAAGGGTTTCGTTTCCTTGACGGACAATTATCAAAACACGATCCCGAGTGATTTTGACAGCTTCATATTTTTAGGGCATTTAAAAGGGAAAGATCAAATCTCTAAAGGTGTAAACCCTTTTTAGAATATAAACGCTGCTAAAGTATGTAATGAGATGTTTATGATTTATCTAACTTCTATATATTTATGTATATGCACTTCTAAATCATTTAAATTTAATTTGAGTTTACATGTTATTTTTATAAAATTTTATTTGTTTTTATAAAGGACATATGTAGCTCTACGATGAACACGGAAAGAGTTATACATCTCCTCCTACTAGGCTATAAAATGCACATTTTCAACTAAATAAATCAATAATGTATAGATTTTACTTTAAAATAAATTTATAAAATGATTTTTTTTAATAAAAGATTGATAATTGTTTTTATAATCCAAAATAATAAATTAAAGAAATTAAAAATACATTTTCAATATAAATACAAATAAAATGTTTATAAAAAAACACTTTAAAAAAAGTATTGATAAAAAAGTATTAATACTTTTATGCATTATAAACCCTTTTTATGTTGTAATTTCCAACTTAATCCCAATCAATATTAAAGCCATGAATGGTAAAATTATACTTACAATTACAAATTTTTTTAGTGATCTAGTATATTCCATATTTTACCATAAATTAGTTCGGTCTAAATTACCTGTAATTATTTAATTTGGATCATATTAATTGTATTATGTTTTTCAAAGTCTTCAAAATTGAAAACTATCTTTAAAAAAATAGTTCATTTAAAATTACTTGGAAAACTCCAATATTTCAAGTTTCAAAGTGCTCCTCCTTCCTCTGTGTTTTGTTAATAATTTTATTTAAAATTTAACAAAAAGAATTGCATTTCTTATTCCTATTATAACCAAACATACACATCTAAGGTGCTTTTGCACTTAAAAAAACAAAAAACAAAAACAAAAAAACAGCTTAGTCTCCCATGTAACCATATTGTTATTGGTTCAACCTTCTTTTTAGAAATTACATCATATATTCAACCATCCAATTATGTAGTGGATTTTCATTTTCAACCTCCTTTTATGAGGACACCTTCAACTTTCCACTTATATTTTTTTATGAACACAAGAATCAAATCCATGGATTTTTATCATTTCTATCATAACAAGACTCTCTCAAATGAGATTCAATGGTATAATTACTCCAAGGATATAGCTTTATATAAATCCACACCATCCATGATTGTGGTCAAAAACCAACTTCACGAAAAGTATATAACAATGAAAGAGAAAGACGAGTGTAGAATATTCAAAGCTCCAATGTATAACCAATATGTACACCAACATCCACTTTTTCAATATGTAGCCATCCTATATATATTTTGAGAGTCCAATCTTTGACAATGAATCGGCATCAATATTCATTTCCTTGTAAATATGAGCAAAGGATATGAGTAAAAGATAGAAATTAATTTGAGATGGTTCACTAGAGCCTGTAAATTTATGCACGTAACAACTATTTCCCTACACATCCATTTCATGTTGAACAACGAGTTCACAAATACCTAAAAATGTAATATATTTTTACATGTGGCAATTTTTTGAAGTGATTTCAACGCTAATAACTCTGCTTTATTATCTATACCTATGCCTATATTTGCACATAAATGGAAATAATGGTAGTTGCTCCAATAAAGGTCACCCCCAATACCACATAGCATGTCCTCGCCTTAACAAATGTCATTAAAGAAACTCTAAGGAGAACTTCTATACACCATCTATTCCCCTATAACTCGTTGTTTTATGGTGATGTCTTGTAAGGTGGAGTGTTGAGCCAAAGAGCAATTTTGAGTAGTGACATGGAAAGTCTGTGATACTCAACCCTAAAAAAGACTATGATTTCTCACCAACCATAGGCCCCATAGAGTTAAGAAAGGAAATGTTCTATGGTTTGTTAGATATATTCAATGAAACCAATAAGTGAGGCCATCTTTTATAGAATTACACTGCCACTTATAGTTATGTCCCACACCAATTGCAAACATCCTTTCAAACTTGTAGAGAGAAAGGAAACTATGTGAAAAGATGAGTAGTGGTCTCAATCACTCTTTTACACACATAATATATGCTCGGACCTTGGGTATTATTTTTTTGGATAAGGTCCCAAGTGGGTATTATGTTCATCAAAACCAACCACATAAATACCTTAGTTTCTTACAGGGCATGGACTCGCTGTGTTTTTTACCACCACCAGCTACAATAAGAACAAGCCCCACCACTACTTCATAACCAAGTTTGACTGTATAATATCCCTCTATGGAGTTCCTAGCCCATATGATTTCTTCCTTTTCATCATGCAGATGAACATGTCTTGAATTCATGGTGTTTAAAAATGCAATCCATACCATTGTAGAGTTATTAGTGAGACCCAGGTCAATAGTTGTTAACCATCTCTAGTGCCATAAGTTTGTAATTTCTTCATTTGCAATTTGGATTAAGGTGTAAAAAACATAAGCATGAAGATTACGGTCCAACTCAATAGGGAGAAACAATTAATTATCACAATCCATGATTGCATCCTCACTAATTATGACTAAGGTATGGTAACCAAATTTCCAGGTGAGGTAATCACAAACTAGCAAGAAATAGTGTACCATGTCATTCCAATGGTAAGATGCATCTTGAACACTCTTCATGGGGTTCATGGTCTCCTCCCTATGACTACTGCATTTCCCTATGAGAATAAGTTATATGATTATATTACAATGAAGAAAGAGACAATAAAAATAGTATAAGTTTCATATCCCTTAGACCACTGATCCAAAATTTATGCAGCATATTGGATCTTATAATGAACCTTATGTTTTTTATCTTTCTTCTTCTCTCTCTATATTGTTTACTTCAAGTTATGACTACATCCTTTAAAGAATCTTTTGATTGTGTTGTTATGTTTTAGGAAGTGACCGAGATCTATTGAATTGGCATGATACATCATCTCCAGGGAATCCCTTTCGATCAAGAACTTTTAATCCTTGGACTTATCATGGATTGATTTTAAAAGAGCATGAAAAACATAAACGTGTGCACAATAACGAAGAATACTCAAAAGAATAACACACCATAAACAAATGAGAATACATGTTTGATAACGAAGTTCGTCAAATGTGGACTACGTCTCTGGGCCTACTTTTGCAATGGAGAGCCCATTTTATAATTCTCAACAAAATGGCAAATGCAACATGATACCTCGATGGTTGGACAAGGATAAAACCCTCGTCTTGGACCCCACGAACTGACTGCACCAACAACTTCAAATTGCAAGAGTGGTGAAAATCGACTTACAAATACGCCCACCTTCGCCTTGCATGAGTCACAACAATCACTTCCCTCTAAGCTCATATGGCAGGATACATAGGGACTTGTGCCAATGGCACTTGGATCTCAAAACATAAAATCTCCACAAATGATCTCTCAAAATTTCTCCCAAATGGAACCTCAAAATTGGAGTCTCCCCATGGAGTTTCTCTCCAAACATGACGTCTTGCAATGAGCTCTAGCTCACAACAAGCTCTCATGAGCTCTAAACAATCTCTCCATTGCCCATGCCCCCTTACATGGAAAAACACCTTGGTTTTTATATGTAAATTTTCCTTTAATATTCAACTAGGGCTAAACAGTGCATGCAAAATATCAACTGATAACCACACATGAATATCTTTTACAGTATGCAGCGGAATATAAAACTAAGAAATAAATCACAACATCACATCACAATATTGACACTATTATTTTGGGTATGGAAACCCCCGGAAAAAACCCAAGATAGGAAAATCGGTGCAACAATCAGATATAGATTTTATTATGAGAAAATATGGAACTTTTACAATCACTGCAAATTCACCCAAACCTGGCAAATGCAGTACTCGGAAGAATCACTGGGCAAATCCCAGCTAAACCTCAACACCCTCCTATGTGAGTGTACGGCCCAGCTGTACGAAGTTCGATGATCCTGCTGCTCGCTCCTCCGTCTTCTCGGCTAAATCCTCTATCTAACTTTCTCTCCTTATCTGTATCCTGTCTCTGTTGGAATACAAGTGTGTGTTCTCTCCACCAATTGATCTCTCTTTTATAACTTTAGGTAAAGTGAAAACCCTAATTTCACTTTCACTTTAACTAGTGGTAAAGCAAAAACCCTAATTTCACTTTCACTTTAACTAGTGGTTCACTAAAGTTAATTTAGATCACTTTAATTTATTTTCCAAAGTAAACTTAGGAGAAGTAAATTAAATACAGCTGGTTTCCTAATTTAAGTCTTCTGCATGCAAGAAGGCCTTCCTTGTTGCTACTAGTTTAACACTCCCTCTCAACGAGGAAGGGATTCGGTAGCAACCCCAACTTATCCCTGAATTTCACAAAACTCTGTCTGCAAAGTGCCTCGGTGAAAATGTCTGCCACCTGCTCATCTATCTGTATGTACTCCAACCGAATGGTTCCCCTCTGAACACAATCTCTCAAGAAGTGTTATCTGATGTCTATGTGTTTGCTCTGATCATGGAACACTGGATGCTCAGATAGCCTGATGCCACTATGATTGTCACAGTGAACTACTGTAGCCTCTAGCTCACACTTGAACAACCCTACAAGTAACTTCCTTAGCCGCATACCCTCACAAGCAGCCATGATGGCTGCTATGTACTCAACCTCTATCGAGCTCAATGCAACTGACTTCTGTTTCATGCTGAACCAAGAGACAACCCCTGATCTGGTGCTGAAACAACAACCTAAAGTACTCTTCCGGTCCTCTACATATCCTGCCCAATCAACATCTGTGAAACCTGCTAACTGTACACTCCCCCTGCGCTCATAAACCAATTTGTTGTCATCGGATCTGCTCCAACAAAATTTATAAATTTCTAGCAGCACACAAGAAGGTTTCATCTAAGGTGGCCTTCAATTGATCCCACATGTTAAATTCAAAAGCTTATGCTCTGTT
This sequence comes from Pseudotsuga menziesii, assembly GCA_001517045.1. NCBI lineage: Eukaryota > Viridiplantae > Streptophyta > Pinopsida > Pinales > Pinaceae > Pseudotsuga > Pseudotsuga menziesii. Next base: position 649,146 of record LPNX011213903.1, on the reverse strand, counting down.
CAAGAATTTGTGAAAATGACAAAATTGCCAGTAAGAATATACTTCAATTCAAAGGTATGGAAGAGATCGCCCAGGTGTTTAATTCATGTGTTAGAAATTTGGTGAGAAACCAAAAGCTTGAAAGATAACCATGCTAATTATATGTTGAAGGGAAGCGTGAACCATCTGGTACTTCCAATACAAATGGATTTAAATTAAATCTACATGGCAGCATGAACAAAAATGATGTAAAAGTGCAGAATGGCATTATCTTACGGCAATGGCTTGGATATACTCCATGGGTAGTAGACAAAATTGAGAATCTGCACATTTTCAAACAAATATTGGAACTAATGGAGCGTGCACACTCACAAGGAATGCTTTTAGGAAACATTCACCCTTCTTGTTTTGTACTCTCATCATTAAATCGGGTAGAATTTCTTGAGTCTCCGACAAATCAAGTGAATCTCGAATGCTCCAAAGATACAATTTGCCCTTCTACTAACCCCATAGATCATTTGTCAAAGCCCCAGCAAACGAGAAAGTGTTGCAGACAGTATTTATTAACATGAGTTGTCCAAGGCCATGGGCATAGTGATAGATGTGATTTAATGAATAAATCAGTAAAGCTTTATAACACAGGTTCAAGATCTTCTTGTAGAACTTTCTCTGTAGATCAAAATATTGCTCAAACCGATGAATGTGAAGCAAATCCTACGGCATCACGAACAGTTCATTTTGTCTCTAAGGCAATTGGTCATCCTTTAGCAAAGTATGCTACCTTTCTTATGTCAGGAAAATCTCTTCAAGACATCGGTTTTACATAGTCATGTATCTATTAAGGAAGCAGTCCTTCCATTTGAAAAGTTTCAAGGATGTGATATGGTTCTTGGTCCTGAAATGTAAAGCACTGGAGAAGTGATGGGCATAGACTTTAAAATTCCTATGGCATTTGCCAAGGCACAAATTGCAGCAAATCAAAAAATGCCTCTTGCAGGCACAATGTTTTTAAGTTTAAATGATTTCACCAAACCAAGCCTCCCAACAATTGCAAACAGATTCATTGAACTTGGTTTCACAATTGTTGTAACAACTAGCACGGCTAATTTGTTGAAAATGGAAGGAATTCCAGTGGAGAGAGTTCTGAAACTCCATGAAGGGCGTCCACATGCAGGTGACATGATGACAAATGGTTAGATTCAGTTAATGGTGATCGCAAATCCAAGAAATATTGGGACAGGGTTCCAAACATCAAATTCAATATCGCAAAGGTGCTATAGTCCCTGATTCCAATTATTGATCACTTGGTTGTAGAGCAGTCCATTCGCCCTTGCTTTGTTGAGCTAAGCAAAGATCCTGATGTTGATGTAAGATAATTTGTTGGTGAAGCACTTCGGGCATGTGATCAGGACAGATTTCAAGATGATTCAATGAGAATAATTGGGGAATTTAGATCAGGGATAACAAAGATATTTGCATGAGGGTTTGACCAAGCACAGGTTACCTTCGTTGTCAATTTTGAACTCCTTGTGAGAGTTTATTCTACATATGAACTTGATTATGAAGTTTATTTGCACAGAATTGGTCGAAGTGGACGTTTCGGTTGCAAGGGAGCGGCTTTTAATTGCCTGGTCACAACACAAGATGAGGAAAACATGACCAAAATTGAAAGACATTTCTAGCGATATGCAATTGAGGTTTGTTGGGATAATGAAGGTGATTTTGAGAATGCATAGAAAGAAGCAGTTCGAACACATGATGACTCAGAGTAAGGAGGTGCAAATGGAGAACAAAGATGATGAGTTTGCCAGATTGCAGAAAAGATCTTTAGACTTAGAATCATAAAGCAATTAGGATATGATAGATGTCTATTTATGTTTGTATTTTGTATTACACTTGTGTTTAGACTCTTTTAAGAAGATCGACTTTGCTATTTTTGAAAGCATTCGATCCATAGAAATAGGATCTGATAACTATCTCTGAAACTGAGAGGTTTTGTATATAAGGGATAGTAACTTGATACGAAGCGGGTGGCAATTGGAGATGGGAATCCACTTATGATGTATATTGTATGACATGAAACTCTCTACATCTTCAATACAGGTTCTGCTTTGATATGATTATGGTTACGAGCTGATTTTGTATTTTTATGAATTGTGTTTTTTATGATTTATCATGTGTATGGTCGAATACAATCCATTGCATGATTCTTGTAATAAAATACAGTTATCTTTCAAACATTTAGTGACAGAGTCGATTTCATTCCATAAATTTGTGCTCGTAGTTCCCTTGATATTGAATTTTGTATTCCATTTTATGTCATACAGATCTTTAATGATTATGTGATTTTCCTATATCTTTGATTATATACCAACCCAGTTTTTATTTTGATTTTATTGAATTATATTTTTAAAATATTTCTTTAAGCTTGAACCCCTGTAGTCTAGGTTCAACTTTAGGGATAACATCTTCTGGCGCCGTTGCCGGGGACGGAGGAGTGAAGATATCTACCCCGGGAAAGAATGACAATGATTAAATCCAGCTCTTGATGGTGGATAGGAGCAGGACACTAGTTTGACTACAGATTTATTCACCAAGCAACTCCATGTTTGAAGAATCCAGAGGCGATATTACAATTCCAAGATGTCAAAGGGTTTTAATACTATGTTGGCACAAAGATTTGCTCCAATTAATTTCTCAGTTGTTCCTGGCTTTCCAAATACAGTACCTACCATGGACAAAAGGGGAGATTTTCTTCCGCGATTCAGAGAAAAGGAAGAAGACAATCCGACACATCATGTAATTAAATTTCATCAATGCATGGATCAGCTGAGTATACATCATGAAGATTTATTGATTAAAATGTTTATGTATTCATTAGATGGTTGTGCGAGACAATGGTACAGAACTCTTCCTGCTTCTAGTATTTCCTCTTTGAAAGATTTTCATGATGCTTTTTATTCATATTGTAAGAGGATTTACCCAGTTGAGTGTCTTTTTGAGCACTGTTGTAGGGGATATGCATTATATATCCAGGGTTTAGTAGTAGATTCTTCTAGTAGTAAAGATGAAGTTGGTGGTTATGCTATGAAGAAGGAAGAAGATTTATTATCTTCCTCTAATTCTGTTTTACAACAAGAAATTTTTCAAAATTCTAATATTAAAGTTGATGATAGCATCATAGAACATAAATCTTCATGTTTAGAAATCGATCAGAATGCCCCATTTTATGATGAAGACATTGAAGTTCTAGCATCAACTGATTCTCTCTGAGGATATGCCAATCTATGATGAGTATTCATATGAAGAAGTGCAAATCCCTACATCACCTTTTGTTGATTTGAGGAGCAGCCAATGGATGTATGACAACTATGAATCAAATTTTAATGAAGAACAACATTGTGTGGAAATCAACTATCCTGAATCCCTAGAAAACATTGAGCAGCCATATTTGCAATTTAATTTGCAGGTAGCTGAAAGTGGCAGCCATTGTGAGGAAGAGGATATACAAAGATATTTTGATCTTCAACTTAAACAGCAGCAAGAGGTACTTATTTATAGCTTCATTGATCCGTTTGTTGATTATATGGATTCTTTGAGCAGCTCAAATGTCAGATTGTTTTTGTCAAATGAAGGTTGTCTTTTCCCTTCTTTTGAAATGAATTTTGATATTCCATGGGCTCCTTTATTCATCATCTCCAGATCAAAAGTTTTACCAATTAGTCAAATATTTGTATGGCTTCATTAGAAGCATGATTTTACCTAATCAAAAGAAAGCAGATGACTAGAATGGGAGCTGTAAATAAATAAGCTTGATGCTTCAAGCATTTCCTTAAGTTTGTACAGTGTGATCAGATTGTTGTGAGAAGATCATTTCAATTTGCAGAGTAGTTTAAAGATTCAGCCAGAAGTTTGTTTTCAAGCTTTTTAAGTAGCAGAGATTTGTGATGAAGACTCCAGCCCAATGAAATGGAAAGGCACTTGGTCTACTTGTTCTTGGCAGCTCACAGGGAGCATGCCATCCCCAGACAAAGCCAAATATTGTCATCAAATCTGCTCCAACAAAATTTATAAATTTCTAGCAGCACACAAGAAGGTTTCATCTAAGGTGGCCTTCAATTGATCCCACAGGTTAAATTCAAAAGCTTATTCTCTGTTCAAGAATTTGTGAAAATGACAAAATTGCCAATAAGAATAAACTTCAATTCAGAGGTGTGGAAGAGATTGCCCAGGTGTTTAATTCATGTGTTCAAAATTTGGTGAGAAACCAAAAGCTTGAAAGAGAACCATGCTAATTGTATGTTGAAGGGAAGCGTGAACCATCTGGTACTTCCAATACACATGGATTTAAATTAAATCTACATGGCAGTATGAACACAAATGATGTAAAAGTGCATAATGGCATTATCTTACGGCAATGGCTTGGATATACTCCACGGGTAGTAGACAAAATTGAGAATCTGCACATTTTCAAACAAATATTGAAACTAATGGAGCGTGCACACTCACAAGGAATGCTTTTAGGAAACATTTTCCCTTCTTGTTTTGTACTCTCATCATTAAATCGGGTAGAATTTCTTGAGTCTCCAGCAAGTCAAGTGAATCTCGAATGCTCCAAAGATACAATTTGCCCTTCTACTAACCCCATAGATCACTTGTCAAAGCCCCAACAAACGAGAAAGCATTGCAGACAGTATTTATTAACAGGAGTTGTCCAAGGCCATGGGCATAGTGATAGATGTGATTTAATGAATAAATTAGTAAAGCTTTCTAACACAGGTTCAGGATCTTCTTGTAGAACTTCCTCTGTAGATCAAAATATTGCTCAAACCGGTGAATGTGAAGCAAATCCCAGGGCATCACGAACAGTTCCTTTTGTCTCTAAGGCAATTAATCAACCTTTAGCAAAGTATGCTACCTTTCTTATGTTAGGAAAATCTCTTCAAGACATCGGTTTTACATAGTCATGTATCGGTCAAGGAAGCAGTCCTTTGATTTGAAAAGTTTTAAGGATGTGATATGGTTCTTGGTCCTGAATTCTAAAGCACTGGAGAAGTGATGGGCATAGACTTTAAAATTCCTATGGCATTTGCCAAGGCACAAATCGCAGCAAATAAAAAATGCCTCTTGCAAAGACAGTGCTTTTAAGTTTAAATGATTTCACCAAACCAAGCCTCCCAGCAATTGCAAATGGATTCATTGGACTTGGTTTCACAATTGTTGCAACAATTGGCACGGCTAATTTGTTGAAAATGGAAGGAATTCCAGTGGAGAGAGTTCTGAAACTCCATGAAGGGCGTCCAAATGCAGGTGACATGATGACAAATGGTCAGATTCAGTTAATGGTGATCGCAAATTCAGGAAATATTGGGACAGGGTTCCAAACATCAAATTCAATATCGCAAAGGTGCTGCAGTCCCTGATTCTAATTATTGATCACTCGGTTGTAGAGCAGTCCATTCACCCTTGCTTTGTTGAGCTAAGTGAAGATCCTGATGTTGATGTAAGATACTTTGTTGGTGAAGCACTTCGGGCATGTGATCGGGACGGATTTCAAGATGATTCAATGAGAATAATTGGGGAATTTAGATAAGGGATAACAAGGATATTTGCACAAGGGTTTGACCAAGCACAGGTTACCTTCGTTGTCAATTTTGAACTCCCTGTGAGAGTTTATTCTACAGTTGAACTTGATTATGAAGTTTATTTGCATAGAATTGGTCGAAGTGGATGTTTCGGTCGCAAGGGAGCGACTTTTAATTGCCTTGTCACAACACAGGATGAGGAAAACATGACCAAAATTGAAAGACATTTCCAGCGATATGCAACTGAGGTTTGTTGGGATAATGAAGGTGATTTTGAGAATGCATAGAAAGAAGCAGTTTGAACACATGATGACTTAGAGTAAGGAGGCACAAATGGAGAACAAAGATGCTGAGTTTGCCAGATTGCAAAAAAGATCTTTAGACTTAGAATCATAAAGCAATTAGGATATGACAGATGTCTATTTATGTTTGTATTTTGTATTACACTTGTGTTTAGACTCTTTTAAGAAGATCAACTTTGCTATTTTTGAAAGCATTCGATCCATAGAAATAGGATCTGATAACTATCTCTAAAACTGAGAGGTTTTGTATATAAGGGATAGTAACTTGATACGAAGCAGGTGGCAATTGGAGATGGGAATCCACTTTTGATGTATACTGTATGACATGAAACTCTTTGCATCTTCAATACAGGTTCTGCTTTGATATGATTATGGTTATGAGTTGATTTTGTATTTTTATGAATTGTGTTTTTTATGATTTATCCTGTGTATGGTCAAATACAATCCATTGCATGATTCTTGTAATAAAATACAGTTATCTTTCAAACATTTAGTGACAGAGTCGGTTTCATTCTGTTATCTCTACGGTTGTTTCACCTGTTTATTTTTAAATTTTTTGATTATCCTTGGTTTTTATTGTTTTAATTTTGCTGTGTTTTATATTTTATGATTGATTGCTCACCATCAGGGTTCCTTTTATTTCCTAAAATCCTCCAAAACTTCATTTATAAGCCATGAGCTCATGTATGTGCAAGAAGAGTATGTGTTACAGGGTGAATTCATACAAAGCTGTTTGTTAAAGATATGTGTGCTCCATGTGCTTGAATCCAACACCAGCAATAAAGAGTGGGATGAGTCGAATGCAATATGTTTAAAGGAAAACACCAGTGTGCTGAAGTTCATCGCCAATTAGCCCTCCAAGCGTTCAGCCTTGTGCTCAAGGCTCATTGATCTAAAATACACAGTCTTCTACAACTTCAGTGCACCCAGAATATGGAACTTCTGCTATTGTGTACATGGATCGGAGTGCAACTTTATCATCAGCGACATCTTTGCCTTTAACTGGCAATTTAGTAATGTCACAGAGAAAGCCTTCTGAACAAGCTCCTGAAAGAAGCCTTGAAAGTGTTCTTCAAGCCAGTAAACAGCAAGTCAGTGCCATTGAAAGTATGTTGAGAGGATTAGATTCTATAGAGAAAGGGAGTGTTTCTACAATCTCACGGCCTGTTAGCAGGGATCCGGGCAGTGAAGTTGGAGGAAGTTATAGAAGGATACAATCTTCTATTTTTCCTGCCCGCACTTTAGTTGATCCTCCATCTGCATGTGATCCACCCTTTCCAGCTTCTGTTTCTGCAACAAGTCAGATTCCTGTTCGCCCTTCCCTTGGAGCTAATGTATATAAATTTGGTATGTGTAGTGGTACTTTAAGTGCTGATTTACCTGATGTAACACCTTCCCAAGCCCCAATTTCCACAGATATTGGTAAAGCATCTCTTTTGGGTAGCATGAACCATGAAACATCATCTGCACTGGAGTCTGGCTATATCATACACAGCGAAAAGATTTCCAATGACATATGAGAGGTCAAGTCAACGCAGTTCTCTTCAAGAAAGTAATGACATTAAAGCGCCAAGGCGCGTTCTTAAATTAGAATCACAAATGGACAAATCATATTTGGATGCCCCGTCTAAGGATACAAGCTACAAGGATTTACATTACAGTTCAATACCAAATTTTCAGAGGCCACTTTTACGGAAGCATGGGTCAGGAAGGTCATCCGGAAGCAATAGACAAAGTTATGAGGATAACCAACTACCAACTGGGGAAATGTTTAATTATATGGATGGTCTTATGTCCCTCAATGATGCTCTTACAGAGGATAGAGACAGCAGCTTGGTGGGGAAAGCAGTGGTTATAATGTTTCTGGAGGACTGCATGGTGTTGGTGTTTCTGTAGTGAATGCTTTGTCTGAGAAATTGGAGGTGACAGTTTGGCGTGATGGAAAGGAATGGGATCAGACCTTTGTGAGTGGAAAGCCTGTGACTGAACTCACCTGTCGTGAAGTTCTAGGTGAATCTAAATCTCGCCAAGGAACATGTGTAAGGTTCTGGCCTGATAAGGAAGTCTTTACAACAACGACAAAGTTTGACTATAACACAATAGCTGGACGTGTCAGAGAGCTTGCATTTCTGAACCCTCAGGTAAAGATCACCTTGAAGGAGGAGAATGAAGATGCAGTGAAAGTAATATATAATGAATATCACTATGTTGGGGGCTTAGTCGAATATGTCTATTGGTTGAACCGTGACAAGGTGGCTATTCATGAACCTATTTCCTTCAAGTCAGAAAGTGAAGCATTGGGGGCAGAGTGTTTGGATGTTTGAGCACATCAACAGCCAGAGCATTAACACAGTGACAATGAATAGCAATCTCCACAATGTATCTATTTTTGAAGGCATGAACTTCATAGAGCAATCTCATACGATCAATGAACTGTTCAAATGACTAAATTACCTTAGAATCTGTGAATGCGCTATGGAGAACTCAGATGATCACCAACTACAGTAATAGAATCAAAGTGTTAAAGTGGAAGCAATAGCGTGTTAACTAAGCAAATATTGGTTGGGATTTTGTAAATAGAACTTTGTTATGGGCAAGTTGTTTCCAGATCCATATTTTTAGGCACTAAATCAAGAACAATTCAGATTTTTGGTGAAGATCGATTCAAGAATTCCAACACTTGGCAGTTGAAACATACAGATGGCAGAGTCAGCATTTGAAGACCAGACGGGATAGCCATTAACTGTTGATTACATCCAAATGACCCATGTGGGATCTATTCGGTGATTATATTTTGTTATTGTTATGTGGAAGTTTCAATAATTACTGTGAAGAGGCATATTGATCACGGTGACACAGAGATATATTTGCAAGCTGTTGAATTTTCAAGGGTACATGTGGCCTAGCAGGACAGCTCCAGATCACAAGTTTGAAGGATTAAAGTTCAGAAGTTCCAAATTCTTAGGAGCATATTCAAGCTTGTTTCTATTTTTAGTTTTCTGTTAAGATTTCATTCTAAAATGTTTGCAACAAATATATGGTGTACTTTGATATAAATAGGAGGATTTTTCAATGATAGGAGGGAGGGTCCCAGTCAGAGGGCTCGAGAGCAAAGAAAGAGTGCTTCTTTTCGGGAGAGCACAGGGGACTGCGTGGTTGGCTGTTTTGGGAGATATGTTGGAGCACTTGTAAATACTTCTGTATTTCATAAAATCCTTGCAACTTCAATTCACAGGTTTTAGTTTTTGAATGAATTTGATGTTGATTTATTGCTGTACTTTATGAACTGTCTCTGCTGAAATCCCATCTTCCGTAGATAGTTTTCAATCCTCAAGTACCATGCTCGAGGTGCCTGCTTGAGCCCGTAAAGAGCTCAATGCAGTATGCATACATGCGTCTCCTTGTTCTCCACATCAAACATCTCTGACTGCTCAATATACACCTCCTCCTCTATAATTTCGTTGAGGAAGGCAATCTTGACATCCATTTGATGGACACGCCAACCCATATTAGTTGCTAGTGAGATAATTGAATGGAAGAATACCTAGCAATAGGGGCGAATGTCTCCTCATAATCAACACCCTCCTTCTGTGAAAACCCCTTTGCGACGAAGCACGCCTTGTACTTCTCCACGCTTTTGTCTATTGCATGCTTCACCTTGTAGATCCATCTGGATCCCACCACCTTTTTCCCATGTGGCCTCGACACAACCTCCCATACCTGGTTTTTCATAATGGAGTCATACTCCTCAACCATAGCTTCCTGCCACACATCATGTTGTGCAGCCTCCCCAAAGCTGGAAGGTTCATAGTTAATCAACTATGTCATCAGTGCCATATAACTAAGCCTCTCTGGTGGTACACTCCGTCTAAAAGATGTCTGTGGAGGATCTACCTGCCTAGAATGTTACACTGTGGATCTAAACCTCTTAGGCCTTGGCCTAGTGTCAACCTGCTATGGATGTTGGATATCCATCTCCTGCTGTAGCTCATCCTTCAAGTCAATGATTGAAGTATCCTGTGCACCTGACTCCCTCTGACCATTAGAACATGCGCTCTATGTCTATACTTGTACTTGTACATCTGGCTCCTCCAACTTGACTCCCCACTCCTGTGTTGGTTGTTGCTCTACTGGTAAGTCCATAGATCTCCGCAAGGCCTTGTCCTCATTGAACTGGACATCCCTACTCACAATGATCCTCCTGCAAGTAGGAATGTAAACTCTATATGCCTTCAAAATCTCGTTGTAACCAACAAGTAACCCCTTCTCTCCAGAAGGGTCCAGCTTCTTCCTATTTTCATCATGAACATGACAATAGAAGACACTGTCGAATATGCGAATGTGACTCACATCTGGCCTAGTGCCCGTGAAGACCTTCTCTGGTGTATTCCTCCCCAAGGCTGTGTGGGGACACCTGTTCTGAATGTATACTATAGTCTTGTATGCCTTAGCCCAGAGGAATAGTGGTAATCCCTGATCAAATATCATGGCCTTGGCTTCTCCAACCATAGTCCTGTTCTTCCACTCTGCAACTCAATTCTCCTGTGGGGTATGGGGCACAGTGTGCTCCTTATTGATCCCCTTAGCTGAACAAAACTCCATGAACTCATTGGAAGTGTACTTACCCATGTTGTCTATCCTCAACACTCGAATCTTCTTTCCTCTTTGGTTCTCCATAAGAGTCTTGAACTCTCGAAACCTCTCAAAGACCTCTAACTTGGCCTTCAGGAAATAGATCCAGGTTTTCCTGGAATAGTCATCAATGAAGGTTATGTAGTAACTGTAACCACTGAACGAATGGACACTCATAGGTTTGCATACATTTGAATGCACCAAGTCCAAGGGCTCCTTAGAATTATGCTCACTCTGTGGGAAAGGCTTCTTGACGTTCTTCCCCAAAGCACAACCATTACAGTGGTTATGCTTTTCCTGCTGTACCTAAGGAAATCCAATGACTTCTTGTCTCAAATGCTTCAGTGCTCCATGGTGTAAGCGTGCCATCCTCCTATGCCACAACTCACCCTGAGTGTTGTTGTTGCTACTGACTAGAGCCTTTGCAAGCTTAAAGTGTAATCTGTACATTTTCCCACTCCTTCTGCCAATCACCTGATCCAAACTCCTATTTGACCCCTTGGGCTTGATATACACTCTATGGTCATGGAATTTCACCTGATATCTCTTGTCCTCCAGAGTGGAGACTGATATAAGGTTCTTGGTCAGTCCCTGAACATATAACACATCAGCAAAACTGAGGGGTTTTCCAGATTCCCTCTCAAACGAAACAGTGCCAACTCCCTATGCATGATACCGCGCATCATCACCCAGCTCAACGTGGATCCCTGTTCCACCCTCCTGCAAGTCTTTGAAAAATCTCTTCTATCCAGTCATGTGACTAGATCCTCCACTGTCAATGTACCATATGTTGCTCCCTATGGTGTTTTCCAATGCAAGCTATCAAACAAAACTCCTCATCGAAGTTCCTGCTGAACTCATCCACCTCTATAGATCCAACCATCTGATTGTTACTCTTCTTCTTCCTGTCTGGGCATGGGGAGGAAAAGTGTCCTTGCTTGTGGCAGATAAAACACTTAACCTTTGACACGTCAAGGTTATTCTTACCATCCTTCTTCCTCTTTGCCTTCCCCTTGCTCTTCCCTGTAAGGGCTAGAGCCTCCTCATCCACAATCTGTGGGGCACTGCTGGATGAGCCTGATCCTTGACCCATGTGGGTCTCCTCCTGCACAAAGTCATCCCGTAGTCTCTGACAATCAGGGAGCTTCTCCCTAGCCACAACACCTTTGACAAAGGTGTCCCATGGCTTAGAGAAGCCATTGAGGGTTATCCAAAATAACTCCTCATCCACTGTCTTAGAGCCAACAGCTCCAAGCTCGTCCCTGATCTATGTGAGCCTCGTGAGATAAGGCACCACTCCTTCTCCCTTGGCCATCTTGGTGCTGTGCATCCTCTCTTGCAACACCATCTTTCGGTTCTCGTTCTTTCCTTGGTACAGACTCTCCAAATTCGTCCACATCTCTGCTGCGGTCTTCTTACTAGAAAGGTGAGGGACTATATGGTCCTTCACTCCATCCATGATAATCAACATGGCTCTGGAATCAATCTTCTGCCAAGCTGCTAAATCTGTCGGATCTGTGGGTGCAACCTTTGTGGAGTCAATGTGCTCCTCTGCATCACTGACGTCCAGGATCCTTATGATCCTTTCTTTCCATGTAGGAAAGTTTTGAGCTCCTTGGAGTCTATCCTCAACTCTTAATTGCACGGCCATAGTGAAGTGTACTTGTCAAACCCTAGATCTGGAAATATAGGTTTGTGTATTCCTATAGATCTGCCCCTTATCTATCACTGCTGCTGTAAATCTCTCAAATTTAGCTCACCAGAGCTCTGATACCATGTAAATTTTCCTTTAATACTCAACTAGGGCTAAACAGTGCATGCAAAATATCAACTGTAACCACACATGAATATCTTTTACAGTATGCAACGGAATATAAAACTGAGAAATAAATCACAACACCACATCACAATATTGACACTATTATTTTGGGTATGGAAACCCCCGGAAAAACCCAAGATGGGAAAACCGGTGCAGCAGTTAGATACAGATTTTATTATGAGAAAATATGGAACTTTTATAATCACTGAAAATTCACCCAAACCTGGCGAATGCAGTACCTGGCAGAATCACTGGGAAAATCCCAGCTAAACCTCAACACCCTCCTCTGTGAGTGTACGACCTAGTTGTACGAAGTTCGATGATCCTGTTGCTCGCTCCACCATCTTCTTGGCTAAATCCTCTGTCTGACTTTCTCTCCTTGTCTATATCCTGTCTCTGTCGGAATACAAATGTGTGTTCTCTCCACCAATTGATCTCTCTTTTATAACTTTTAGGTAAAGCGACAACCCTAATTTCACTTTCACTTTAACTAGTGGTAAAGCAAAAACCCTAATTTCACTTTCACTTTAACTAGTGGTTCACTAAAGTTAATTTAGATCACTTTAATTTATTTTCCAAAGTAAACTTAGGAAAAGTAAATTAAATACAACTGGTTTCCTAATTTAAGTCTTCTGCATGCAATAACACATGCATGCAGGAAGACCTTCCTTGTTGCTACTAGTTTAACATTATATCCAAGTGTTCATGACTTCTTCCCAAATTTAAATAATTTGACCCCCAAAATTAAAAGATGTAATTTAACCATATAATACATTCTTGGATGATAAAGTATATAGTCAACCAAATACATTCTTAAATTAAACCATTTATATGGTTGTAAAAACCATATCATATGTCACTCAACAATTATTATTATTTGTTGGCAACAATGTTCCAAAATATGTATATGGTTTATTTGTCTTAAACCCAATTTGTGGCATAAATATTAACACCACCCAAAATTTTAGGAAATTGTTTTTTTTCAAGCAGAAAAAACAATTCCTTGATATCCAATAGAATCAAAGGTAACAATAAGAATTTGTTGAGTACATATCAAGTATGCAATGTTTCAGAGGACTATAAAAAAAACTATGACAATTATGAAAATATACAATAATGACAACCGTAGCTCTAAATGTCCATGGACAATCTACAAACAAAAGAGAATGCCTCAATACAACCAGAGACTCGCTTTATGTTGAGTCCTACCCCAAAAATATGCTAACAAGGGAATGCCTTCTTATAACGAGAAGGCCTCCAAGGAGCCTTCAAAGATGTTCACCCCCTCCAACAATTCTTCTATAATCAAAGAACCTGCATAGAGTGATACCACCGCCTTCGAAAGACAATCAACAATCATATTTTGTTCTCGATAAATATGGCCGATGCAATATGAATCAAAGGATTTCAATAACAGAGAGATGCGAGAACACCAATGTTCGAAATCCATAACCTGTAGTATTGACAAATTGTGGACCCAATCTACAACCACCTTAGAATCCCCATAAAGATAAAGCGATGGGAGCCCAAATGAGGAGTTGACAAACAATAGCCCCTACTGTGCTAAGAGTTCGACACGCGTGTTAGAACCATGCCCACGCCCCATCTTCAACTGAATAAAATGGTCGTCATTGATTTTCAAGAGCATGCCAGCCCCGCACTCACTTTGATTTGTAGTCCCATCAAAATGACCAGCTAAAAAAACTAAAGATGGAGGAGAGCCAATATTTATGAAAGGTTTAGCATCCTTAGGCACTTGATAGTTCTCAAGGAGAGAAATGATAGAAGAACAACAACGTTGAATAAGAGATTGCCTGTATTCAAATATCAACGTGTTCTTGACACTCCAAATAAACCAAAAAAAGAATATCAAAAGATAGAGAAAGTCCTTTTCAATTCTAATCCAATATGACATATTAAATGCCATAGAGGGGGAGTCCCAACTGAAAGGAAAATTAAGAGAAATTGAAACAACATTTCAGACTGCCTAACTAAACTAATAAACAATAAAGATGTGGTTAATAGATTCAACATCCATACAACATAGACAACATATGTTGGGGCCCATCCATCCACATTTTACCAAATTGTCCCATGTCATAAGTTAAAATGTTTCTTTTAGTGAAATTTTTTCCACGTATCATATTTAGGAAATTGGTGGCATAATGTTTTAACCAAATATTGACTTTTGCAAATTTGTGGCACCTTCCAAAATTTAGGAATTTGTTTTGGTTCGTAATGTTTTATCCTACTTTTAGGATTTGAACCACCCACATATCCATATATTACTCCATGGGATTCGTTGCCTCCTTTTGGACATATCTTAAACCATCCCTCAATTTTAGGATACGATTTCCAAGGATTTAGGTGGTGTGTTGCCACATAATGATGGCATTTAATTCATTCCTCTTTTTAATATTTAAAATATTAAAAGTTTAAATAAATTCACACCTTTCCACCTTGCCACATGATGCCACTTGTCATGAGATTTTGGAGCTCATCATTGTCACTTGTCAAGATTCAATTGGACCACCTGTCAACATGTGATTGGTCCATGTGTCAACATTGTGCCTAGATTTTTTCAATGTCCATCGGTGATAGCTTTTCCATACGAGCTTTGATTGAGGCGAAATGAATGTCGTTGGAATCGTATCGACGCACTTGTCAATCTGTTGTTGATTTTGTTGAGTTTGAAATCTTGACCCTTTGCAGATCCTATTAGATCACCTTTGGCAATGGAAAACCCCCTTTTTAATTCATGTAAATTTATCACCGTGAACAACCCAAATGCTTTGTTAGAAAGTGTTCGAACTAATCTCAGTCGTTTATGCATGGGTTCTCCTTACATATCACCAAGCATATTTATCACTATGAGTGGCCCATATCTCTTGTTGGAAGGTACATGGTTAATTTCAGTCATTCACGCCAAGGCCCTTGTATTTATCCTTCATGTTTTTTCCTTGTTAATAGGGCTCTTTATTGCCTTCTGATCCAACAATTGTGATTGTGTTTTATATGTCATCAAATGACTATGATTGTTTTTGCAATGCCTATTATATGCTCGTTCACCACCTATCATCGACAGCCTTACCTCTGGTATCATTTTTCTAATAAAACGGTTGTCATTCACCATTTATGCCTCTAATCGATGGTTGTGGCACTCCATCGGCACCTCTCCATTGGATTTCTCTTAAACGACACCTTCATATAACTCTGATTAGGCACTTCAATGATGAATCACATCCTTCCACTTGTTAGCACAATGGAGTTTCTCATCGGGTCTCCCTTATGAAACCTTGTTTATAACTTCAATTAGGCATTTTTGGTGTCTTCCCTACTGACCCGGGTATAGAATTCCATGTATGTCAACAAAGCCCAAGATAACAGCCCGACAGAATAGGACCCTGTCAGCAACACTTGTGATGCAAGTGAGGTCTCACCCAAGATATCTATATGGGGATTTACATAACTAGGTTTTTGTATTTATGGAAGGGGATTTCCTTATCACAACATTATCAGGTCACTCGACCGAAACCAAGGGATAGACTTCTATCTTCATACATTCATTCAAGAAGATAACCTATTGATCCATCAACATATATAACAGTATGTAACATAAAGCATTTAACACACATTAACTAATATTCCATACTATCGTATCATTATATGTGTGACATATTTAGATAGACTCATTCACAACATATATGCTCGACGCATTCAGATCAACTCATTCACAAGAAGTATTCATTCAACATAGACACAAATATTAAAGACACACAGACATAGAGTTAGCGTGGAAACCCATATGGGAAAAACCACAAAGGTGCTCTTCATATGGCATGATTAATGTTTTAGCACCTTTGGTCTGTGCACACAGCTTGCAGACCCTTCTATAGCTCTTCTTTTACAATCAATTATGGTACATTCTCTCATGCTACCCTTTTGGTCCTCTCTCCTCTCTTATATTATTGTCATCCGCACACATCTTGGATTGACCCTTTTATGCTTTTACTATTCTTGTTTTACTCATCGATTGATTCTCAATTGTCAGTCGACGGGTTGTTCAGCTAACTCAAAACATCTCCTTTACATTAATACAGGCACTATCGGCCCAATTTATAATCATGTTTATTTCCCAAAATAGGCTAATAGTCTAAATTACTCTTATTAACTAACTCTTACAAAATTAGTCAAACTCCTAGTCTCGACTTGCTCTTCTCCTCTTTTGTCACATCCCTTTTTCGTTGTAGTCTTGCTTGCCTTGCGACCAAACTCTTCATCTTTCTAACCAAAATTTTGTTACCTTTTCCTAGGGACAACAGGCACCATGATGAATAATCGAAGGCTGCCACTTGTTAGCGTGGTATAGTTTCCCATTATGATACCCTTTTAGAAACCTTGTTTGGAACTCCAACTAGGCACCTTAATGACCAATATTAGGTTGCCACTTGTCAATTCGATAGAGCATGCCATCGAGCCTCCCTTATTGAAAACTTGTTTACAACTCCTATTAGGCACCTTAACAACCAATCAGATGGTACCACTTGTCAGTGCAGTGGAGCTTCCCATCAGATCTCTCTTGTGGAATTTTTTTTTGCAAGTTTGATTAGGCACCCCAATGACCAATTCAAGGTCGCTACTTGTCACCATGGCGGGGCTTCTTATTGAGGATCCCCTGTGAACATTCTATTCACAACCTCAATCAGAGTACTCCAATTACCACTTAATGGGTGCCACTTGTTTCCCTCTATTTTATTTTAGAGCTTCCCTGATGGACCTTTCCTTTATGCTACACTTTTAAAACTCCACAAAGTGGACTCCGAATTGTCAACATGTGTCCATGTCCAATTTGTTGTTGATACTTCTCCATCGGTTCTTTTCATCGCAGATCTAATACACATGTCTGTGTGACACCAATATACTTCACCAATGTTCTTATACCGTCACCCTTTGCTTGTCGGTCTATCTAAATTATGAGCCATTTTGCAACCCCAATGCACTACTCTACATACACTATCGATGCCTATTTGTTGGTGCTCTATGTCACTGTCACCACTTAACGTCGTCGTTCTCCATTGTTGATTTCCATCATTACTTTCCACTAAGAACCTTTACCTTTGTTAATCTGATGGTTGGGATCATTTCCCTAGATCCCGACAGATGATCTCGTTCGTCTATTATTCCTCTTTTTTCCTATTATAATCTCACAAAAATCTCTTTGTGGATTACTTCTGCTTCTTGTGGATGACTAAACACATCCAAACTTTACATATTCCAATCTGCAATGGCGCTCAAAAATCCTATAGGGTATGCACTTGTGCCCAAATTCGCCTTTGGGTGAGAATGACTACACCCAACTTTTGCAATTTGGTCTTCAAAGGCTTTTTTGCACCTGTAACTCACACCCTACCATGTTAGATTTGTTCTCCTATGACCATGGTCTCAATGTTCTTGCATCATGGTGGCATTCAAATTTTCTGCATCAAACATGAATATGGCTGCAACAACACCCTGACGGACAATTCCTTCTCGATACACTTTTAAAACTCCACAAAGTGGACTCCAAATTATCAACATGTGTCTATGTCCAATTTGTTGTTGATCCTTCTACATCGATGCTTTCCATTGCGGCTCAATACACTTCTTTGTGTGACACCAATATACTTCATTGGTGTTCTTACAACATCACCCTTTGCTTGCCGACTTATCCAAGCTATAAGCCATTTTGCTACCCCAACACACAACTCTGCATGCACTATCAATGCTTATCCTTGGCGCTCTCTGTCATCGTCGCCATTCTCCATTGTCGATTCCCATCATTGCTTTCCACTAAGAACCTTTACCTTTGTTGATATTATGGTTGGGATCGTTCTCCTAAATCCCAGTGAATGATCTCATCCTTCCATTCTTCCTCTTTTTTCCCTACCCTAATCTTGCCAAAATCCCTATGCGGATTTCTTCTGCTTCTTGTGGATGACTGGACACATCCAAAATTCACATGTTCCAACCTGCAATGGTGCCCAAAACTCTGCTAGGAGTTGCACTTGTGCCCAAATTCTCCTTTGGGTGAGCATGATTGCACCCAACTTTTGCACTTTGGTCTTCAAAGGCATTTTTACACCTGCAACTTGCACCCTGCCTTGTTAGCTCCACTCTCCTATGATCATGGTCTCGATGCCCTTGCATCATGGTGGCATTCAACTTTTATGCATCAAACATGGATACGACTGCAACAATACCCAATAATCCTTCACATGGTTATGGCTGCAATGGTGGTCTAGTGGCAATTCAATCATCCTTATGGGAGAATAAAAAAGCCCTTTCCTTCAGATAAGTCGTTTTGCATGTATCTTTAGTTTCATCTATAACTGACATAAACACATTCTAATAAGCTTTGGAGCTATTGTATTTTTAAGTGAAAACATCAGTGCCTTCCATGGGATGGCTCTCCCTTGTGAGGTGATAAAAATCCATAGGTAATATTTCAAGTGAGCATACTAGTGTTGTATGCATTGGGCCATGGAGTCAATTCAAATTTCAGGTTGAAACTTCAAGGGATGACATGATCAAACTCTTGGGAACAAAATCATGATTGTGGCCTTGGGTTTATTTCCTCGATGGAGTGGATGGCATCTCTATTTCGACACCTTGGGAAAAAGGAAACAAATAGCAAGGGAAACTATGATACATGATATATGCATTTCATATAAAACTATAAAGAAGGTGTTGGAGGATCCTAATTGACTAGTCGACTAGGTCCTTGCTACCAACCATAGTTGGGTCGGTCCGATTAGTCAGAGAGTTATTCGACCAAACGGTCAGTTAACTACATTGTAACTCGTATAAATAGGTTGGTGAGCCCGAAGATAAAAATGATGTTTTTTGTACATGATGGTTTTATAATAAAATTTAACATGTTGCTTCTATCACCATTACTTGTGTTTTTTCTTTTATCTTTATGCATGTATGCATCATCTTATATCTTGTATGCTTTGAGATATTATTGGTAACTTCATATAATCCCATAGATTACAACATTGGTTCTATTGCCAGTAGTACTAAAATAGGGATAAACAAATGTTCATGTTTGCATAAATGGTAAGGTAGGAAGACATTAGAGAATGGTGGAACCAAAAGATAACAAATTATATCCATAATTATGCTAGAAGGAACAAGTTGACCATTTTGAATACTAGAGAAAATCTTTTCATTGAAGCACATGAAAAATTTATAGAAACTATACCTCATGAAATAAAGAAATTGCTTAATCGGATTCATGAGCAAAATCGACCCTCAAAATGAAAGAGAATTGATGTGCATAATTAACAATGGTATTTGGATGAACTTGTATGAGTGGCTCGAGAAAATAAGTGACCACTTCTGTGAAGAGCAAGCTATCGAAGAAAGGACTTATGCCGACAAAATAAAATCAAGATTTTACAACGACTTTCACGAATCCTTCTTTGTTATGATACTGACTCTTCTGTTCAAATTTTTAATCGAAAAGGGAGTTGGTCACATGATCAAAAGTTGCCCACCACTAAGCCCCAATTCATCTTCCAATTGGAAGCAGAAACAAAAAGACTGGGAGCGCTTCATTGGATAATGTGAAAGGGAATATTTTCTTAACAAATGAACACCTTTGTTGATCTCACATATGTCATCTATTAGTAGTTGGGTCGACAATGAGGGGAGAGACGACTACATGTGATGAATAAGGAAATTATGCTAGTCAACAAGAAAAAACGAGAACGAAGCCTTGTAAGCAGCCAAGTCCACCTTGACAAAATAAATGCATAGCAATCCATCAGCAAACAACAAAAATTTGGAGAATAGAAAGAGAAAAAAACAATACAAGGGATGAGAGCGGTTGAGAGACATTGCAAGACCAATGTGTGAAAAAAAATTGTAAATAAATTGATTAAGATGGTCAAACAACTAAAAGACCTGCCTTAGTTGAGGGAAATTCGACTAGATGAGAGAAAGGGTGAGGAACTAACACCAGTCTATGGTCACATGCGATGGTGATGAACTTGAAGTCGTTATATATTGCAATCCCCGATTCTTCCACTCATGTCGGCTTTGTACCAATGATAATGATGACTAGACTGACCGTAGACAAATCATCGAGCGCAACTTAGACCTAATGACAACAACATATGTAGTTGGCTATATTAATGTGGACAAGTTGCAGACTGACTAATGGTTGGAGGTACCCCCCTGCTAGTAACATTATTAATCGAATCCCCTTGCCCATTGGAGATCCAATCAGTTGACGAAGAATATGTAGAAGAAGTAATAATATATTGGTATAAAAGTCATCCACCAAAAGTAAGTGAACAAAACAATGAAGTAAGTTCTCTAGTAGTTGTGCACTCATCCCCTGTAAGTAGTAAAACTAAAAACTAAAAATCTATCAAAATGGATTATCACTATCCAATTCACACGCCTATTTATGAGGGAGATGAAGACCCAAGAAAAACTTGTTTATATGTGAAACTATGTGGCGAGCTAACCTCATTGATGATGAAAATCAGTAGATTGCATAGTTTGTAGGTGGTCTCCACAAAAGAGTTCATACATGGTACATGAACTTTATCAAAGATGGACCGAAAAGAAAGAGAGACTAAAGAAAAATTTCTATACTTCTTTACGACGCAAGACAACAGACACTTGGATGGTCACAAATTAAAAGAAACCACTCAAATACTGGGAGAGTCCATACAAGAATATGGCAAAAGATTGAAAATTTTACTCAACCAAATGCCATCTAAAATGGACCAATTAGTTGCGATACAATTTTTGTTGCAGGTCTAAAACCAAGAAGCAAAACACCTTTGCTACTACTCAAGTTTACAACATATAATGATGTTTTAAAGAAAGCTCTAAAGGTTGAATCAAATAGTAACTTTTCAATCGGCCATACTAATGGACGTCTTGAATAAAAACTCAAAATCATGCAACAACTGCTGCAATAGCTTGCCTTACAACAAACCGACCTATGGTGCACAACTTGCTCGATAGACAGACATACTAAAGATAATTTTCAACACGCTAAATGACACGTTTATGACAATATAAGAACATTTAAGGAATAAATACGATTGCAAGAAGTACTTGACCGTTTTCCTAAAGATAGAAGACCATAAAACTTTTGAATTGCTCAAATAATTTAACTACAACATATGCAAAAGGTTTGAGCATGATTCGACAACTGAGTGTCCCTATAACACGGATAACATTAAATCCAAATGATGCGAAATTTGTTAGAATACATAGCATACTATCGCAAAATATATCGAGAACCTTAAGAATAAGACAAACTATCAGACAGTTTATCAAGTGTAGACTATCAACTAAAATAATCAAAGTGGTTGTGACAATAGAAATAATGACCAACACAATAACATATACAAATGACGAGGAGGCTACAAACGTCGCAGAAGATACAATAAAAATCAAGAAAATATGACCCAAGGTCAAAGAAAGTCACAATGTTTCATTTGATTTAATGAAGAACACTTGAGCTTTCGACTTTCCTTAGAAAGATAGGACGAATCTCAATTTCTGTACAAAATGTGGTGTGGGAGAGAACAATCTTGAAGACTAATGCTTGAGAAACTTAGAAATGGAAATAATATTAATCTCTTTTCTGGTGTCCGCAAGTATGAAGTACTAAATCATAAAAATTTGCACCTTATCACAAGGCATGGCATAAGAACTGGGTATGACAATCCTCAAATCGCTAAGATTCAAAATAAGAATTATAACTATCCAAATCCACACAAACACAAATAAACACTTAATAATGCTTCAAAAAAATTTGAGAGATTATCAAATCAAGAAGAAAATGAAGAATGTAAGAACATATATCTTAATGAATTGTTACATATTCTTACAAAAGAAGAAGTCATCGCTAGACTCATTGATTTAATGTGTATCCTAAAGAACAATATCAGACATGAAAAAATAGCTAAAATCCTCCCTGACCTTAACCACAAGGAGAAAATTAATACTAACCCATTGGTCGATCTCGACATTGAAGGGTATTGTATCTCGCAAGTTGTCTTGGACTTTGGCTCCTAGGAGAACATCATGATAAGATCAACATGGGAACAACTTGATCATTCATGAATGTCATAATTTGGGATCTACATCAAGTTAACCGACGAAGGTCTATTTGAACCCATTAGAGTGTGGAAAAACGTTAACATTGGCATCATGGGAATTAATACACAAGTTTAATTTGAAGTAATCGATCCAAAATAAGGAGCCAAGACATTCCCTACACTTGTTGGACAACCGTGGGGAAGACAAATGAAAGAATATATATCCATTGAAAAAGATAGAATAAAACTAAAGCAAGATGGAAAAAAGGTAATTGTACCTATCTATCCATCTCAAGAAAACAAATGGGCTGAACCAGATGACCATGACACAAATATAGGAAGGTTGTATGAAGAATCGATGTAACCTAATGAATATCAAGAAATTAAATTAGGATCGTCGATGTCAGCTGATCAAAACTTTGACTTTGATATGTATGACTCTCAAGTGGAAATCCATGAAGTACACACAAGAGACTATTGGTCAATCGAGGTCATCCCTCAATAATCAACACAGAAGTGTTTTGTAGCATTTTACATACCATTTTTTCTTAAAAGAGAACAAGGGAGTACCCAACCCTTGTACTGAAAAAAAATGAACTAACAAATCTACCTCCCATCCAGTACAAGGAATGTGACTCACCAGTAACCCATAAGGAAGTAATATCTAAAAACATCAGATACCAAGGACGATTACAATGCCTAGTTGAAACATTCACCATCCAAGTAGCTAGATGGTGGGATACTCATTAGACATGACTGCAGACCTGGATGACCGCATCAATATACTCTATTGAACAGTTTGTTTGCAGAAAGTTAACATCTCAAGTAGGAATCCATAAATCTGTCTAAGGACTAGATCTTTTCATGCATATAGAAACTTATGAAAAAGAAAGGAAATGAGTTGGATACATAGACAAGAGAATTTGGCCACACTTATTCCTGGATACGTTGGATGACTTGCCTAACAAGTAGAGAAAAATGGATGAAGCGAGAGGGTACACTTTTACTTGGAGAACTCTTGAGGACAACTTTATCAAGGATTTCTCATTTTCACCTACAAAAAATGCCTCATAGAAGCATTACAAGAATTACATTAATTCGTTAAACCAACAAAGAAATAAGTCGATGGAGACAACAAGAGTGACAGACCAACATCAAACTATAAAATAATTTTAGCTAAACAGAAATAGTTGGCCCATGGTTTGACTCGACTACACATGGAGAATGACAATACTATTGGGAAAATCTTTCAATGGAAAAGGAACCACCTTAACATAAACCACCCAATAAGAATAGTTTTCGAAGTCTCTATGAATCATAAAGAGGATGAGGATAAACGAAAAGACTCTCCCCCCCATCTTTCACAAAATTTAAGAAGGAGAATGACCAATCAATGAATCAAAAGCACCATAGTGGATGGACATGCAAATAAAGACAAAGAAAGTTGACATATCCAATGATGATATACCAAATATGGCTAAAATAGGAGATTATTGGTCAGATCAATAAATAACAAAGATTACAAATATATCAAAATAATATTAGGATGTCTATACTAGAGATTACAAATATTTTAAAGGATTAGTCCAAGAAATGAAAATTGGCATAAAGCCAGATTCCAAACCTGTAAATGACCATACAAGTTGGCTCACAAATATAAAGATATAGTCAAAAAGTAAATTGAACATATGTTAGCAACTATGATAATCTATCTTATTGACCAGTTAGAGTGGGCTAGCTTGATGATCGTCCAACCAAAGAAACATGACCCGAAGAACATCATAAATTGCGTTGACTTCCGTGTACTCAATAAAGTTACATTGATTGAAACATTTCCTACACCATTCGATGATGAGATTAGTAATGAAGTTGCATGACATGAATGTTATTCATTCACAAACAATTTCTTAGGATATAATCAAGTTAAAGAGGATTGGCATAAGATGACATTTGTCTACGAATTCAGATCATTTGCACAGAAAGTAATGCCATCTGGATTGAAAATGCACTTGTCATATTTTCAATAATCTTCATGAAATCCTTTGAGGAATACTCATACAATACTATGGCAGTGTACTTCGATGACTAAACAATATACTCAATGCTGAAGGACCACGTCCAATGGATTTCACTGATGCTCGAGAGGTGCAAACATATACAATTATCATTAAACATTAAAAGTGCATCTTTGTGACACCTGTCAGAATACTTCTCAGGCATGTCGTATACAAAGACAAAATTAAGGTTGAATTTGTGAAGATTAAAGTCATTCTTAACTTGAAACCCCCAGTAAACAAGAAACAAGTTAGAATATTATTGGAGCATACGGGATATTATTGAAAATTCATCTGATATTGTTTGGATATGACATATTCCCTCGAGTATATCCTCAAGGTGAATGAAGAATTTACATGGACACATTGTTGGCAAGGGGATAGGATGCATAAGGTGTGCTTGTGCCATCGACAAGGAAGATAGCGATAGGAGAAAGAGGCAATTGCGCGGAAGAAGTTACCGATAGGTGTGGTCATTTTGGTCAAAGTTAGTTAGGAAGTCGGTTATGTGTATCATTTTTGTAACAACTCAAGCCTATAAAAGAATTAGGAGTAGAGTCATTAGATTATCAGTTGATTAAACATAGAGAGGATAATATAAGAGAATAGGGAACTAGGTCTAAGAGACTTGATTTGCGGGGTTATGCGATCAGTCATGTTGTAAGTGGGTCAATCTGTGAATGAATGCATTTTTTGGTTCTAGGCTATTCGACCGAGGGATTTTTTGCCTTGTAAGGTGTTTGCGAAAGTAATATAAAGATGATGTTGATGTTGAATTCTCTGTTCTTTTCTGCATGTATGTGAATCTCTCGAACCTAATGATGGTACAATCTATGAATTTATTTGCTTAAATTTGAATGACGTGCAGTCTTTCGGTTCCATTGGGTTAATATATGTTGATGTCTTTGTTAAAGTAAATATGAGTTAAATAAATCTGAATTATGTTACTGTGATGTTTGTGTCTCTTTAAATCTAAATGAGAATACCTGCGAATGATGATAAATAGATCTTGTGAATGATACGCAAAACCCTGGATCTCTGTGTAATGCTGCGATAGAGTAAGAGATAGTGCAAAATTCCTCTTTCTTATGCGGAAACGTGGTTCTTGTAGCCCTCCCACAGATATCTTGGGTGAGACTTCATTTGCTTCGCAGGTGTTGCTGGATAGCGTAAAACCTATCCAGGCTGATGTTTAGGGAGTTTGCATTGATGGGTGTCGACAAATTTATGAAGTGAACCCCTATCGACAGGAGAGTGTCAACAAATGGTTCTATTTCCAGGACCTTAGTACACAGAAGAAGAGGACAAGTTGTGCCATCCAACAAAACCAGAGATCTAGGATTGGTTAGATCAGAAGGTCGGAGAGTCTGCAGAAGAAGAAAATCAGAATTCCAAATTGACGACAGAAGAGTGGTTGGGGAAATATATTTACTCTGATATCCATGAAATATTATTCGTTGAGTATCCAATAGTACTGTACGAGTTGTTAGGGCAACTTACTTTCCCGAAGAGGAATTTCCAAGGAGGCGAGCC
This sequence comes from Pseudotsuga menziesii, assembly GCA_001517045.1. NCBI lineage: Eukaryota > Viridiplantae > Streptophyta > Pinopsida > Pinales > Pinaceae > Pseudotsuga > Pseudotsuga menziesii. The sequence continues at coordinate 623,133 of LPNX011213903.1, read as the reverse complement.
TAATCAGTGGACTCGTAAACTAATCCAACAGTTGCGAAGGGTAAACAACAAAGCTTCGAGATTTGTCGAGGTGTGGTTAGACAACATTTTAGAAGGGTATATCATTGAATTCATTGTCGACACAGTCAATTCTTACATCGACGTAGAGAGGGAATTATTTCAGGGACCTAAGGGGATATTTCTATTGTCACTACAACTGTGGATTAAGATGGTCATCCGTGAAAAGGGAATATTGAAGGTGAATTCCGACGAGTAAGGCTTTGGTGTGTTGAGGTTGCGGGTATTGCAAAGGGAAGGGTTGAATGCAATGATATGGGGTAGATGGGTGGAAGTTATAGTGAGACTGTGAGGGAAGCCAAGGAAGAGTGTGGTCACTTGCGAAGTGGGGTGAGGTTCCAACAAGAGAAGAGGCAGAGGTATGAGGAGAGTCCTGATGCGATCGGAACAAGAAAATATGAGAAGGTACCACAAGGAACTAAGCGACCCTACAGTGATGAAGGAAATGACCATGCTACGCCCAAATTTGAGGAAGGACCAACTCAGAGCAACAACGTACCTACACTTCCTTGCACTGTACCAAATTCAGAAGGAAGAAACATAAATTAATTGCAGGGTTGTCTGGTGTGTCAACACAACAATAACACTAGCAGATCGACGAATACTGGGAGGAGACCCAGGATAGCGAGTGACGATATGAAACTACCCCTATTTCAGGGTAATGGGACTAAAGATCCCAAACAATATTGGTTTCTATCCGAAGCAGTTTGGACTATAAAGCAAGTGCAAGATGAAGACATCAAGAAGGGACAACTAGTGACGACCTTTCGAGGTCGGGCATTGGATTGGATCACGATGAAGCTGGAAGCTTCACCTCTTGGAGAAACGGGGATAGGCATGAGCCATATCCAGTCGCAATTAGTGAACCTCATCATTCAGTGGTAAGATATTAAAAAGGGAAAAGAAGTCCATGAAGAAGTATGGTGCAACCGATGTCGGTGAGAAGGACATAATAAAGATAAATGTTTGGACTTCCACGAATATTTCCAGGCTGGAGCCCCAAATCTGCTAAGTCAAGGACTGTCATGGTGTCGGATTTGTCAGACCAAAGGACATCGGTCGGAAGAGTGAGTATATCTTCAAAAGGTTGTGTCGAAACTAGAAAACTGGTTCTGTAAATTTTGTCGATCGGTTGGCCATGAAGAAAAGGACTATAGAGCATACGACTTGCTCTAATAAAGGACCATGGATACCTATTTTATGAAGGGAGAGGAGCAGCGACCAACATAAAGATCCCTGCCACAACCGAAGTATAATCCATCGCAACCACAGTACGCTCAATTACAATATAACCCACTGCAGTTTGCATAGCTGCAACATAATCA